>PVHT021183584.1:14006285-14053597 GCA_004024745.2 Catagonus wagneri
ATGTTAATTGCTTGGATGTTAAGGAAAAAGATTTCAAGTAAGTCTCCTTTGAATGCCCCCACCTCTCCCCACGCCTGCCGCGCCTGCCACCCCGGATGACCCCTTGATGCTCTTTCTCAGGACTCCACCCCCACCCCAGTCCACACGGTTACACAGAGGTTTGCCGTGTCCTTACATCACCCTACATCACTGCTTAGATAACGTGGGGTCCTTCGGGGTAGTCCCATCCACTAGCCATAGCTGACTGATCAATTGGGGAGGTGATACCAGATCCGAGTCTATTCACTGGGCTAAGTGACTAAACCTGAGATTAGAGATGCAGAGAGGTCCTGCCTCTGTGGCTGGAAGATAAAATACTGGGAAACCATGGGCAGCTATGTTTTGTATTTTAAGAAGCTATTTCATATCAAGGGCAAAAGAAATAGACATTCAGGGAGCAGCAGAGATTGGGGAAGAGTAAGGAGAATGGCATCAGTTGTCTTGGGACCAGCCCCATCTCTAGCCTTCCCTGACCTCAGGTGTTCCCTTTCTTGGGCTTTTTGTTGTTGTGTGTGTGTGTGTGATTAAATACATTTCTTGCAGCTAATCGGAGTTCTGCTTCTGCAACTCGCATCTGAAAAAGTCCTACTGAATACGCTCTCTGGTACATCTTTGGTGGACCTTCTTTCAGAGGCTATGTGACAGTTCTCCGTCAGGCAGTTACGACTTACCTACCAAGGAAGACAAATTTGATGTGAAGTGAGAATAAGGCAGCATTATGAGTTTGAGGAAGTTTATCATTAGATTCTATACCCCTTGTCTTTAAGAAGTTCACTTTCCTAAACGTTTGACCTAGGCTTACATTACCAGAATGGATTGAAATAGATTTTCCAGCATCCCCCTTTTTTCCCTCAGGCTTTATGGTATCCAACATGTCTGATTTAGTAAAAGAAACCTAAATCAAACAGACTTAAGTGAACAGTGGAGTTTATTGTTGCACATCTCTAGAAGGTCTAGGGTATATCTAGTCAGAAACAACTCCAGAGGGCTCAGCTCAGGCCATCAGGATTTGTTCCTATTTCCTTTATTGGCTTAATTTTCAATCAGCCTCTCTCTTCTTGGTGCCAAGATGGACGCAGTATCTCTAGGCCAGAAGTTCTCAGCAGCTGATGAATTTGTCCTCCACGGGACATTTGATAACATGAGGAGGCAGTTTTTGATGGTCACAGCTGGGGATGGGGGTGGGGCACACCACTGACATCCAGTAGGTGAAAGCCAGGGATACTGTGAAACATCCCACAATGCACAGTCTTTTCCCCCAACAAAGAATTATCTGGTCCCAACTGTCAACAGTGTTGAAGTTAAGGAGCCTCCACCAATGAAAGAGAGCTTCTTTTTCTAAAGAGATTTGGTGAAAGCTCAGGGCTTGGTGGCACTGGTTGGCTCAGCCTAAGTTACATGCACATTGCTGTGGAAATACCTGGGGCCAGAGGGTTGTTGTAGCCTCAGAGGTAGGTCTGGATCCAATATCACTCAAGTTATTAGGCAGGGGATTATTTCCACTCAAATACCATAGAGGGGGGAAGATTTGATTCCCCAAATGAGAATAATAATATTCTTGCCAGAAGAAGGGTGATGGATGCATGGCAGTCAAGAACAATAATAACTCTGAGAGTATCCTTGTTGGTAAGGAGTGAATCTGTTAGATCAATGCACGGGAATGTGCCTGTGTGGGAGATGTTGAGGAGAGGGAAGCCCTGACTCTTTCCTTTCTTTTCCTCTTGGTCAATGTGGCCACTAGAGACAACGTCCCTTTGTTTGTTGGTGAGCCTGGAAGAGTAACACTAGTGGAAGAACTTCAGAGTTAGGAAAGGTAGGTCAGTGGGGTAGAGTTTAGGGGGCAGGTGGTAGCTTAGAGGGGCTTTTTCACTGTCATTGTCTTCTTTCTCTAAGCTAAATCACAGCCATTTTTAGTGGCTCATCATGGTGGGCAGGGTTCTAAGATTCCCAAGATTTCCCACCCTGCTGTACACACTACATAATCCCTATGAATAGGGTGGGTTTTATTCCCATATTTAGGTTGTGTTGTATGCACAATAGATCTTAAAATAGGGAGATTATTTGGTTGGGGCTAACCTAATCACACGAACCCTCTAAAAGCAGGAGAGAGGTTTTCTGTTGTTGTTGTTGTTTTTTCCTACCATACCTAGGCAATGTGGAAGTTCCTAGGCCGAGGATCGAACTCCAGCAACAGCAGTGACAACAGTGGATCTTTAACTTACTGAGCCACCAGGGAATTCCCAGCAGGGAGTATTTTCAGTTGGTAGAAAAGAAGAGATTCAAAGCATGAGAAGGATTTGAAGCACTGTTGCTGGCTTGAGGACAGAGAGGGCCAGGAGGCAAGGTGTATGTGTATGTTCTCTTTAGAAACTGAGTGAGTGTCCCTTGCCTGAGGGCCAGCAAAGAAATATGGATGTCAGTTCTACTGATTTGAGATGAGTTCTGCCAATAATCATGAACTTGGAAGAGAACCTTGAGGCCCAAATGAAAACAGCAGCACTGGCTAATGCCATGATTTCATCCCAGTTGAGCCCCTGAGCAGAGAATCCAGCCATGCCATGTCTGGACTCCTGACTTAGAGAAATGATGATATAATAAATCTTTGTTAGATCAAACAGCTAAGTTTTGGTTAATTTGTCATGCAGCAATACAAAACTAAAATAGTGATGGTTTAGCTCAAGGTTATCCATTGCCATTGCCACATAATGCTGAAATACTGTGTAATAGGATGGCAAAGTTATAACCCTACAAGCAGGAATAAATGTTGCAGGAGGGCAGATTAGGTTTGGAAAATGTTACTTGGTTTCAAAAGACCACACGGACTCAATACAGGAAGGACCACAGCTATTATCCATCCATGAATCCACTAATGGATAATTAGCAGCACTGTTCTATTTCCTTTCTTTGCCCTTTCCTCTCACTGAACTTGAGCCATTGATAAATGATCCTTGGCTCTCTGGACCTGCCTTGTAGTCCCATATCTTCTCTTTCCTCTGCCTGAGATGCTTTTCATTCCTCACTTTACCTGATGAAGTCTACTTTTCCTTTAAGGTTTGGCTCAAGAGAAGCCAATTTGCTCTATGAAGAATTTCTTCCATTCTCCAGTCCATGGCACAATACATGTTTTTCATCTCTCCATGCTTCAAATTTCTTTGGTTGATGATAAGGATTTTGAGTTCAGGAAGTCTGACCTTATCGCTATTGGTAATTCTCATGGCCCCTGATACAGGGCCTGGAACATCATGAGATTGTCGAGTACAAGTCTGTTCTGAGCCTTGTACTCAGTCTGTTTCAGCAGAACAGACTTTTCTGATTGAAAAGTAGACTTCATCGGGTTGTCACTACAGCAAGTCATTGGTCGGAATAGCTGGGAATAAAATTTCGTGATTGGGCGTCACCTTAACATGTCTCTTGGCAGCTTTGGGTGAAGAATCTCAGGTCGTCCTGTGGTTTCCAGGTCTCACCGTCCCAGCTGGTGATGCTGCTTGGATGGGCTGTTGGAGTGAAGATTTTTTCCCTTGCCTTCACTGAAACTGTCAATGAGATTAATTTTTTTTCTGCTAAAGTTCACGATTCCTGAACATCACTTCATCACAAGGCGCACAGAGTGCACAGCACCAATTTCTTGAATAAATCAAAGTAACAGAGCGTGATTTCATAAAGAATTTTCTATGCTTGCTCACCTGTTTACACAATTTGAGTGTTTACATACTTGAAAATTGTAGTGTATATGCCCCCAGGGATCTGCAGGCTGGAAGCAACACAATGCATCCCTGAGGAGGATGGAAAAATCTGCCTGACTCAGATATTATCGGTGAGGATCCCAAGTTCTAAGTTGACATAGAAGAGGGATATTTACTCTATTTTGCTTCACCATATCTGTTGACTATGCCTCAGATAGGACTATTTGTGAGAAAAGACTGATTCTCTTATTCATTGTACTAAAAAGAGTTGTCAGCTCAGGTTATTTAGTACACTTGGGACTTCAAATACATTAGCAAAATCTAGCATTGTATTTTTTTTGATTGTATAGTTGATTTATAATATTAGTTTCAGGTCTATAGCAGAGTGATTCAATATTTTTATAGATTATATTCCATTTAAAGTTACTATAAAACAATGGCTACATTTCTCTGTGCTGTACAATATATCTTTGTTATATATATATATATATTTGCTTTTTAGGGCTGCACTTGCGGCATATGGAGGTTCCCAGGCTAGGAAGGGGTCAAAATATAGCTGTAGCTACAGGCCTATGCCACAGCCACAGCAACGCAGGATCTGAGCTATGTCTGCAACCTATACCACAGCTCACGGCAATGCTGGATCCCCAACCCACCAAGTGAGGCCAGGGATCAAATCCACTTCCTCATGGATCCTAGTCAGGTTCATTAACTTCTGAGCCACAAAGGGAACTCCCTATATTTATATATAGTAGTTTTGTATCTCTTTACAATACCCTTATCTTACCCCTCCCCTTTTAGTCTTTCCCAAAACTGGTACTCACTAGTTTCTTTTCTTCTGTCTCTGAGTCTGTTTCTGTCTTTATTATATTCACTAGTTCATTGTATTTTTTATATTTCACATATAAATTATAACATATAGTTAATTGTCTTTCTCTGACAGTTAAGCATAATACTCTCTAGGTCCATCCATGTTGTAGCAAATGACAAAATTTCATTCTTTTTATGACTGAGTAATATTTCTTTATGTTTCTATATCATATCATACCATATTGTATCTTCTTTATTCATTTGTCTGTTGATGGATGCTTGTGTTGCTTCCATGTTTTGGCAATTATAAATAGTGTTACAAGGAACTCTGGGGTGCATATATCTTTTTGAATTAGTGTTTTCATTTTATTTTTTCATATATAGACCCAGGAGTGAGATTGTTGTATCATATAGTAATTCTAAGTTTTTGGGGGTTTTCTTTTGTTTTTTGGGTTTTTTTTTGTTTTTTTTTTGTTTTTTTGCCTTTTAGGGCCACACCTGCAGTATATGGAGGTTCCCAGGCTAGGGGTCTAATCAGAGCTACAGCTGCCGGCCTACACCACAGCCACAGCAATGCAGGATCTGAGCCGCGTCTGCAGCCCACACCACAGCTCACGACAACGCCGGATCCTTAACCCACTGAGCAAGGCCAGGGATCAAACCCTCAACCTCATGGTTCCTAGTCGGATTCGTTTCTTCTGCGCCACAGTGGAAACTCCTCTATTCTTAGTTTTTGAAGAAACTCCATACTGTTTTCCATAGTGGCTGCACCAATTTACATTCCTACCAACAGCGTACAAGAATTCCTTTTTCTCCACATCCTCACCAACATTTATTATTATTCTTTCTGATAATAGCCATTCTGACAGGTGTGAGGTGATATCTTACAGTGGTTTTGAATTGAATTTCTCTGATGATTAGCAATGTTGAGCACATTTTCATGTATCTGTTAGCTGTATGTGTATCTTCTTTGGGAAAATTTCCAATTCAGATCTTCTGCCTGTTTTTTGATTGACCTGTTTCATTTTGAGTAGTTTAAGATGTTTATATATTCTGGATATTAACCGCTTGTCAGTCATACATTTGCAAACAGTTTCTCCCATTCAGTGGGTTGTCTTTTTGTTTTTTCAGTGGTTTCCTTTGCTGTGCAAAAGTTTTTAAGCTTAATTAGGTCCCGTTTGTTTATTTTTGCTTTTATTTCTTTTGCTTTGGAGACCGATCCAAAAATAATATTACTATGATTTATGTCAAAGGGTGTTCTGCCTAAGTTCTCTTCAAGGAGTTTTATGGTTTCAAGTCTTACATCTAATCCATTTTGAATTTATTCTTACATATACTGTGAGGAAATGTTTTAGTATCATTCTTTTACATGAAGCTGTCCAGTTTTCCCAGCATCACTTATTGAAGAGACTGTCTTTTCTCAGTTGTATATTCTTTTCTCCTTGTCATCTATTAATTGACCACGGGTGTGTGGGTTCATCTCTGTGATCTCTGGTCAGTCCATTGTTCTATGTGTCTGTTCTTGGGCCAGTACCATAGCATTTCACCTTTTTTTTTTTTTTTGGCTGCACCCATGGCATGTGAAAGTCCCCAGGACAGAGACTGAACCCAAGTCACAGCAGTGACCCAAGCTGCTGCAGTGAAAACGCTGGATTCTTAGTCTGCTATGCCACCAGGGAACTGCACATTTAACTTTTTAATTCATTAGTTCATCACTCAACAAATACTTGGGAGTTCCTATTGTAGCTCAGCGAGTAGTGAGTTATGAATCTGACTAGTTTTCATGAGAATGAAGGTTCTATCCCTGGCCTCGCTGAGTGTGTTAAGGATCTGGCATTGCCATGTGCTGCAGTGTAGGTCACAGACGCTGCTCAGATCCGGTGTTGCTGTGGCTATGGCACAGGCTGGCATCTGTAGCTCCGATTCAGCCTCTAGCCTGGGAACTTCCATATGCTGCAGGTACTCCCCCCACCCTAAACAATATTGAGTGCCCACTATATGAATGACAGACAGGACATGGTTTTGTAATAGTGTCTTGGAGTCTACCTCCAGTAGGGAAGAGGACATATAAATTAACATAAAGGTGCTACTACAATAGATGCTACAGAAGAGATGTTTCCAGGGTTATGAGAGATCATAAGAAAATTTGACCAAGGCAGAGGGGTGAGGGAATCCTCCCCAGGAAAGTGGTAAGAAGAAGGAAGGGCATTCCAGGGTAATAAGAGAATGTGTGCCAAATGTGTGCAACAGAACCCAATCCAGGGGTCTCAAGGTGCTAAAAGAAGACTGGGGTCCCTGGAGTGCAGGGAAGGGGCAGGGGGGTAGCGCGAGAAGGGTGGGAGGGGCTGTGCCATGTTAGGGATGTTCGGCTTGATCCTGGGGGCAATTGGAAGCCTTCAAGGCTTTGAAACAAAGTCACACAATCATATTTGCATTTTTTGAGCACTTCCTTGGTTGCAAGGTAGAGAATGGACTGGGGAGGCTAGTGTAGATGCACGAACTAGGTAGGTGACTCCTGAGGCTCCAATGAAAAATGATGGCGGATTGAACAAGGGTGATAGTAGAAGAGATATATTCAAAGGGAAGGATTTGAGAATTATTTAGAACATAGATGTGCATTTTCCTAGAAAAAGCTGTAGCAAACATTTGTGTATTAGCATCAGCTTCTGAGCCTTAAATTGAGAACTGAAAGTATATTCATACTGAGGAGAGAAAAGCATTTCTTTATGCAAAAACACAGTTTAAAAAAATAATTTTAGTAATAAAACAACAATTATTAATAATAAAAAAAGACACTGCATGAGACAGAACTACTGAAACTTTAAGGCACCCAAACAGTCCTCTCTCATGTGGAGACTTTAATGGGATTCGAAGCTTTCTATAAATGCGGAGCCAGAATTTCATGTGACAGTTCACGTTTTTTTGTTTGTTTGTTTGTTTGGTTTTGTTTCATATGGGACTCTTCATGGCTAAGATATTTTGGAGGGTCATTTATCGTTTCTATTCTTGAAAAATAATATGTCTCGGAGTAAATAATTATAGTCAAGGAAAAATAAGTTATTTGAAGTAGTCAGCTTCTAGTGAAAACATTCCAAATCCAACAAGCAATTTTGTCTCTGTGTTTATCCTGGGACTCCACTGCTATCCCACAGAGACGTGGATCTGTGTGTCTCTGTGAAGAGATTAACCATGAAGGTGCTTGCTGGTGAGGAATCCCACTTATTCACAGTGTTTTCACATCTATGAAAAGGAAATACCAGGGTTTTTAGGTCTGGTCACGCAGCCATACATTTCTATTCAGAAACAACTGAGAAGGGGCATATTCTGTAAATAAATAAACTGAGTGAAAATATGTATGGTTGCACATGAGATAAAATCACTGACAGTTACTGTCCTTAGATTGACCAAAATGACTCAAAATTAGAACTTTTAAAGTATATATATATAAAATTTCCATTCTCTCTCTATATACACATGTATTTTAGATTATATATATACATATATATAAAATATGTATGTATGATACATATATATTTTACATTATACATACATATAAAATACATGCATGTATATACATACATACACTCACATATATATTTTACATTATATACACATAAAATATATGCATGTATATACATACATACACACACATATATTTTACATATATATATACACATAAAATATATTCATATATACATATATATTTTACATATATATACACATAAAATATATTCATATATATACATATATACACACATATATTTTACATTATGTATACACATAAAATATATGCATGTATATATATACATATACACACATATATACTTTACATTATATATACACACAAAATATATGCATGTGTATATATATACATATATACATACGTATATATTTTACATTATATATACACATAAAATATACATGTATATAAATATATACATATATAGTTAACATATATATAATTATGTGTATATATAATTAAACACTGAATAAATGAGAATATATAATGATCCTACCCTGAAACAACTATTTTAGACAGGAAACTTCTTAGAAAACTTGAAAAATTTGAAAGTACAGGCTCAAGTCAGACCACTTGACTGTAACTTCAAAATATGTGATATAGATTTATCTATCCCCCTCATGAAAGGTTATTTTTCGCCAAAAATAGCCCCATTTGGATTAACTACAGGACCGGAAAAAAAAGCCACATGCGCCTCAACCAACCATAAAATATGAAACAAAAACCATAAATGTAAAGACTAGATTTCCAGTGCTTTCAACTTCTAAAACCTATTTGCAGAAGGCACAATGCCATTTTCATATGGTGCCATGTATTACCCAATGGTCATTTTTCCCCACGCCTGGATCCATTTTTCAGCTGCGTGCACCAGTCACTTTTGTCTGTAGCCATCAGCTGGGCTAGACAGACAATTCTTTTGAGATTCATTCTCTTTTGACAGGTTTATCAGATTTCCACCCAAGTTTCTTTTATAATTTTCTAGATCCTCCTGTCTCTCCTGCGGTTGCATATGTGATGTAATGACACTTACTGGCCAAGATGACTCAATGGCCTTAGGTTTCCCGGGGCAGCAGAAAGCCCAGGAGAGAAGAGTGGTGTGCGGTGGATTCTGCCTGCCTCCCAAACTTTTCATTTCTTCCTCACTTACCATGAAAATGACCACCCCCTACCGGATTCTCAGTTTCCTTCCATATTGAGTCCCAAGGAACGTCAGGTCACCTAAGGAGCCGTGCCATGGAGGAGCCAGGAGCATACTCTCGGCATAATCCAGTGCCCGGGTCCAAGCCCTAGTTTTGTCACTGCTAGATCTGCAACCCTAGATGATTACTACCCTTCTCATATTTGTTTTCCCACCTGCAAAAGGGAGAGTAATTGTTGTGAGGATTATGTGGGGAAAAAAAAGTCTAAAAAGGTCCTTGCACAATGCCTGGCATATTATAATTGGCCAATACCCATTAGCTCTTCTTACTAAAGGTCAGAGATGCAATCATTTGAACCCTAGCAGGGAGTCCCTGGCATATAAAATTCTGTATTTCTCCTAAATTGTACAGATATTTATTTACTCTAGCAAGCTTTATTTTGTATGAGCACAAAAAAAAAGGGGGGGGGAGAGAACTTTAATCGAGTTGTGCTCAGTCACGGGGATATTTTTTGTTTATTTTCAGAGCAAGACCACTGTGCTTTGGTAGTTCTGTCCGGCCGGATGTGTGAGATATTTAAGAATCAATTCCAGAGACCAAAGCGTTACTGTTCGAGATGCTTCAAGGGCCAATTGGAGCTGCACAGTCAATGTAAATAATGTAAAGGCCTAAGTCACACTTGACGGTAAGCGAACAAAACAGAAGGAGCAAGACAAGCCAATGAAAGAATTAAAAGTCATGGCAAAGACGCGACGGACAGCAAGTCCCTTTCTGTAGACAAACCACTTAGCTCCAAATACATAACACACACATACATATATGACGGTTCCAAATGAGCTTGCGATTTTCCTCTGAAAGTATTCGAGCAGGAAATAAAACCTTTTCCCAGTGGATGAAATAACAGACGTTTCTGCCAATGTAAGCAAGGCAGATTTAAATTTTATATGTGTCCAACTGCTGGTTCCCCCTCAGCTAATAACCTGCACGGTGGAAACATTTCAAATGAAAGGAAGTTCACAGCCCCACAGTCCAGCTCTGAATATATCTGCCACGCATGTAAACAAGTAAACCATTATGTTTCTTATTGAGATAAAGAATACAATGATAAGTGGGGACTTTCCCAAAACAAAGAGCTTCCTATTGGGAGTGTGGATAATCTTCCAGAAAACCCTGTGTTTTGGCAAATCGCACCAGATTAATCTATGAGGCATCTCCTTTCATTATCAAATTTCCGCTGCCTATCACAGCGACTGCCTTATCAAGCACCCCTTTTTTCAAAAGCAGCCCCATTCCTAAGATTTCAGATGCTGGCCTTCCCCTGCTCAGAAAACAGGTGTTCCTACTGTTTGCAGGCAGCAAAGGTCCCTGCACAGAAGCCTGGGAAAGGGCAGGGCTATCAGACTCTGTTCTACCTGAACGAACAGGTAACAGAAAACTGTTGATTCCATGAATAGAACTTAATTGGCACACATGAGCCAGAAGTGAGTGTGTTTCAGAATTAAAATTCCTTCCAAATTTCCCACTGACAAGAAAAGCTTGAAAAAGAAAAACGCGGCAGATTGTTTTGGGATAATCAAACGTACGGCTCCAAACAATGCAATTATTCTTTCCGGAATTCTTTGGCAAACATCACGTTCACCCAAATTCATTCTTCAAGTTAGGCATCGAGGTTTACGACCACTTCCCAGAGTTACCTGTAGGACTTAAGCTGTTGGGAACATTGTCTATATTCAGGAGGAAACGAATTCCATGGCTCTGCAGAAGGCTAGTATTCCAAGTCAATTAGCATGATGGATCAGGTTTTCTGGTTCTCAGTGTCTCCATTTGCCAACCTGTCTTCTTTTCTTACTTAATAAAACTGGGCATGTGGTTTTCTGACCAGACCTTTTTTTGTGCTCGGCCAGGGGCACCCACCAACGTGAGCCAATGAAATGCTCTGCTAACAAAAAAATTCAGCTTTTCCTGGGGAAGTGCCAGGAAATACACATAGATAAGCACCTGATTGTTTATATTAGAGACGATATTTGTAGTCTAGATGTATGTCATACTTAAAAGCTATTTGCAGATGGTCATTCGTTTTTTTTTTATGGAGTAAGCAATATGTGTATTTATTATAAATGTGCTGTATTGATCAACTTACTCAAAAAAGAATTACCATTCTAAATGTTGTCATTCTAACCCAAATCCTAAACCCAAATGAACGCCCAAAATCTATTTCAAAACCCCAAAGGAACTGAAATCAAAGTCTTGGAATTTTTTTTTTTCTTGTTGGGAGGGGAGTTTCAAAAATACATGCAAGACACTTTATCGATGGAAATTTTCTACTTGTTCAAAAGGCCGATTTACAATCACTTATGTTGGCGAAGAACCCAATTATGAGGAAGGCTATCATTCTGTTTTGCTTAGTCAGTGCCAGGATCTCTTCAATTTCTTCTTGTCACAACTGTCCCCAGCAAGTTCTGGTCTTGCTAGTATTCTCCGGACCCATCTGCATTCCCCAGCAAGTAGAAAGGCTGCATTCTCTGCTCTGAACTGAGCTCTTAAAAACTTGGCCTGTGTGTGTGCTTTACTGTAATAAAATAAAGGCATTCAGGAAGGCCACCGGACTGACAACCGGAATATCCAGTCTGCCTGCAGCCCCACCCCCCACCCCCTGCCAGCAGGCCGGCTCAGAGATGGGTGCTGGCTCTCCAGGTTGGTAGGAAGCAATTGATAAGCGCCTGCCTCTGCTTCCGGCCTCTACAGCACCAGCTTTGTTTCATCTCCAGATGATTAAATGGTCTACAGGGCAATTATGAACTGGAGGAAGGAACGGCCAACTCTCTCCAGGTTTCCTCAATCAGCGTGATTGAATTTCTCAAAGGCAGAGAGAGCAGTAGCAGGAGCAGTTTTCTGGGACTTCCTGGAAAATGTTTCGGCAGCTCAGAACGGAGCCTTTTTCATTTAACTACTTGCTGTTTCATTTTATTATGTGCAAATTGTAGCTTAATAGATTTACAGTCGCTATAAATTCTCCACCCTCAGGGTAGCCCAAGTGGCTAGTGCTTAGTAAAATGACTGATGGCAACCCAA
Organism: Catagonus wagneri; assembly: GCA_004024745.2. NCBI lineage: Eukaryota > Metazoa > Chordata > Mammalia > Artiodactyla > Tayassuidae > Catagonus > Catagonus wagneri. The sequence goes on from PVHT021183584.1 coordinate 14,018,549, forward strand.
GAAAAGTGATAGTGGCAAATTCTAGCCAGAGGTGGAATAAACTCCATTTTAATCAAGGGCAGGCCAGCATCCTATATTATTCCAGTTCGGGGGCAGTGCTTTTGTTGCCCATTACAAGCAACAGACAAATAGAAGGTGTTCATTTGGGAAGGAGGGGCATAACGGACAAGTGCTTGAGAACAGTTGTAATAATTATTTATCATGTCACAAAGGATAGGTAAAGTGCTATTCCTTAAACTGGTTTGAAAATTTATACAGTAGGTAAATTTGTATGTAAGTACAAGGTTTATAAAGTTTTAGTTTTTGAAAACTCTGATAGATGTTACAATGAATTCCTTTCCTCTCTGCCTATAAAACAGCAGTAAAACAAAAAGTCATCATCCTATAGTCCACTATGCTACTTACTATTTTCTGTGGCAGCATCTCCATCATGGGTTACTGTCAACAATGATCATAGATCAGCATCCCGATGGTTGAATCACTTACCTAATATGAATGATGTTTACACATATGGTGAGATAATAGCTTCTTTAAAGCTGTGCAACTCATTTGGGCAATTTAAAAGGATCCCTGAATTGGTACCTGCCTATGGCTCTTGAAGCACAGTAACTTGCTGCTTGACCTTGGACTCAGGGACTTAGGCTTCATTTTGCACCCTTGGGTCTCAAGTTTCTTACGCATTAAATAGGCTTTTATCTTCCCTGATTGGCCCATGTCATTTCCAAAATTTAAAAGTGAAATAGCTTTACAAACTGGTACATAAACAAGGGCATATTAATGTAACAATAACACTTTGTCAAAAAGACGTCATTGGATGGGCTGGAATGGTTGTCTAAGCTGATTGGTTGTTTGCCAATGTCACAAGGATCTCTAAGGATTTGGGTCGTGACACTGAAAATGTGGCCTATCAGAGAAAGAATGCAAACAATTTAGGGGATAAAATCTCTTACGTTGTAGCTTAAGTTTCTAAGAAAATCACATCAGCAATGGTACATATTGGGGATTCTGGAAAGGCATGTAGCCTTTTTAAGTGTGAGCAACCAGTGGTTTAGGGACGACTGTTTGCTCAAATCCAGGGCAGGTTAAGTCTGGACTATTTCACGACTAAACAGAACAAAGTGAATCCTAATTTTACGTGACTTGTTGGAAACACACAAATATCAGTAAACACTAAAAAATAAGGTCATATGAAGCCTTATATATATAATTATAATTTCTCTTGATGTCTTGTAGACTAAAGGAATTTTTTTTCCACCCTAAATTGTGTAATGAAATCTACAGTCAAATACTAATCTTAGGAATCTGAGTTCAAGCCACTTATTTAAATGAAATCATCTTTAAATATTTAAATAATATATTTTACTGCAGCTTAATTTCATTGACTAATTCATTTTTCCTATGCGTGTTTTCCAAAGGAAATCAACTTAATCTATTAGAGATTGGATTAAGTAATTAGGAAATCATTCAGGCTGCCAGTTATCTATTTCAACTTTCAGCAAAATCTGCACAAGGAGGAAAAGGATGTGAAATTCAAGTCAGAGTCCCACCTTTTTGAAATTGGTAAAAGATTTGAATATGGAAAAAAAGGGAAAAGTTACTTTTTAAGTTTTATTTCAGGCAGAGGGTGTGAAGCTGTTTGTAACAAATTTAGATGCATCAGTAGACTTAACTGAAGAAGACTGGCATTCTGTAATTCACTTGGAAATTATCAGTAATATAGAGACACAAAGTAATCCAAATGGGGAAACAAAATAATTTAAAATGTTTGGATAAAGATATGCTAAGGCAAAACTGACTGTATGGAATGAGAAATACGAAAATGGTCACCGAGGAACTGATTGTATCCACAGTTCTTTGGAACTGTACTCAGAAATCCCCCAGATGTTTTTAGAAACGTACGCTTAAAATATTTAAATGTTAAAGTTGATGTTTACATTGATTTTTCTTTTGTTTACAAATTTCCCATCTTCCTATATATAACTATTTTTTGTTTACAAATTTCCCATCTTCCTATATATAACTATTCACTGAGTAATGTGATATGAGGGAAAAACTATCTCTTTCTGATATGCCCTTGAAATACCATCTGTTTAGTATAAAGTAGATAAGAGAACAGTCTTTCATCCATCCACACAGCCACTTAAAGTATAAGAATATGTGAAGCATAATGTGATTGGCTGCATTTTTGTTGTGAAACATAATATTAAAATGGTTCAGAAGCTCCCAAATGTAATTTTAAAACTGCACAGACGTCTACACTTCATTAACACACGGTGTATAGATAATAAGGCTCTTGACTGGAGAACATGCTATTGTACAGCTGTTATCACAACGCAGCAGAGGAGGCCAGTTGCAAATCTCATCAATAGCTCTACCATTTTCCACCACTTGAATGAAAAGTGATAATGTATAGATCTCACAGTCATTAAGAACTTTCCGTTACTCCTTTAGGATTAATTTGCGTTGACCCAGAATTTTGTATTTGCTTAACACAAGCCGTGGGTTACTTTGATGTTATCTGCTTCTATAAACAGTAATATACAGTCCTCTCCTGGGCTAAAACAGCTCTTATTCCAGTGAGAATTGATGGTATTAATCATTCTGAAGTCCAGGAGTGCTGATCATAAATTGTATGCGGGGCCCTTGCTTAGTCCCTCCCCGGACTCCCATTTATCACTAATTCCTCTTTTCCACCTGGGTATAAACATATGAAGAGTAATTTATCTCAGAACTTGGGCTCTGGGATCTTCTTGATGTCTGGGTGACGGGAAAACCATTTTGTTAACAAGTAAATATTTATTCTCCTATCTTTTGAAATAAAGAGCTAAATGATCTGCTATTTCTAAAGCCTGATTCCCTCAAGTGGCCAGAACTGAAAATGCATGTCTTGCCTTTAAGTTTCACGTAGAGGAAACAAACAGGCAGGACGGCAGATAAAAGGAATCACTTTTCAACAGTTAAAAATAAAAGATAGTAGCTTTAATTCATGCCCAAGATATCAGTAGACTTACTTTTACCATACATTAAAGACTAAAAATGCTAGCCTACAATTTATGAACTGCTGGGTCTGGAAAAATATCTGGAGAGCATTATTTTTTTAAAATGCAAACCTGCAAAGATCTGCAGAAATATTTATCCTAAACAAAAGCTAAACAAATAACTCAGCTCAAGATCAATACAAATCAAAAGAAAGCATGGAAGTCAACTTCGTTACACAGATATTATTAGCAAAATCCACCTTCTATGCCACCCAAATTTAGCTGCCAAATCTGAGAGGGGGGTTGAATCTGGTATACATATTTTTAAGGGAAAATATCCCCATAAAGACAACGGGAACAATAATTAGAAAGGATATTTAGAGACTAGACGGAAACTTTTCATTTCAGGGGGTGTGCGTTTCCTCGTGTGACCTCATTTTGTAGATCTGGGGATTTTCCATCACCTAAGTGAAAGACGGCAAACCAATAAATACACATAGACTCAAACTCTTGCCCAGAGACATTTCTGCAACATTTCTGGTTTCATCCCAAGCCTAGCTTAGATTTGTGAATTTCAAAGCTCTCCCTGTTCCATGGTGACCATGTGGTTTAACATCTTTGCTGGCCTCCAAACTTATCAGTGTGTGAGTTTATGTTAAGCACCTTAAAAACCCAGTCTTCAAAATGGCAATAGGAACGACAGAAACAGAAATAAATCATGGCAACAAGCCCAAAGATCCAATTTCAGAAGGCAAACCTAAAAAAGTTTTACAGAATGTAAATGGACAGTATTAAAAACTTTGCAGGAGTTCCCAACGTGGCTCAGCAGAAATGAATCTAACATCCATGCGGACGCAGGTTCGAGCCCTTGCCTTGCTCAGTGGGTTAAGGACCTGGCATTGCCATGAGCTGTGGTGTAGGTTGCAGATGCACCTCGGATCTGGCGTTGCTATGGATGTGGCAGAGGCCAATGGCTAACAGCTCCGATTTGACCCTTAGCCAGGGAACCTCCATGTGCCGTGAGCGCGGCCCTAAAAAGACAAAAACGAACAAAAAAACTTTGCAAACTTTCATCTTTTAGCTAAAACTATAAACTCCACAACCTTTTAAAAAATGTGGTTTAAAAAAAGGCACCAAAAAGCAGAGAGTAGAAATAGGTGATGACTAAAATTATTCTACAGGTTGCCATGTGACAGGTTCTTTGGGAAGATTAATTTAGTTTGTTCAGAGTTCAGCTATCAGAGCCCAGCTTTCTGGGTATCAGTGTAGCTGCTCATCAGAGGGGCTGTTAAACTGTGTCTGAGTCTGCCACTTGTAAACTGCATTGTCTGCAGAGCTGAACGCTGAACTTGTAGAGTCAAGGTTAAGGTAAGTATTCTTGTTCCTATCCAGGGATGCTTCTTGTCCCCTACAGGTTGTAATCTGAATGATACCAGGACCTTACTAACCCAAATCTCTCCCTTCCACAGGGTTTATGGTGTTTGGCATTCCATCAATAGCCACCTTTTGGATTCTTCTCTTTGACACCACTTTTACAAAGCATAACTCCTGGGAGGTACAGCACATTCCATTCGTACCCAAGATCCTGGGGTGAGGGAGAGAAGTGAGGAGCTCCAGAATACTGCGTAACCTCGTCATGGATCTCTATGTATATGGTTAACCTCTGTGTATATTCAGGCTCCTCCCACTCCAGCCCATCTCCCCTGTTTCCCAGACTAGGGCCAGTCGCATGCATCAAAATACCTCATTCCATCCATTATTTTTCGCCATTCCCAGCCCAGCTGCTTAGAGCTTCACTCTCTCTCACATACACATACACACATGTGTGTGTGCAAATATGGGTTATGTCTTAATGAAACGCTCAAACTGCCAAGGCCTTTCATCATTCTCTCCCATTTCCTAACGCCTCTGTCCATGCTTATTTTTTTCTGCCTGCAGTTCCCTGTCCTGCCTTTTCTGCTTGGTTAACGCCTACCTCATCCTTCAGGATCCAGTTCAAAGGACATTTTCCCAGTGCAGTCTTTCTAAGATATTTTTATGATTTACTCATTTATTCAACAAATACGTATTGAACACCTCCTATGTGCCAAGAAGAGTGTTAGGTGCAGGTGATATCATGGTGAGCAAAAATAGACCGAACAAGTTTTTGAGAAGCTTAAAGTCCAGTGGGAGAGACGATGTTCATCCAATAAACATCTGAACAAAGGAAAACCTGTACCTGTGTCAGTGCTGCGGAAGAGAGTTTCTCATTGCCCTGATCATGGTGACGGGATTTGACCTATTAAAGAGGCCAGGAAAAACTTTTCTGAGGAGGTAACATTTGGCCCAAGAGTCAAAGGGTGGATTTAAGTGACTAGGTGAGGAGGAGGGAGTGAAAAGACTGTTCTAGGCTGAGGGAATAGCATGTACAAAAGTTGGAGTGGGAGAGGTTGGTGAGCAAAAAGAAGAGAGTGAAAATAATGATTCCTTAGATAAAACATTAAAAGTGCACAGAATAAAAGAAAAAAATAGGTCAACTGAACTTATAAAAGGTAAAACTTTTGCACTTGTAAAGGAACCATCAAGAAAGTGAAAAGATAGCCCATAGAATGGGCGAAAATATTTGCAAATTATCTATCTGATAAACGACTTATATCCAGAGTATATAAGGGGCACTCACAGCTCTGTAATGGAAAGACAACCCAATAAAAATGGCACATGATTTGAGCAGACATTTCTCCAATGAAAATATACAAATATTCAACCAACACGTGAAAAGATGGTAAACTTCATTAGTTACTAGGGAAATGCAAATCAAAACCAGGATGAGATACCAACTTACACCCACAAAGATGGCTGTCACAGGTAGAGAGCAACAAGGGTGGACAAGAATATGGAAAAATCGTCGTATCTATACATTGCTGGTGGGAATGTATGAAACTGTGGCGTTACTTTGGAAAACAGTTTTTCATAAAAAGTTAGACATAGTCATCATCTGCCCCAGCTATCCCACCCAAGAGTGTACTCAGGAGCAGGGTAACTGTGTGTCTACTCAGGAGCAGGGGAACTGTGTGTCCACTCAGGAGCAGGGGAACTGTGTGTCTACTCAGGAGCAGGGGAACTGTGTGTCTACTCAGGGGCAGGGGAACTGTATGTCCACTCAGGAGCAGGGGAACTGTATGTCTACTCAGGAGCAGGGGAACTGTATGTCTACTCAGGAGCAGGGGAACTGTATGTCCACACAACAACTTGTGCATGAATGTTCAGAGCAGCACTGTTTATAACACCTGTGCAATAGAAACAACCCAAATGGCCATCAGCTGAGGAATGGAGAAACACAATGTGGCCTATCCATACAATAGAATGCTATTCTACAATTAAAAAGAAATGAAGTCCTGATACACGCTTGCAACATGGATGACCTCCAAAAACATAATGCTAGGCAGAGATCCCACTGAGGCTCAGTGGGTTAAGAACCTGACATACTGTCCGTGAGAATGCAGGTTCGATCCCTGGCCTCCTTGCTCAGCGGGTTAAGGATTTAGTATTGCCATGAGCTGTGGGGCGGCTTGGATCCAGTGCTGCCATGGCTGTGGCATAGGCTGGCAGCTGCAGCTCTGATTCAACTCCTAGCCCGGGAACTTCCATGTGCCACAGGTGCAGCCGTTAAAAACAAAAAACATAATTCTAGGGAAAGATGCCAGTCACTAAAGGATGCATATTATATGAGCACATTTACATAAAATCTCCAGTGAAGGCAAATATGTAAGAATAGAAAGTGTATTAGTGGTTTCCTAGCGTTGGTGGTTTGGGACCAAGGAAATATCTGTAAATGAAAGTAAGATTTCCTAATAGGATGATGGAAATGTTTCAGACTTTGATAATGATGATGTTTGGATAACTCTGTCAATACACTAATATTTTCTGAACTGCACACTTAAAATAGGTGACAAGTGACTTTTATGGTATGTTGATGTTATCTCAATAAAGTCCTTTGGAAAAATCGTAAGCTTGCGTGGACAGAACCCAGAGAGTTAAGAGCACGTAGGGGGACACCAGAGCAGGGTGATGTGGGGTGATCAGATGTGTATTTTGAAGAACACTGTAGCTAAAGCATCCAAAAACTCAGAATTAGGGTTAAATTAGGTAGACTGTGTGTGAGTTTGTGTGTGTGTGTGTGTGTGTGTGTGTGTGTGTGTGTGTGTGTCGCGCACGCGTGCTGATTACATCATCATCCCTCACCCCTGGTTAAAATCCTTTTATGGTTTTCTACTCCTTTGAGAATAAAAACAAAGCTCTTTAATAGGGCAGCCTGCAATACCCCACATTGCCCTGCTCTGGTGTCCCCTTATGTCCTCTTAACTCTCTGGGTTCTACCTGCACAGGCCTATGATTTTTCTGAAGGATATTACTGAGATAAAATCAATATACCATAAAAGTCTCTTGTGCATATACATGTGCTCACCAAGTCAGTGTCCCTAACTCTTAAGCTGCCATATTCAGTAGCACTTTATCCATTTATCTGCCTCTATTTACCCATTTACCCTTCCTTCCTGCAACTCTGGAGAGTGGGAATGATGTTTTAACCTTGCGCGCCCAGTGCCTAGTGCCTGTCCGGCATTCAGCAGGCTCTCAGTGATTACGCGATGAATGACGTTGAAAGGAGCACATACATGCAGGGGAAATTCAACCTCAGCTCTCCCGCTCTGCTAACCTGATGAGCTGTTTGTCTTCTGTCCCATTCAGTAGTTTTGCGAATGGAGTAGTAGCTTGATCACTAACCAAAAGACTCTGAATCATTACCATACTTCCCGCTCTGCCTGAACTCTTTGCAAATCAATATTTTAGGCACAAAGAAATAAATTGTGATAGCAACATATTCTCTGTGTGCCTACTGCAGCTGTTCAAATATTGGCAACAGAATTCTAATTTAGGTATTTTCCAAATTTTGTGTGCTCTCAGCTTGAAATCATGATAGTCTGCTTCCACAGATTGAATATGATTTGTTAAGCTGGATAAAATATTGGTAAAATGGATTATTTACCTATAAAATTGACCTGTGTTTGTGTGTATACCAATAATAATACAGGACAGGAAAGCATTTTTTTTTTTTTTGAGAGGCTCATATCATTGACGGTTCACTCTAATTCATTTTTAAAGGAAAGAGGGGAATGTGATGGGAAGAAATATACCATAGACTATGTAAAAACAAAACAATTCCCACCCTATACCCTGGAGGTAGTCCACGCTCAGCCCCATCACCTACATTTCACACATACATATGGTGTTTTGAAAGAGAACCCAAGTCCAGAATTAGGAGCATGAGAACATAACGATCTTACACAAGAAACAAAGATCCCATTCTGTTGTATAAAGAGTTATGAACAAAGGCAAAAACAACAACAACAAAATCTTTTCAAAAATTAATTGGCCAGAACCCTCTCCTATCATTTTAAGTTATTTAAAAGTCAATTAGCACAGGGAACTATATCCAATCTCTCAGACTAGAACATGATGAAAGATAATATGAGAAAACGAAAGTGAATATGTATGACCGGGTCACCTTGCTGTACAGCAGATATTGGCACAACGTTGTAAAGCAACTACACTAATTTTTTTAAAAAGTCAGTTTCCTATGAATCTGACAAAATTAAAGTAAATTATACAAAAGAGAATAACCGGCATCAAATGAGTCCCAAAGCACATTTCTCTGTATTCTCTCCACTGTTCTTCTGGAATCTCAGCTGAGTCTCTACCCCCGGAACTAAAGACTTGGGGTTTAGTGTGCCCTGTGTTACCTAGGTAAGTGACTGGATGCCATGCAGTTTTTCTCTACACGAGATTCATGACCTTTTGGGCACAGGGAGCCATGTGACATTGAAAAGAATTTGTCCAACAACCACGTTAACCAAATATTTTGTTTAATTTTTTCTGAAGCCCAAATTGACCAGTTATCTAAATTGACTGTTTCTGCATTTGTATCCAGGGAGTAAAACCATGGGTGAACTTTTTGATTTGCTGTCATGAACTGGGCCAGACTCTTTACTATTTTAACCAATACAGTCTTCTATTTCATATAAGTAGTCTGGCATTTTCAAATCACTTCATTAAATTTTTGAGAATTTTTTTCCAATTTGCTTTTCTTATTGAGCTCAGTCTGCAAGGACTGCCTGGTATTCTAAGGTTTAGATGTTTTGGAATAATTTGAAATATAACAAAAGGCAAAGGAGGTAAAAACACCTTTCTGTCATGCTGACATCACTCAAAAATAAGAGCAGATTTCTCTCAGACTAGACCCTTACCCACGTATCAACTTTGGGGAGCATTAAACAGTAATATAGTTTCAAAAGAAAAGTTCTTAGAAAATAACATAAACCATTAGGATTGTATTGCTAAACAATTTGGAATCCATCTACAGCATAGAGTTTTTATAAAGTCCAGGTGCTGTTTTAAACATTTTAACTTTAATAATTTAGATTATAAGAATGATAGAAACCATCTGAATTTTCCTGGTTTTAAGTGGTAAATTTCCTTCTCACAGCTGGCCTGCACTTAAATTCTATATGCCAAGGAGACCAGCTTACTCCCCCATGGATGTTAACCATCTTTTGTAATAGAATCTGAAATGAGAACATGTTACGCAAAGTTATGTAATGTGGTCCTAAACTTTAAAAAATCTGTTTTGAATGCTGTTTAAACATTACTGTGTATTTTAAACTCAAGTTGTATTCAAAAGTCAAGATGATTTTATGAAGACCCTATATTTTGACAACAAAAGCTCAAAATTTTTCAGTGGTCATAAACGTTCACATTTTAGCCATCCAGAGTAAAAAACAATATACCCATTAACAGGTGTTGAGAATAGTCCACCAACTGTTGGCAATATCTCAGGCTATTTGGTAAGGCACACTTAAATACATTCTTAATGAATGCCTAACAGTGCCATCAGAAGTTTTTGTTGGGCAGAGGCGACACAGTGGGTCATGAAATCCCCTGGCTTGTGTATTAAAGCCAGCAACTGCCAGAGCTAATGCATTTAGACAGCTCATGGGTATCCAAGGAGAGAGTCAGGTAAAAGCAAGCCAGAATGGTACTCACCTCTGCAGCCCGAGACCACCATCAGCAAGTAGGAGCCAAGTCGGATGGAGCAGGATAAATGCTTATCAGGATGATGCAGGCAAGTATCGTGGAGAACAGTTTAAAAGAGAAATGACCAGCATCAGCAAACGGAGCCAGGGTGCTGATTTCGCATGTGGAGTCAGAAGTGAGGCAAGAGTCACCAAGAATGGCGAGGTATCATAGGAGAGGGGGGAGCACTCAACGCCGTGCTCTGAGGTCTCACAGCAACATCGGGGTTCCGCCTCCAACCCACCAACCTCCTTGGTGTGTTTGGCCAGTAGCTCCTCTTCCTAGGAGGTGCTTAGGGACTCGTCCTTGGGGTCAGTTGGGTGCGTGGGCCAAGCAGTCATTCTGCAATGCTGAGATTTGCATGCTTCTGTCGCTCTGTATTCATGCAGCTTGCACTTCTATATGCCAGACACTGCAATTTCAAGCAGGTAAAACAAGACTGTTAAGTCTAAGGAAATGTCTACTGGAAAGAACAATTCAGCAACTTTATGCAATGATGAGTTCTGGGTTAATTTTAACATGTCAGGGAAAAAAATGAGCTAGCCATGCATGATAAAATAAGCTTGACAGCTCAGTGGAAGTTTAGCATGTAGTGGCTGGCAGCAACCTGAATGTGGTCAGCTGCATGGAAAGGGAGCCAGTTGCTCGACTACTTCAGGAGAGGCATGGACCCCAGATACCCCAGCAGAATGGAAGACCGTGACCAAGCTTCTGTATTGGTCAATACAGAAACTATCAAGCCATTTACGAGCCATGTCTTATCATCAGTATATATGTATGTGCACATACATACATACTCATATCTATGCATGTATAAATATACACTTCAACTCTAATGATTTTGCAATTGGAAAATACATGATAAGCATAGGGAACTATATTTAATATAATAATCTATAATGGGAAAGAATCTGAAAAAGGATATATATATACATATATATATATATATATATGTATATATATATATATAAAATGAAACCTCTGTTATATACCTGAAATGAACACAAGATTGAAAATCAACTGTACTTCAACAAGAAATAAAGAAAATACATGATAGAAATAAAATTAAATATCATTAATACCCTTTATCTCTGAAATTACTGCAGAGTACTTTTCAGAGGAAATATATTTATCCTTGAAAGGCAAATGCTGAAACTTTAATATAGGGAAAAACAAGTTGATAAACATTTATTGTGCACCTACTATGTACAGCGTCGGTGTTACAAAAAAGATGCATAAAACATCTTGCCTTAATCTTATGAGAGAAATACTTGTATAAATAACTAAATATAATATATGAAAGAAGATGAGAGTGCTTTCAGTAGAGGTGCTGGAAAAATGTGAAAAAGGCACTGTGAAGGATGGGGTTATTCTATAGTATCTTTTTTGTGAAACATTAATGATGTACCATATATACATATGTGTGTTGCTATTCTGTCTAATGCCTAATGCCATAGTGGAAATAAATGATAAAGGGATTAAGGCTCAAAGAAACTTACCAAGTTGCCCTAGGTTAGACAAGTAGTAACCGATAGAGGCAAAATTTGAGGAGTTCCCATTGTGGCTCAAGCAGTAACAAACCCAACTAGTATCTATGAGGATGTGGGTTCAATCCCTGGCCTCACTCAGTGTGTTAAGGATCTGGTGTTGCCTCAAGTTGTAGTGTAGGTCACAGTCAGGGCTTGGATCTGGTGGTATTGCTATGGCTGTGGCATAGGCTGGCAGCTGCAGCTATGATTTAACCCGTAGCCTGGTTACTTCCATATGCCATAGGTGTGGCCATCAAGAAAAAAAAAAAAAAGGAAGCAAAATTTGAACTTATATATTTGACCCCAAATCTAAGCTCCTAAATGTTGTACTGCTCCGTGATCAACACATAAAGAAATCTGGGAAATATCTTAAAGGTTCCCAGCCAGGTATTCTAGAAATATTAATTCCAAAATTTCACACAATTAATTTTCTTTATTATATTCGTCAGAGTTTTGTGCCTCTGTTGTGAGAGAATCTAAGTTTGTGTATCACAATTTTAAGGCAAAAATCTGTGACACTCACTGTCACATGTATAATATTGTGCATAGCATCCCATTCCTCAGATTAAATGAATGTCAGGAAAACAAACAGCAACAACAACAAAAACATGGCATTTCTGGAGATATACTATAAGGTTTCCTTGTGTGTGTGTGTGTGTGTGTGTGTGTGTGTGTGTGTGTGTGCCCTCAACATAGAGAGATTCCCAGGCTAGGAGTCTAACTGGAACTGCAGCTGCTGGCCACAGCCACAGCCATGCTGGATTTGAGCCTCTTCTGCAACCTACACCACAGTTCACAGCAACACTGGACCATTAACCCACTGAGCGAGGCCAGGGATTGAACCCACATCCTCATGGATATTAGGTTCATTACCACTGAGCCACAGTGGGAACTCTCAGAGATTTTTCAATGTACATCTTGATGTACAAAGTACTTGGCTCTCTGGTAAAAAAACTAACTACGAGTCATACCTAGCCAGAATCACCACCAATTTCTATGCCACATAACTAAATGCTCTATGAGGAGATGAAGGAAAATAAAATGTAACTTATGAGGATAACTTAACAGTTGTCTCTGAAGAGAATTTGGTTAATATCATCTCTAGTTCTCCCTTGAGTAAAAGTTCCTAAATATCCTAAAAACATCAGCTAGGTCCAAATATAGAACAAAGAGTCCTTTGAGAAACTTTTCAGCTATGTCATTTGTCAGCGTTTCATAGTGCAACAAATGTCATGTTTATTCAACCACTTCTCAGACAGATCCCCTTTTCTGAAAAAAATTCACAACTGTATATTTCAAAAAAATGTTGAACTTTGCTAAACAAGCCTAACCACATATGTCAATTTATATTTTTAAATGAATTTTGAAAAATTCAAAAGGATGATAACTGAATATCCTCCCCCTGCCCCCCTCCCTGCAAAAAAATAAAATTGATCAGTCCCAGAGAAGTTTTCGTGCAAGGAACTGAGGGATCTCTATTTCAGGGATTCTTTGTGGGGGGCGGGGAGTGTGAGTCCATACTCCTGATTTTGGATATAGGATTGAATAACTTTAGAAGCATCATCTATGTCCTATTCCACTCCCACCCCCGCCCCAGTCTGTGGGAGAGGGAGGACATATTGTGGCAGATATTGGTGATTGTCGTTGCTTCATAATCATTTTTCCTACCTACAGGGACTCCAGATGTTATTCAGGTAATGAGTGGAGTGCCTTGATCTCAGTGAAAGTACGCCCCTCTTCAGTCCCAGTAAATAAAAGTCATGAATCATTAATCCAACACTGTAGAAGGAGTTGTGGCCATCTATGCCCTTAGCCAGTCTCGGTTCAAACATGACCTTCAGTTTCATCAAAGAGATGTAATGGAGATTCTGTTGGGACTAAAATGTCAGACCTTGGTAAGATAAATTTGTTGCTCTTGTCCATTTTTTTTTTTTTTTCCCTGCTGGGATGCTAGAACAAGGTCTTGATGACTGGAGCAAGAGCAGCCATTTTATGACCATAAAACAAAAAGCCAGCATGCTGAGGATGCTAAGGTGGAAAGGACAGAAGGAGAGTAGTACCCTGATGATTATTACAGAGCTACCACATCAGATCTGGAATTACCCACTCACCTCCAGACCTTTTATGTGAGTAGATTCAATGTTTTTATTGATTAAGTTACTCTTAGGTTTTCTATTACTGCTGTTGAAAGCATCCCTAATAAGTTCTAGTTTTAATTTCCTAATACATGTCTACTTTTAATTTTCATGGACAATTTTTCAGTAGAACAAGTGTGTTGGATCCTTGGTATCACTGTTCATATCCTGATGAGAAACCATCCTGTCCTGTAAATAGAAATAGAAACACTAAGGGAATGGTACCAAACATTGCCACTTGCTTGCTATTCAAGGCTAGGCCCAATGTGAACTTTATGCCTAATGATCTGTAGGCCCTCTTTTCCCCTCCTGGCTACTCTCCTAGGTAGGTCTCAGTGCTGCCATATTTTTAGGGTACTCACCGAAGCTGCCCACTCTAAACAGGGTCACATAGCATATTTTTTTATTTTCCTATTATTTATTTTCAAAAAGTGATTAATACTATCCTATTTTTTCTTTTCAAAAATACAATCTAAATTACATACCTAAACATCCAATGAGCAAAAATATTATTTCCTTTCTTTCAAACATATTTTCCTTCTTGTCAAATGTGCCGAGGTAGATTTTATCTTTATAATTTGAGTTTGTGACCATTCTTTTGTTCTCTGATATTCTTACTTAATGTAGTTTATAATGATATATCAAGTTGGTTATATATATTTTTTCTTTTTACTGCAGCATATGTACATTCTCAGGTTAGGGGTTGAATCGGAGCTGCATCTGCTGGCCAATGCCACAACCACAGCAACTCGGATTCCAACCTGCATCTGTGACCTACACTGTAATTCATGGCAATGCAGGATCCTTAACCCACTGAGCAAGGCTGGGGACTGAGTCCTCACACTCATGGATACCAGTTGGGTTCTTAACCCATTGAGCCACAATAGAAACTCCCTCGAGGTGGTTATCTTTGATGCTTGAAAATGCTTCAACTTATCATTGTAATACTTCTATTTACTTTTAGTGACATAACCATTTTCCACATTAGGGACATGTGAGTTATTTCTGGGTCTCTTTTCACTCTTCTCATCATTAATATGTTTCTAAACACTGCCAATTTTACTCAAGAACTTAATATCTTAAAATAAAAACAAACGAATTCTCTAGAATGGTGCTTGGCACCTAGGACAGCCAATGAATAAATGAATGAGGTATGTTCTTAAGGGCTGAAGTGGAGCTGTGTGCCATGTTAGATACAAACAACTTTTAGAGTGGGTTTCTCCTTTCTGACTACAGTAAAATACACATTATAGAAAATTTGGTAAATAGGATGAAAATGCATATTACCCATGGTACATATATATTTTAAATATTTAATGTGGATTTATAGGCAAAATGCCTGTATATTCAAGGGAAGAAGCCCACTGGTAGAAAGCTCTGGAGCATGGGGGCTGTAGGGACATTTATGTTCAATCAGGTTTGGGAGTGTCCTTGGGATTGCATTTAATGCTATTTGTGTTTGGGCTGCTCTTCCAAAGGCAGATCGTTTCTTACCCATGACTACTTTAAACTAAGCATGCATCCCCAGAATGTCTCGTTAAATGGCTGTTTCCTAGTCACCTTCCATTTGAAAGCTGTAGGCAGAAGGGAGAATAGAGAACAGAAGAGGAAAACCCAGCTTAATTTTGCTAGTTTGGTCCCTTGTGTTTTATGAGCACAGGAAGACTGCGTCGAGATGGCAACCTAAGTTGAAGAGATTTGATCAACGCTCCTCTTTTCAAATACAATGGCTTAGGTAAAGAAGAGAATGAAGTGAAGGAAAAGTCATGGAGGCACAGCAAGAAACAGAAATTCTTTTCTGCCTGGTCGGAGGCAGTCTCGGCAACTGGGACACAATCACTTCCACAGCTGGTATATGGTTTCACTGGGGAGGGAGGGGTTTGTGTTGCTTCCCATCCCAACAAGGCCACACTGCTTAGCAGAGGTGAAGACTTCACGCCAGAAACACCAACAAAGGAAGAAGAGCTTTCGTACAGCAATCCACTCAGAACAGAGTTTTAGTTTTTCCCTTTCTCTTTTGGACAGAAGAGCCAACCCTGTGACCACCAGAATCAACCCCAATCCTCAAAACTGTTCAACTGCTGATTCACCCCTTGATTCAACTGTACCTTTCAGGAACGGATTAATTCACTTTGCCTGAATTTGCATGATCACAATATAACTTTTGGAAGTGCTGAGTTGGAGGTTGAGCCCCTTTCCACTGGAGGAGAACATGGAAAATAAGAATCCATTGTATGTCTATGTCTTGAGTTTCCCATCACATATTGAGGAATTCCATGTGACTTGAGTAGGGATATGACATATTGCTTTCTTCACCCTCCTGCCCAGATATTTTTTTCTATGGTGAAACAATACCGTAATTTTAGGAAGCTCCTCAGGAGAAAAGCAAAGTCATTTTAAGAAATAGGGAAAAACAATCTCCAGGGAAGAGAAAGGAGCGGAAGATCATGAGGAAATGTGATATTTCCAGGAATTTGGAAACATAACTTTTGGATTTGATGTATCGCTGAGATTAGAGGCCCATCTTCAGTTTCAAACCTGCTGGGTAACTCTTTCTATCATTAGCCAATAAACGTCTCCTTAGTTACATTTTTGTGGTCCATTCCCAGGGTTATAGAGTTTCTCTTGGAGTTTTTTCCCAAGGCTCTACTGCCTAAGGAAGGAAAGAGTTAATGCCCCTGGCCATCAGCAAAAAAGTTACAAGCAGAGGAGAAATACATGATTGAAGAACTGAACAGTAAATTACATACAGAGGTATTAAAAGAAAGATCCCTTGAGCTAGCAGACCTTAGGGCAATGGATCAGCAGTTTGAGCATCTATTTCTGACTGTCATTGACTCAGGAGACTGGGCAAGTCCTATATATCTGTTTTCCAAAACTGTATTGCACCATCATGGCAATCCTCATGTACTGGGTATAAAACGATGTCTACTAAGCACCGAGAATCTAGGGACTTGTCATCAGAGCAGAAAGTAAAATGATTTTCATCTTCAAACAAACGGAAGCATGTAATATGTATTCAACATTCATCAGAAAAACACGAGCAAAGATGTTTACAGGAATGAAGAAATGGGCTATGATGTTGGAAATCTTCACTGTAAGGCTCCTGCAATGGCTTTCTTTTGCCTGCGAGTTTGTGCATCCAGAAGGGGACTACGGTTTATGGTACATCATTTCCATGTGCCCAGAACTTAACACACTTTCTTTGCCTTAAAGCTTGTGGTAGATAATGTCTTCATTTTACAAATGGGAAAGCTGAGAACAGGTTTGCTTTGAAAGCTTGCTAAAGCTCTCAGTGTGGGTGGCTCTCAAGCCTGTACTTACTGTGTTTTACTTCATGAACCTCAAAATATTTCCCATTGGCGGATGTTAATGCCAGCCACATAGATGGGGCTCTCAAATTTTATGTTCTACAAGAGCCATCTTGTCAAGATTTCTAGGCAGGCTTTCTGTATACACCTGAGTGTAAAACTAGAAGTCATTAAAATCACATAATGTCCACCCATATCCTATAGTAGCCTTCGCATTAAATCTCAATTTTTACCTTCCTTCATCTGAATACATGAGGATTTATTCAGTTTTGTCTGAGTGAATTCCTTAGTGTTTGCAACAAAGCAGACTCCTGTGTTTACTGGCTTGTTGCAGTTTGGGTTTTTTGAAAAGGATTTGTTCATATATTAAGAGAGCTAGATGGCCAAAAAATTGAAAATGGCTAAAGGAGACAGTCCAGGAGATGGCTTGAGAACTCTTAATGAAACTCTCCCAACTCTGTCTAACTTTTAGGACAACCTATTTATTCTGTACTTTTGTCTTAATTATCGCTCTGTCTGAATCGCCTATCAAACCACCAGCTTCCCAAGTAGAGAGACTGCATATGACTTTGCATCTACTGAAGAATCTAGCATAACACCTTGTACATAGTAGCTGCTCCATTAATATTCATTGAATTCCCTTACGTTATAACACCATAGACTTTCAGAGCCAGAGGAGAACCTCTGAGATCATCACAAACATTTGGAGACCAGGAAAGCTGAGGCCCAAAGCAGTTCAATCATTGGCTCAGGGTCATGCAGGTGTTATTAACACAAAGAACTATAGCTTTGTCAGAACCACTGGGACCCAGCTCTGTGGCTGGTTTTTAGAAATAAGGGAAACCCAACCATTTCCCTGCTCTTGGTGGCCCAAACCATGATGTGGTCACATTTGCAAGTGAAAGAAAACACTTTTGTATGTGTGTGTTTGCTTTGGTGGCTTGATTCATGATGTAGCATTAACCCGTTTTCCTGTTGTTATGGTTACTCTTTCCTTCTTCCATTAAAGACCCTGTATTGTGTTGCATCCACATGGGCCTCAGAGAAAATTGTGTTTCCATAAGAGACGGATGGTCCCTGAAAATAAAGTTTGTTGATAAGCATAGGATGCTGCAATAGGCCAAATCCAACAGACCTTTAAGTGAGTGTTGGTATAACCTCTCCAGACCCCAGCCCCACATTTCATGCCACGTACACGCATCACCAAGCTCTACCACCCTAGCAGGTCGAAGCAGTATTGACTCTTTAAAACTAGCCCCCTATGGTTTTAAAATTATATTGCTTGCAGTTTCCTGCTATAAAATATTGTGAGAGCCAAAATATTTTCAGCCGTGAGTTTTTATAATAACTTCCCTTCACCTTATTGCAAGAGTTACGTGTGTTTATTACTGAAAAAAAGGAAAATAAAGAGAAGGGAAAAAAACAAAATAAAAATCAACCGGAATCCTACCACACTTAGACAATGAGGTTTTGGTATATATGTGAATACACAGAATTATATATATTACATATTTTTACGTAATATTAAATATCCTTTGATAATACATGTAATTATCAATCTTTGTTAATGTCCACATCATAGTCCAGTGAATTGAGGTTCACTAGTTTATCAAAAATTTTCCTGTTGCATGTATAGAAAATTTCTGATCTTTCCATATTTAATGATAATGTACGCATGTTTAGTAAGCATTATATAGCTTTTTTCAGCTTTTAGTTGTTCTAGTTTTAGTGTCTGAAAACACAAGATCATTTTTAAAATCTGTGCTGTAGCATCATTTTCATGGCCAGAGATTCTGCTGAAATGATCTTTTCAGGAACTCTCACATATAAATAGGTACAATCTGTTTTACTGTCACGTGTCTTTCAGGAATCCAAGCTTGCTCATGCTGACTGGGAAATAAAAGAATACTGTGGATAGACTGAGAACTTTGATAAGAAATTTTCCTATGGGCTTATGAATAATATATGAAATTTTCCTATCCTTAGCATGATAATATTTTACACTATCAGATAATAGCTGTTAAGCACAAACTACATGAGCGGCACTGACTGCAAGCTGCAGAGGTATTCAGTATGTGGGTACCCTTGTATCCTAAACTTTCCTCTAAGCTTTGTTTTAGCTTCATGCTCTGCCCTTGAAGTTCTTCCCAACATGTGGACGTTTTGTCCTGGCCTCCATAACTCTGTAGCCTCAACCTGTCCTCATTTCTTTTCCCATCAAGCTACAGTCACCATTAAAAAAAAAAAAAAAAACAATGTCTTTTAGCTGTGCCAGTAATTTTATTGGATTATTATTTTCTTCATCGATGCTCTGATTACAAAGTTGCATGGGCTTTGAGTAATCTACACCTAATTTTCTTTTTTCTATTGGACTTATTATTTTTAGCACAATTTTGCAGAATATGGACTTATGCAGAAATGCACATACTATATTGTAG
This sequence comes from Catagonus wagneri, assembly GCA_004024745.2. Taxonomy (NCBI): domain Eukaryota; kingdom Metazoa; phylum Chordata; class Mammalia; order Artiodactyla; family Tayassuidae; genus Catagonus; species Catagonus wagneri. The sequence goes on from PVHT021183584.1 coordinate 14,038,047, forward strand.
CCAAAACCTTGATCTCGTGCTCAGGCTTCTGAGTAAAGACAGCAGAATAAAACCAGACCACTAATAATTCCTCTCCAATACCTCTCAAAATGAACCTCCTTTACTCCCCACTGAAAGGAGAAACACTAAAAGTAAAAATACAAATGGCCGGCTGATAAGCAAACTGACGAAATTCCATGACATAAAATTAGGAAAAGACAGAAGATTGCTGTGTGCTTCCAAGTACCATCTCTGTGCTGCCAGCAACACAGTAACAGGGAAAGAAGGTAAGACAAGGAAATTCAAAGGATTCTTCCTTACATGGCCCATGTAAAAGGAAGTCTCCTAAAAGAATGAGTATAGAGTTCTAGAAAATTAAAGGAAAAATTCTTAAAGGGTAGAAGCCTCTAGCTACTACCATCAGCAACTTATTAGAGAGGTGAAAAAAATTCTATTATTCGGTAATGATTTAGGAACCCACACTCTAAACTTAAATATCCAAAGCAGGAATATGCCCTAGGGGATAAAATACACCTCAGCTGGCGCTGGGGTCGGGTGGTATTGAACCTGGTCCAGGACAGTTAACAAAATCTGGGGGGAAAACAGAGCATAGATTGGCTGACAAAAGTTGTTCAGTTTACAAAAAAAAAAAAAAAAAAAAAGAGGTAACACCATAATTTTCCAGTTTATGTATGATCCTTTGGAGTGTGAGATAAACAGGGATCAGGTGAAAGAGAGGGGCGTGCAGAAGAATTTTCCACCTGTATCAACCTTTTTGGAAATCTTGAATTGAGCTGTCAATTTGAAACGTGAAGATATTTAGAAATGATATGGTAATCAAATGTTTTGTCTCACTCTCTTCCTCCAAACAGAAGAAAAATACATATCTCACAAGATCTCTAATCTGCTTATGTACAACTAAGCTGTGTAGGGAAACTTCAGGCTATTAATTTTCTCTACGACTGCTGTGATCTTTTTTTTTCCTTTTTTTCTTTTTTTTTAAGGGCCACACTTGGTGCCTATGGAAGTTCCAGTGCCAAGGACAGAATTTGAGCCACGGCTGCAAGCTAAGCCATAGCTGTAGCAATGCCAGATCCTTTAAGCCCCTGAGCTGGGCTGGGGATTGAACCTGTGCCTCCACAGTGACTCAACCCGCTACAGTTAAGATTCTTAACTCACGTGCTGCAGTGGGAACTCCCTGATCTTCTTCACAAGCATCCACCCCAGTGGGTAGAAGGGGAAAAGTCCTGATATAGTAATTGACTTAGAGCCCTAGGTAAATTCTCAGTCTCTTTGTGTTGTAGTTGCCCCATGTCTTACATGCAGTGAAAACTCCAACCAGGCAATGTTATAATTTTTTTATTTCTAAAGTGATAAATATTTTAAAGACCTTTTAGGGGAAACATAGTCTGTCATTTTGCTCAGATATTTACCTTTTCTTCATGTCTGATGTGCCATGTTTCCCTCTTTCCCCCCCAAATTTCCTTTAGCACTTATTTAAGGTCAGATCTTCTGGTAATACATTCACTTCTCAGTCATCTGAGAATGTCTACTTTGTCTTCATTCCTGAAAGATAATTTTTGCTGGAATATAGAACGACAATTTTAGCACTTTACATTGTTCCACTGTCTTCTGGGTTCCATGGCCTCTGATGTGAAGTCTATAGCCATTCAAATATTCTGCTCCATTCAAATAGCTCTGCTCCACTCCACATAATGTATCAGTCTCTGCTTTCAAGATACACCTTTTTTCATTGGTTTTAGCTGTTTGATTATTGATATAACTGAGTGTGGTTTTCTTGGAGCTTATTTGGGGGGGATGGGGCTTCTGAGCATCTTTAATCTGTAAATTAATTTCTTTCATAAAATTTGGGAACTTTTTGGCCAATGTTTCTTCAAATATGTTTCCAGCTCCACCTTTATCATCTGCTCCTCCAATGACATAAATGTTAGACTTTTTGTTATTGTACCACAAGTCCTCAGGATCTGTTCAGTGTTCAACATTTCGCTTCTGTTTTTTGCCAGACTAGATTATTTCTTTTGACCCAGCTTCAAGTTTGCCCTTTCTTCTGTTATCTCTGTTTTGTTATTGAGCCATCAAGTGAATTTTCATATTCCAACTCTTGCATTTTTCAATTCTGAAAATTTCATTTCTTTTTCATAGTTTCTATTTCTTTATTGAGAACTTTTATCTTTCCATTCCTTTCAAGAGTGTTTACCTCTATCTCACCTTTAAATACTTTTTCTAATACTTCCAACATCTGGGTCTTCTTGTCACTGGAAGTTGTTCATTGTCTTTTTTTCTTGGGAATTTGTCATCTATTTGGGGTATTTTGGATTACATGCTGAGATATAATCTTGTGATAGACTTTGGGATCTATTCAAATCCTCTGGAAGATGTTGATTTGCTTATTTGTTTTAGACCAACTGTATTCAGCTCACATATTCTGTCTTGCTTTCTCTCAGCAGTGGTTCCAGTTAGGTCTTCAAGCCTTTGCTATGCTGTTTGCATCTTCTCTGCATATGTGTCATGTAGTAGTTAGTTTGAGATTTGGGTGATAGTTTTTATCATAGCTCAGGCCCTAAATCCTTTGCTGTACTTTGTTGCCAAAGCAGCTCAGGGATGAACCTGTAACTTGGGTTGGTTGAAATATAGATAGGGGTGCTCTATCTCTGCTCTCTTCTCTCTGAAATTTCTCCCATTCTCTCTGGTTTTCAGAGGTCCCTTTTCCTTGTTCTCAATGAGAAAGTAGGAGTGTTTCTCAGACACTTAGTCGCCAGCACTGTTTTCACTCTAAGTGCTAAGTAGTAAAAGAGAGACAAATAGCAAAGATAAGATTCCCCCACACTCTCATACTGCAGGGTTCCACTTAGGCCAGTTCTAGCCAGAGTGAGGTATTTTATTTTAGAGACGACAGGTGCCTTTACTGCCACCATCACTTGGCAGTGAAATTCCATGACTGGTGCTGCCTTCAGAAAAGAACCAGAGGAGGTGGGGAGATCTCTCCTCCTACAAACATGCTCTAGCTCACAGGGTCCTCATTTCTCTTAGAAGTCTCGCTGTCCACACCTGCTACTCTGTTCTGAAATATCAGTTGCCCTCAGGTCAAAGTCAAAAGGCAAAGGAGGGAAAAGAGCCCAGTAAATCCAGTACCATCCTGGTCACTCTTCAGCTTTTGACTTCCTTTCCTAATCTGCACTACTGTTGACTTTTCAGAGTGCTCACTTAGTTGCTTTTTCATTCTGTCTGGAGTTGCTAGCTGGAATCAGTAGAAGAGATAGGCTATAGTGGGCTTACTCCATCTTGGCTGGCACAAGAATTTCCTCATCGTCTTTATGAAATATGCCCAGCCTCAGGATTTTTCATCTCTGTCTCCTGTCCCCAGTTCTCTTCAAGAGTAATGTGGGTGACTGGGGAGATATGTGCATATTTGTTTATGTACTGTGGTGTGTGCATATATGTGCATGTGTGTGCATGCATGTGCATATGTGTATATTCTGCATTATCTAATGTTAGCAGTGGAGGGCAGGTCCTCATATTTCCTTCTGTGTCCCCTGCCTACCTGTAGATCAGTTGACCTAGTTCTATGAACCAGTGGCTTTGGGGGCTACTGGTCCCATCTAGCATTTGGCAATGTTTTGGTTTATCTCCTAGAGTTCGTAATTCCACTGGTGTCAAAGTCCACTGCTATTGCATCCTCTATTCTGTTATCAAGAGCCTTCCCTGTAGTCTTTCTGGGCTCTGCGAAAACCATGAACTTGCTTTAGGCTCATGCATTTACCTGTTTGCCTTCTTACGTCTCTTCATCTTGACTCCCGTGTTGCCTCAGAAGTGGCCATATAGGGCTTCTTCTAGGGGCTTACAACCTCCACTGTGCGTCCAAGGAATCAAGTCACTGGCCTAGTCTTCCCAAGGAACTCTTAGAAGAGCATATTGCAGAGGAGATTCATGCCTCACAGACTGCCTCTAACTTCAGACCCCTCCCTGCTCTGAGATTCCATGATTCTGTAAACTTAAGGCAAGCGAGTATCCACATTTCAAGACTTTTCATACTGAATTGGTAGTTTTGCTCTTACTCACTGCTTTACTTCCCCATCAAAAAAATGAGAAGACTTGGGTAATGGCTATCACATTTTCAGTTCTAAGATCCTCTGAGCCTATTATCTGCCTTAGGTGATAATTTTTATAAAACTGAATTTCAAATCAATTCAATGAATATCCACTCCTTGCCAATGGCAGACCAGGCCTCATGCAAGCTGCTGAGACTGTACTTTCACTCAACCTCCTCAGGCTTTCTTTAGCCTGGTTTTAACACTATGTAAAACCAAAACTGGTACATTACAAAATGCATAGTTTCTATGACTGGAAGGGTTCTGATCTTCTTTTCATGCTGATTAATGTCACCAAATAGTTACTTATTAGCCTGATATGCATTTCTTCCTGAAGAAGGCATTCCTAGAGGAGCCTGAAAACTTCAAACCCAACTGCATGACGACATGGACGTGAAGCCATGTTGCATTAATCTAAACAACCATTCCCAGGCATCCTCAAAAACAAAACCTTGAGGAATAAGTGGACAGATGTTTCTATTTTTCAGGGCCACATCTGCAGTATATGAAGTTCCCAGGCTAGCGGTCAAATTGAAGCTTCAGCTGCGGGCCTACACCATAGCCACAGTAACACGGGATCTGAGCCGTGTCTGTGACCTACAGCACAGGTCATGGCAACACTGGATCCTTAACCCACTGTGTGGGGCTAGGGATCGAACCCACGTCCTCATGGACACTGATCGGATTCATTTCTGCTACACCACAATGGGAACTCCCAGAAAGATGTCTCTTTAAGAGGTTGTGGAGAAATGACATAGTGAAAAATTTCTGCCTCCTACTGAGATGAGTAAAGCATGGTATTCTTTTACTTTTAAAAAATAAAACCAGTAGTGATTACATGCAAAAAGAATCATAGAAAAGCATTTCAGAGAATCTGAAAGATGCATTTATTTTCTTTTTTGAAGTGATCTGTAAAAAAGAACTTTATTGTAAAGTCACGTGTGAAGTTTATATGCAAAACATGAGATTTTTAACTAACTACCCTAAAATCAAGATAATGAAAATTTGTATTTACTTGGATTAAGTTTAAAGAATAAAGTATGGATTTTCTATCACTGGTTTTCTCCACCATCCCACCTCTGTTGTTATTCACTCTTGAGTACTGTTTATTGAATGCAGTCAAGGGGTGGAAAGTAAACAAACCAAGAAGATGCAGGTGTGTGATGTGATGAAATCTGATAGAGCCCACAGTCCCAAAGGAAAATAAACAGGAGCCATTGATTTAAATGAACTTAAATGTTGTCTGTAACCCTAAGGTCATTATCCTTCCTTTACCCCTTCCTTTATCTTCCAGATACGTGCATTCAAGTGACACATAAACATTTGGGCTTGTCGGTGAATTGGGAGCGATTCCTCAGGAACTTAATAGACCTTGCTCATCACAGAAAATTCCCAATTAATAACGCCAAGGGTGCTGGTACATTAAACAATGTCCCCAAGCAACATTTGTCAAAACTTGCCACCTGTGATGGAATGTTGAGCCACTGGAGCTGTTTTGCATTTTAAAAGGTACCTGAGAGAAAGCATTGCCACTGCATGAAATGAAACAAACTGGATCATTGCATATACGATTACTCTAAGAGAATCACCAATAACTTAACATACTTTTCTTTCAGTTGAAAGCAAACTTGCCTCAATTTAAAATAATTCTGTACTGTTCCCTACTTTTCAACGTAATAGTTACCTTGAAATTTCTCAAAGTCATTTTTACTTGGTTGGTTAACTTGAGTCAACAATCTTTGGCCATAGTGTTTTGAAAAAATTTATTGCCCTTACAGTAAAAAAAAATAAATAAAACTGTCTCCCAATTTTATTTTTATTTTTAATGATTTTTTTCCAGTATAGTTGGTTTACAGTGCTCTGTCAATTTTGTATTGTATAGCAAAGTGACCCAGTCTCTCTCACACACACACACACACGTGTGTGTGTGTGTGTGTGTGTGTGTATATCTTTTTCTCACATTATCCTCCATCATGTTCCATCAAAAGTGACTAGATATAGTTCCCTGTACTATACAGCAGGATCTCATTGCTTATCCACTCCAAGTGCAATAGTTTGCATCTACTAACCCTCAACTCCCAGTCCATCCCACTCCCTTCCCCTCCCCCTTGACAACCACAAGTCTGTTCTCTAAGTCATGCATTTCCTTTCTGTGGGAAGTTTCATTTCTGCCATATATTAGATTCCAGATATGTGATATTATATGGTATTTGTCTTTCTGACTTAATTCACTTTGTATGAGAGTCTCTAGTTCCATCCATGTTCCTACAAATGGCATTACTTTGTTCTTTTTTATGGCTGAGTAGTACTATCTCCCAATTTTTGATGGTGTCAGATAGTAGCCCCTAATGGAGGCACTTTTAATTTCTATTATTAATATGCCTATTATGTTTCCTAAATCAGTATCCTATGCAGTGCTGTGGGATGGTAACAAGTGTTATAAGAGTTTTCTCTAGGACACCTGTGCACATTTACTATGCTATAAGGGAACAGAGGAATTTATAGGCTGAGACTTCTATATTTATTTAACTACAGCTTTTCTTTGTGGTCATCTAGTTATGCAACTAGAAACAAGTTTTTTAAGTAACAATATTTAGAAAAGGTTAAACAGTAAAGACACGGGAAAAACTAATATCCCACCAAAAACTAACATAATGCAAAGGTTTCTTGGCCTTCTTTCTCCACCCTTAAGACTCATCTCAGCATGGCGTCACATTCTTAAGAAATAAGCCTAATCCTCAAATGCCTTTCAAAGTAATGCGTATTTTTTTCTGAAGGTCTTTAAGGAAATTGATGAGAGGATTGCATAGCGAAAACACAGTAAAAGTTCATGAATCCAATTTATATCCCCTACATTTTCCTCAATTTCTGTCTCATTGCATCACCAAAAATCTCTAAGCTGTTCCCTGTAGCCACCTCCCATTGTCCCTCTCAGATTTTTTCCCCTTCTAAGTATTTGCAAGTAGTGCTTGAGTGATCATCCTCATTCACATCCTCATCTATTGCCTTCAACCAAGCAAAGGAAAATTTCTTTGGACTCATCCTATTTTAAAGACCAAAGGGAGGGAAACTGCAAACATTAACCCAACAAGAGGATTCCTTGGGGGAGGGGGATGAACTGGGTTATTTTCTTGTTCTATATTGACCAAAGAAAAATGAAAAATAAAGTACATGTTTCCTCTACAAGTTACACCTATCCCTTTCTTCTCTGGAAAAAGGAGCCAGATTTTCACATAAAGGGGAAAACTGTATTTCAAGGCCAGGTGGATGTAGAGTTTCCTGGAAGATAATACCGTCTCTTTGAGGACCAGGCTAGTTTGAGGCTAGAAAATTAGTGTGTGCGTGTACCTGGACCAGGGCTGTGGGATGCTTTGGAATGCTCAGAGAAAGCCTGTCTGAGAAGCCTGAAGACTGCTGATATTAGCTAGGGCCAACAGTAGCCCACATAATGCCCTCTTAGAAATGAGAAAGGGCCCCTTTTTCCTCAAGACATTGTCTCTACCTGTTAGAAAATTTTAATAGTATAAATTTGTTAGAACGATAGACTTCACTGCCATCTGATGAAAAGTGTGTTGTAATAAACATATGGTGCCCCCTGGGGTCACAACTCTACATGGCGGCCACTGTTCTAGCCTTGGAAGTTATGGTCTCTGTGCTGTGTCTTTATCATTGGATAGCACCGTGATGGCAGAATTGGGAGACTAATTTGTGTTTGGGAGGACACTGTGCAGCCACAGAAAAATGGTGGCTACCAAGAACCAAAGAAGAAGTCCTTCCAGAACATTAAAGTAGACATTTTTCTAAAGAAGACAGACGGTCAAAAGGTACAAGGAAGAAAAAAAAAAAAAACTCACCATGGCTAATTAGTAGAGAAATGCAAAAAATCAAAATTACAGTGAGTTATCACCTCACACCGGTCAAAATGGCCATCATCAAAAAGCCTATAAACAATAAATCCTGGTGAGGGTGTGGAGAAAAGAGAATCCTGCTACAGTGCTGGTGGGAAGGTAAATTGGTACAACTACTACGGGGAATAGTATGGAATTCCTTAAAAAACTAAAAATAGAGTTGCCAGATGATCCTGCAATCCCACTCCTGGGCACATATTGGGAGAAAATCATAATTCAAAAAGATACATGCATCCCCAAAGTTCATTGCAGCACCATTTACAATGGCCAAGACATGGAAGCAACATAAATGTCCATCAACAGATGAATGGATAAGGAAGACGTGGTATATTTATACAATGGAATATTATTCATCCATAAAAAGGTATGAAATAATGCCATTTGCAGCAACATGGTAGATTTAGAGATTATCAGACTAAGTGAAATAAGCCTGACAAAGATGAATACATATACTATTGCTTATATGTGGAATCTAAAAAAAAAAAAAAAAAAGATACAAATCAGCTAATGTACAAAACACAAACAGACCCACAGATATGGAAAACATATTTATGATAACCAAAGGGGTAAAGGGCTAAAAAAGGGGTTTGAGATTAACATATACATACTACCACTATAAAACAGATAATCGACAAGGACCTACTCTATAGCACAGGGAACTTTACTCAGTATTCTGTAATAACCTATTAGGGAGAAAGTCACAGAATCCAATCTTAAAAAAAAAAAAAAAAGATATGGAAGAAGCCTAGGAGAAATTTCCTCTGATAGTAAGATAGAGAGGGTTCCACAAAGAAAAGTAATACAAGTGGTCTGCCTGTGCTTTGCTTCTTCTAGAAGCATAGGGGAGGTGCCACCTTCCACCTGACTCTGTAAAGGGTCTGCACCCTGTAGCCCAGGGACATACAGTACAACTGCCTGCCATTGTTCTGCATCCAGGTACTGGATCACTCTCTGTAGATAGCGTAGAATTGAGAGAGTGGCCCTTAGAACCAGACTTCCCGGGTTCAAGTACTGGTTCCTCTACTCACCCCAAAGTGCCTGGCTCTCAGTGCCTGGGTTTCTTCATCTATAAAACAAGGATAATAAATCTACCTCATAGGGTTGCTATGAGGATTAAATGAGGTTTTCAGGGAGTATATAAAATATATAGAACATGACATGGTACATAGCATTTTTGGTTCTTACTCTTGTTATCCCTGGCTAACTTAATCCCATAATCATTGGAAAGTTGAAACTCCCAGAAAAAGGAATAATGGAGTAAAGGAATAAAGTTAAGGGTGTGGTTGGGTGAGATGGGAGAAAGGGAGACGGGGACCACTGTCTCCCAAGAAGGACAGTCCCCACAGTACAGAAGATAAAGGCAGAGAGAGAAAGCTAGTATTACACATGCTATGGATTGAAATATTTCAAATCCTTCATTCGGTGCTTTAGGAACTAGGAATGAAGGGGTCAAAATCCCACCCACAAGGGCATGACCATCCTTGATAAATGCCCAAGAGCCAATAAGCACTGGTCTGGAAGCTGGACATTTTATCCTGCCCTCTGCTATAAAGCTGGAAGGTTATTTGCCCAGTACCTAAATGAACAATGGGAAAAAAAAACAAGGAAACATCTGTATCTAGTCTTTTCGCAAAGATGAGATCTCACTGTAGAATCAACGACGACTGGAATAGCAATGGTTTATCCAGAAACTTATGCAATGGCAAACACTATACAAGCCCTTCAGTAGATCATCTTGCTAGATCTTCACAACAGCTTTTGAGGTTGATACTCTTATTGGCCAGTGTCACGTGGTTATGTATAGGTGGAAAGCTGGTTTTATGTTTACCAGCAGAAAGTGAAAAGGCATAATCTTTTCTATTTCCATATCAGTCAAATCTTTTTATTTCTTTATCCATTTCTTATGAACGAGGCTTACGCTTTTCATTACTAGTATAGTTCTTACAAAATACCACATTTAAAAAAAATTATATCTAACCAAACTTTATCTGCTGAAAAATTTCCCAATCCCTGACTTATTTTTGCTTTTGCCAGATTTTTCTGTACTTTGATTTCTTATGAAGCTTGAAGAACAATTTTTGGGGCTATGGGCCAAAGAAAATATGTGCAGCCTCTTTCTTTTCCTTCTTGAAACGTCTCTGGAAACTGGTAAAGTTTAGTTTAAGAATTTCCTTACCAATTATGTTCAAATTTTTGTATTTTTGCTCTTTTTCCTACAACCTCATGAGCAAAGAGGAACTGAAAAATGCATACAGTCTAAATAAAAGTTTTTCTTACATAATTAAGTTATGAAAAAAATCTTTTATGCACATATCATTATGATATGTCATTTTATTAATAAATCTTTCCATTCAATAGGTTGGGCTTTAAATTCCAAAGCATTCATTTCCTCTAAACATATTTTTTTAAAAAGAGCTTTCTATCATCTACCCAATTGCTCCCATACAGAATCTCCTGCTCAAATATCAGTTTTACCACAGAAGAACCAGCATTGTTTGGGTCCCTAAACTTGGGATCCTATGTTATTTCTTCTCTTACTATATTAAATCATTATAGAATCTTGCTATTTCTTCATCCATATCTCTCAGTTTTATATTTCATGCCCATTACCATAGCTATTATGTTGCCTAAGATTCCATCACTGCCAGACCCCTCACCTCTGCTACACTGACAATCTCTTAGCCCATCCTCTTTCTACTCTCTTGATCTTCTCAGTGTATTGTTGATACAGCTCCAGGCTTGGTCACCCCAAAACATCAAGAGTATGTATTCTATAAATGAATTAAAATTCAGCTGGAGATGGGAACTATTTTTTTCCTTTTTTTTTTTTTTTGCTTTTTTAGGGCTGCACCCATGGCATATGGAGGTTCCCAGGCTTTGGGTCCAATTGGAGCTGTAGCCGCTGGCCTATGCCACAGCCACAGCAATGCCAGATCCAAGCCGTGTCTGTGACTTACACCACAGCTCACAGCAATGCCGGATCCTTAACCCCTAAGAAAAGTCATGGATTGAAACTGTGTCCTCATGGATGCTAGTCAGATTCATTTCCACTGAGCCACAATGGGAACTCCAATTCTTTTAAAAGTTAAAGTAGACAATTTAGGTAGATGTGAATATATTAGTAATCAGTGGACCTGAAGCTCTGGGTGGCCTAAATGAGTTTTTTGCATAATTTAAGTTTCATATATGATTAATAGTAGAGGAATCAATGAAAGTGGGTGAGAGGGTCCTCGGTGATCAGGCTGGGATGGCCAGGGAAGAATGAGCCATCAGGTGAGGACCATGTTCCTCTGTAGACCTTTCCAGTTCTCCTTTTCCTTCTAGCTTTCCCCTCTTCCATCTCCTCACTCATTTTCTGCTCCCCTCTTCAGTCTCTTTTTCTGCTTCTTTCATTGTTTTATTCCTTTTTCCTTCCTCCTTTTAACCTTTTCTCCTTCCCTTTTGCTCCCCTCTGCAAGGACATGAATTCATTCCTCCCTGGGGCTGTGCAGGTTGTGAGACTTCCAGCTCCCGGGAGTGAATCTCCATGGTGAATGTGACCCATTGAAGTTGAGCAGTGACCAACCTGAACAGCTGTAGGTGGAGGTCTAGGGGTACAGTAGACTTTAACTGGTTTAATGGCACACAAATCTTTGACACATCACAGATAATGTCCACAGAGATGGAAGTGCAGATTGGGAAAATGAACAAATTTCTCATTTTATACACTGCTATCTATTTATCTGCATTTATTGAACACCAACAGGATACAAGGCATAATTTTGTGGGGATGGGAATACTATACTGAAACAAACAAAATTCCTGAAATGTAACAAAGAATGAATGAATGAATAAATTAATAAATTAACGAATAAATAAATATATAGCATATCAGATTATAATAAGCATCATGGAAAAAACAGTGACTAGGAGGGCAGTAGGAAGTGTGTGCATTACTGTGTGGGTACTGAGGGACTGCAGTTTCAATGGATGGTCAGAGAAGTGACACTGTCCTTGAAAAAGGGACACCTGAGTATTATCTGAGGGAACGGAAAAATCAACAGGTATACAGGTAAAAAGCATCCCAGACAGAGTGAACAAGTTCAAGGTCCCAGGTAAGAGAAGCCTGACACCATGTTTGATGATGAGCTGGTCCCTACCTGTGACTACAAAAGTGGCTGCAAGAGATGTGTGACCTGCTCATTTTAAAAATATTGATCCATAAACACATACTTATCAATAATTACCTTAAATGTCAATGGACTGAATGCTCAATCAAAAGACACAGTGGCAGACTGGATAAAAAAAACAAGACTGTACAATATGCCCCCTATAAAAGACTCACCTTAGGGCAAAGGACACATACAACTTGCAAGTGAGGGAACGAAAAAAGATATTTCATGCAAATGGAAAAGACTGGAAAGCAAGAGCTGCAATATTCAGATCAGACGAAACAGACTTTAAAACAAAGGCCATAAAGAAAGACAAAGAAGGACACTATTTAATGATAAAATGATCAGTTCAAGAAGAGGATATCACACTCGTCAATATACATGCCCCTAATACAGGAGCACCCAAATACATACAAATACCAACAGACATAAAAGGAGAAATTGATGGGTATACAACAATAGTAGGAGATTTTAACACCCCACTCACATCAGTGGACAGATCCTCTATACAGAAAAATCAGTAAGGCAAAGAGACCCTAAATAACACAATAAAACAGCTAGACAATATTTTCAGGACATTACATCCAAAAAATATATACATACAGATTCTTTTCAAGTGCATATGGAACATTCTCAAGGATCGACCACTACCTAGGGCACAACTCTAACCTCAACAAATGTAAGAGTATAGAAATTATTTCAAGCATCTTCTCTGACCACAATGGCATGAAACTAGAAATCAACCACAGGAAAAGAAATGAGTAAAAAATGACTACATGAAGACTAAGCAACATGCTACTAAAAAACCAATGGGTCAATGAGGAAATGAAAAGGGAAATTTAAAAATACGTAGAGACAAACGATAATGAAAACACAACTATTCAAAATCTATGGGATGCCACAAAAGCAGTTCTTGGAGGTTCAGTACAGGCCTTCCTCAAATAAGGAAGACAAATCTCAAATCAAAAACTTAACCCTTAACAGAATTAGAAAAAGAACAAACAAAAATCAGCAGAGGGAAGAAAAGCACAAAGATCAGAGAAGAAATCAATAAAATAGAGATTCAAAAAACAATTAAAAATATATCAACAAAACCAACAGCTGGTTCTTTGAAAGGGTAAACTAAATTGACAAACCTCTGGCCAGACTCACCAAGAAGAAGAAAGAACCCAAAAAACAAAATAAGAAATGAAATACAAAAATCCAGAAGAGAATACTATGAACAACTGTATACCAACAAATCTGACAATCTAGAAGAAATGGACAACTTTCTGGAAATATACAGCCCAGCAAAACTGAATCAAGAAGAAACGGATCAATTGAACAGAGAGGTCATTAGAAATGCAGTTGAAGATATAATAAAAACACTGCCTACAAACAAAAGTCCAGGACCGTGGCTTCACAGCCAAATATATAAAAAAAGAACTTATACCAATCTTTTTTAAACTTTTCCAAAAGGTTGAAGAAGAAGGTCTACTCCCGAAGACATTCTATGAAGCCACCATCCAATAACTTGATGAATACAGATGCAAAAATTCTCAACAAAATTTTAACCAACTGAATCCAACAACATATAAAAAACTTGACCAAGTGGGACTCATCCTAAGTTCACAAGGGTGGTTCCACATATACAAATCGACCATCGTACACCACATTAACAAAAGAAAAGTCAAAAATCACATGATCATCTCAGCAGATGCAGAAAAAGCATCTGACAAAATCCAACATCCATTTATGATTAAAAAAAAAAAAAAAACTCTACCAAAGTGGGTACAGAGGGAACACACCTTAACGTAATAAACACCATTTATGACAAACCCACAGCTAATATAATACTCAATGGAGAAAAGTTGAAAACCTTCCCACTAAAATCTGGAACAAGACAAGACTGCCCACTCTCAACACTTCTATTCAACATAGTATTTGTCCCTTGCACACACCTCCCAGGCCCAGGCTGCCAGAAAGAGGGGGCCGCTGCACCAGAGAGCACAGGAAGGAAGTGGGACCAGGCTCAGGTGTGCAAAAGTGTGAGGGCAGGAATGGGAATCTGCTTTCTGTTTTTTGGTTTTTTTTTTCTTCTTTTTAGGGATGCACCCACAGCATATGGAAGTTCCCAGGCCAGGGACTGAATCCAAGCTGCAGCTGCAACCTACACCTCAGCTGAGGCATTGCTGGATCCTTTGACCCACTGTGCTGGGCAGAGATCAAACCTGTGCTTCCACAGTTCCCTGAGCTGCTGTAGTTGGATTCTGGACCCACTGCACCACAGCAGGAACTCCTGCTTTCTGGTTTTGAGGCAAAATAACCCACTTAAATTTACAAGGATCTCACAGTAAAGTTTCTCTCCATTATTGCCCCTTTCTGGGGAGCACAATAAAAACCTCATCTTACATTGGAAAATGAGAAGCAGATTTTTGGGAGTTCTTGCCCCCGGAACTCACCCAAGTCGAAAGACTCAATGAACTGCTCATAGATAGCTAATAGGATATAATGGGTCACAAGTTCAAGCACAAACTCTGCTAAATAGCCCTACACAGTGAATAGTTAGGAAACAGGAACAGTGAAGACCAGCCTAAATATTGGTGGGAGGATGATAACACTTAAAGGGGCAGATCATCATCATCATCATTATTGGATGAATAGAGTGGCTTTTAAGTGTTTATTCTTCATGGCTGACATTGTCAGGACATAAAAACATGTGCCAACTAGGAAATTTTTAAAATTAATTCACTCTGTTTTAATGGTTGCAACTCCATAAGGATGGCAAAAGGGCTCTGTTTCAGTTATAAAATTATTCATAAAGTACTAAACAAGTTTAGTAAGTTGAATATTATAATAAAGGAGATTGAATGCACATTGCATGTATAAATAAATACATGCTAAAATAATATATTCTTTTCTAGGATTTGGAATGCCAAGATCAAGCTAACTGTATTCTATCTTAAGTTCTTCTCAGCCCAAGCATGTTACACAGAGCTTGAAATTAAAACTGGTTTTCCAATTACAGGAATACATAAAGTTACTTTATGTCAAGAAATGAGGGAGGTAGAGTTATGTGGCAAAAACTGTTGCTTTCATCAATAATATTAAGACACTGCTTAAACGTAATACTCCAGAGTTGCCATTGTGGTTCAGTGGGTTAAGAACCTGCCTAGCATCCATGAGGATGTGGGTTCAATCCCTGACCTTGCTCAGTGGGTTAAGGATCCAGTGTTGTTGTGATCTGTGGTGTAGGTTGCAGTCGCAGCTCGGGATCTGGCATTGCTGTGGCTGTGGGGTGGGTCAGCAGTTGCAGCTCTGATTCGACTCCTAGCCTGGGACCTTCCATATGGTGCGAGTGTGGTCCTAAATAGCCCAAAAATAAATGAATAATAATAATAACAGTAGTAGTAGTAGTAGAGGTA
>PVHT021183584.1:14053697-14124049 GCA_004024745.2 Catagonus wagneri
GTAGTAGTAGTAGTAGTAGTAGTAGTAGTAATGCTCTAAGAGCAATGGTCCTGAATTTACCTGGGGGATTGAAGCTCAACTCTGCAAATAACCGTGAGGAGATGGCGTGAGATATAACCAAATGAAAACCTTGTAAGCATCTGGTAGGTATTTCTTTCTTTCTTTCCTTTCTCTTTTTTTTTTTTTTTTTTTTTTGTCTTTTTGCCTTTATGTAGAGCCGCACCTGCGGCATATGGAGGTTCCCAGGCTAGGGGTCTAACAGGAGCTGTAGCTGCCGGCCTTCGCCAGAGACACAGCAACGCGGGATCCGAGCCACGTCCGCAACCTACACCACAGCTCACGGCAACGCCAGATCCTTAACCCACTGAGCAAGGCCAGGGATCGAACCCGCAACCTCATGGTTCCTAGTTGGATTCGTTAACCACTGAGCCATGAAGGGAACTCCATGGTAGGTATTTCTTGAGTCCTCCGCCACTGAGGTGGCCACTAGGGGATGCCAGCTTCGAGAGACGATCGGGATGTTGGGTCCACCTGGAACAGGCCAGGACCTGAGGCAAGGGCACCTCCTCAGTGTATCAGCTGGAGTGTCTCCACAGAGATAAGCCTTCAAAGAATGCTGGCTTGACCTACATGAGACTTTATAGGCTGGGTTTTTTTTTTTTTTTTTTAGTTATTTAACTTTTTAAATGTGATTACTATTTAGTTTTTAAATGGGTAATTTATTCAGTGATTCAGAAGGATCAGAGGACTGACTATAACTTCCCAATGTATATTCTTTGCTTTCTTCCTTACTTCAGCCCCAAACTACATTTCCTAGAAGCCCCTTGAAAAAAAAAGGCGTGGCCACATCCCTAAGGCCCAGTCAGTGACCTGCGGTGGGAGTGTGGGGTTCTGGGAGGCCTCCTGGAAAGGGAGGGACACCCCCTCCACCCCCCACCCCACCCCGCTTCCCACTTGCTTCCTGGAAGGGGGTTTGATGGTGCCATGGGGACTCAAGTCACACTCTGAGAGGGGGAAGTGGAGAGAGGCTGAAAGAGTCTGGGTGGCTCCAACTTCATGGCACTGCAGCTGCAGCTCTAGAGGGCCTACCTGTGGACTTCTTTCATGTGAAAAATACATTTCTCTTTCGTGTTCAAGCCTGTGTTATTTTTCTTTTTCTGTTAAATGCAGTCCAACCTAATTTGAATGAAAAGCCTCTCTTTTGCCAAGTGTCCAAACAATGTAATTCACTCTTCCCCAAAGACATTTTAGCTGGTAGTGTATATGAGTGTGTGTGTGTGCACGTGTGTACATGTGTATGTATCTTGGGAAATAATTCACATCAGTACATGAAGGTCCTCATCCTTTTTGGGGGCTGGAGATTTCAGATGGATTGAAATACTGTAAAGTGCTGATAAACATTTCGATTGTTTCCAATTTTGGATATTAAAATTATACTAAAATAAAAAAACTTAGTATCTGTTCTATTTAGATCTTGAGGGTTTATCAAGAGGGTTTTCAGGATAAATTCCTGAAAGTCAAAGCGCCAGGTCACAGAGGACGGGCATTTATAATTTCGACTGCTGCCCTTTGTAGATATTTTACTGATTCATTTTTTGTAGCACATATGATAGTGCCCTTCCCCCACACCCTTCCTAAAGTGGGGTTACCAAAGGAGGCTGAACTTACATCCTCTTTGGAGCCACTTGGGGAAAAAAAAGGGAAGGCAAGAATGAAGGGGGGCAAGGGAAGGTGGAAGGAAGGTTGGTTTAGGTTGAGATGCAGTGTAATTTTCACTTTTCTGTCTGTGTTGCATGGAAGGGCATGCAATTGAGGAGCGAATTGGAAGAGAAGCTCGGGTTCACGGAATTCACTTCTGTTATGGAGAAGTTGCAGGATGAACATACAGGATTTGGTCAGATGGCTTAAAGCCAAGGAGTTAATTGTGGTTTATGAAAAGCATCTACCAGAGATTAGCCTGGGCCAGGACTGACGTGTTTTTGTTGTAGAATTTTTTTTTAAGTTTGATTGCAGTATAGTCGATTTACCAGGTTGTGATAATTTCTGCTGTACAACCAGGTCATTCAGTTATACATGGACACACATCCATTCTTTTTTAGACTCTCTTCCCACATAGACCCTCCAGAATATTGGGTAGAGTCTCGGGGGTCACCAGGCAGGAGGCTGCACACGGGGGGTCTGGAGAGCCGCTGTGGCCCTGAAGGAGGCCTCGCCCACTGTCAGAAGATGGGTTAGCTCTGGGCCAAACCCTGTAAAGAGGCACCACCCGGAAGCTGCTGGCCTGTGCCTCCTTCTCTCCCTGCTTTCACTGCAGGTCCCTCCCCTGGGCCTCACATTCTTGTGCTGTGAAGGCCTCCCAGCGCCAGTGAGCAGAGCAGGCTCGATGATAGTGACTGCCATGAAATCCTTAGCACTTACTAATGGGCCAGGAATGATTCTAACATACACTGTTATTATGGATAATATATATTTACAGCACTGACCTGCGCCATTGCTCTGGGAGTAGCACTAGTTATCATCCTCTCCATTTTATAGGGAATTGAGGGACAAGGAGATTAAGTCAAAATCACGTAGCTAAGGGCTCGAGGTAGCATTTGCATCAAATGGTCAAAATCCAGAGTCTGGATGCTTAATCCCACACTATCATCTCATGACACTTCCTTAGAGGCCTCAGCTGCATCACCATGCCTGAATTCGCTGCTGGTTTCCTGAAAGGCTGTGTATCTGCTGTCTCTCTTGGTGCCCGGTAACCAGCATTTTTCTCCTTTGAGCACAGTGGCCTGAGGGATGATCAAACAGCTTCTCCCACTGTGCTCTGAGGGAAAAGGCCCAAGAGAATGAACACAAGTGCCTGTGCGAGGAAGAGGAAAGCGACAAAACCAATGATCCCAAGAGTGGTTGGAGGGAAGAATCAGCACGAGAGAGAGGAGGGAAGACAAAGTGGAAAATGGAACAGCCAAGTAGATTTGAATGTGGCTGCATTTTTCAGTCACAGAAATGACAGCAGTAGATGGACTAGTGAAACTGCAAAATGCATCTAAATTCAAGGTGGTGGTTGTCCACCATGATAGGCACGCCCCCCTGGGAATGACCATGGCAGTGACTTGGATCCACTTTGCCTAGAATAGGACTTGGCACCTAGTAAACTCTCAGTAGGAGTGTGTGGAAGCAAAGAGAGACCTTTATGAAAAGGATGCAGGAAATCAGGGGGAAAGAAGACGACGACCAAACATGAATCTAACATCCAGGGCTAGGCAATTAAGACAAATAAACCAGGAGCAGAGGTTGGGGACTGTGCTTAAAGGCAAAGGCTCTATCAGGGTGTTTTGGGCTGCTTTTTTTTTTTTCAGAAACTCCAACTCAAAAAGACTTAAAGTTCAACACAAGGGAAACAGTTATCTCACTTCTCATGAAGGGAGTCCTGAATAGGCAGCCTTGTGGGCCAATAAATTTGGGACCTGAGTCAGGAGGACCCGTCCTTTCCCCCTCGCAGCTCTGCTATCCTCGGGCTGGGAGGGAGCCCACTGTCATTCCACGCCCTACGAATCACAGTCAGGAAACAACATCCAGAGGAATGAGAGGAAATAGCCCTGTTTGTGGCCTATTTCCTGGTATACAAATTTGCCCTAGAAATTACCAAGCCAACTTCCTTTTGCATCTCATTGTCCTCCCCTGGGTCAAGCACCACGGAGATGCAACAATCCTTAGCTTTACAGGCCACCTGGGACGGGCACGATGCCACCTTCCTGGGAAACTACAACACATAGAAGAGGATTGGGCACCAAAATGGAATCCAGCCCTTTTAGGAAGGAAGGATGGGGAAATGGGGACCACGTAGAAATGCTACTGACCCTAGTACATAGATACAGCACCCCATAGGGATGTTTATAAACAGAAAGAGATATTGAAGCTAAGTGTGCATAAAATCATTATCAAATAATTAAACACCCAATTTAAAAAGTATGGGAGAGGAATCTTTGTCTTACTTTGCTTCTGTCCAAAGTTCCCCCAACTTGGATACTTTTCCAGTTGTAAATGGGTTTCTGAAATATACAAACAAATGATTTTCATGGAGAGGAACACGTCTTGGCCCAAACTGGATTGACATTTTCTAGGCAGGAAACCATGATGGGGGAGACGGCAGAGGGTGGCCATCCCTCTGCTCTGAGCAGAGCTGGCGGACCCTGGATGAGCAGACCAGAGTCTTCTTGTGAATGACTTTGAAGGAAAAATGATGGGAAACACAGCTGCATCGACACAACTGTTATGAAGAGACCAATAAAGAAATGGAACCAACAGATTCCACTTGATATGAATGTCTAAGAATGCAGGGCTATATGCAGTTTGTAATATTCAAAATAGAAAATCTTAGATACTCCTTAGATTGAGTATTACTACAAAGTAGGTTAGGAGATGTTATTAATTACTAAATATTTACTGACTTCCCCCTAGTCACAAGGCACTGCGGCAGGAAAATTATACATTAGACATAGATGCAGACATAGATTCAGGCTTTAAGAATTTAGTAGGAGAAACAAAATATGTCCCTAAAGGAACCCTCTCTTCTTTACTTATGAGGCATTGTTTACGAAGTCTAGAGCAGCCCCTCTGATGATGGTGCTTTGGGTTTTCTTCTCTTTCTATCCCATCTGATGTGTGCTCCCTGCACTGGTATCATCCTCATTGGTGTACCCCTAACATCTAGGTTTCAGTGCCACTCAGCATTTCAAAGTCTGACGATTTATCACATCTGTATCTTGTATTGATGTTACAACAACTCAATGAAAGGAATTATGTATCTATTAATTCCATACGCTCAGCCTTTCCCCTTTGGTACACAATACTATACATAAAATAAACAACAGGAATTTACTGTATGGCACAGGGAGTCATAGTCAATGTCTTGTAATAACATATAATGGAAAAGAATCTGACAGACACACACACTTATGCACATAACTGAATCACCTTGCTGTCCACCTGAAACTAATACAATATTGTACAACCATAGTTCAAACTAAAAAATATAGTTCAAATTAAAAAAATGAAATTGAGGATGATGATGCCAAACTCAAAGCCCTGTCTGAGTAAAACGTGAGCATAGAAGCAAGGGGAAAGTGTGATCAAACCCAAAGGGTACTGATGACACCCTTTCTGAGATGCCCACTTAATCCCATGGTCCATGAAGGCCCATAGGCCCCAGCAGCTCTGCAGTGTTGTCAGGTTTGGGTTGTGACTCAGTGAAACTAGAAGCTCATTTTAGTTCACGGCTATCAAAGTTTAGGGACCCTTAGTGACTCACTTAGTGTATAACCTTTAGTCATAGATTAAAAACAACATCCTATGTAAGCATGAGTTCTTCACCTATCATAGCTGAAGAAAGGGTTTGGAGTTTTTCTGTTAGTTGAGAAGGGTTCTTGTGGCATAGGGCTGGTCACACTTGGAGAATCACTCATATATGAAGCCTTGTTCCTTTATTGGAGGAAGACTTGAGCTACATGGAAATGTCATCAGACAATGTATGATAACTTAAATCCCATCACACAGTCAAGTTGTGGTGAGGGTTTGATGAAGGGACCAATCAAAGTGTGTTCCCTTGACTGGGGTACATTCCTTATCACACAGCACTCAGATATCAATAGGAACAGTCTGGTAACAAATGAAAACTTGAAAAGCTTTTGATCTTAGAGTTTATCCTTGTAAGGACTTGTGTTTGTTCCTTTTGGGGGTACCTATATTTTTAGCTGAGTCATATATAATGTCCATGAGCTGCTTGGCCTTTGTGGGTGGGGGGCACTTGGTGCTTCCAGGAAAATTCCTCTAGTCCTCCCTTCTAATCCCAAATTGTGACTCCTAAACTCCTTACTTAAAATATTCTGAGATGTCTTGGTGTTTAATTGTTTTATGGTGGTCACAGGGCTATAATGTAATGTTATTTCAAATCTACAGTCTTCAACATAAGGGATGCTATCAAAATACTATTATATAACATATATCTTATAATTATCATCTTTACAGGCACCAGGAAATGAAAACATCATTAAATACTGAAATTTGGGAGAAGCATTCATCAATAGACATAAACCCAGTTTTCCTAAGCAAAGGCATAGCCAAGTGTGAAAAAGTAGAAAAAGGGAATTCCTGCTCTTCACACTTCTCTGTCATCGGTGGAAGTTATCTTGTTCTTCTCCCGTAGTTTCCCATTATTATTTCTAGGAATCACTGACAGTCGCCTGCATGTAACGTAGCTATCCCACAAACCACCTTGTGACTGAAACTGTGTGGTTTTGGAGATGATGCTTTCACTGAGATGTAATACCACAGTATGAAACTTACTGTTAAGATGAAGAGGGTACAGAAAGCACTGTATTTATGAGCTAAAATTTAGATGTGTTTTTAGAAAACAGAGCTCTATGTAATTTAAATTATTTTGACTTTGCTTTCTACATTATTGCCTCAAGGATTTCAAGGGTATTGAGATGCTTGATCTCAGGAGACTTTTCTGATAAAATGATAAAAGGCCCAAATTATTCATATATACACATTTATATATATATATACACATATGTACATATACACAATGGATATGTATTCAAGTATATGTGTGTATATATATATATATACGCACACATACACATACTACACACATGTGTATATATGTATATATCCATATGTATATAATATAAATAATATAAATACATAAATACCTCAGCGAGGGATTAAGTACGTAGATCCTTAAAAAGTTGGGGGAAAGCTGATTAAGTTGGGATCGCACAGATGTTAGAACTAAATATGAAACTGAGACCAGACTTGCAAACTCCCTGTGTAGGCAAAACCGTTTAAGCTACGTAAGCAAAGCTAAATCTAGCTTTTTCATGATCATAAGCAAAACTTAACAGATTATTTCAAGAACATACGCAAAATTTATATAAATGACTCTGATAATCATAAAAGAAATGTAAGTTCTCTTCCTAATTTTAAGTATTAAAATTGGTAGAAGATAATCCTTTTAACCAAACGACTGCTTTCTGAAAACCCCTGCTCTAATAACCAATCATTATACAGATTAAACAACTTTCTCATTTTCATTTTATGAGCCACTCTGTGATGTCTTGTCCCCGAGTCTCATATTAGGTTTAAATTTGAAAGCTCCCAGTTGAGAACTGTTCTTATATGCACAATAAACTATTACTAAACAGTATTTACTGATAGTGGTTTTAATTTTATGACTTCTGTATTTTTGAAAAGAGGATACAAATTTCTGGAAGAATGAGAAAGGGACTAATTGAATCTCATAAACTGTTTGATGAAGCACTTAATTTAAAGACCAGAGACTTGTGACTGAAGAAAGGAAAGGAAATGGAGCCAAACATCGATGCCAGCAAAGGAAAATGAACTGTAGTTTCAGGATTCCCAAGAAGAGAGGTACAACTTTGTGATAATATTAATGGCTTTTGACTGTTTAAGTACCCTCAAAAGATTGCTTGGAGCCGCCCGTCCATTTGTTTTGGGGCAGTGATGTTTTCCTTTATCTTTAAGAGTGCAATAGAGGCTTTGAAGTAACAAGGTCAAATTCAACCACTTTTGCCCAGACTCTATACAAAAATACTGGCTTTGAGTTCCCAGAGAACATGAAGAAGTCATTTCAGCCAAGCTTTTACCACCCAGAAGTCCTTTTAAAAGACTTTCAGAAGCATCCCGAATTTGCACATTACCTCCTTGACCTTTTGAGCGTGAGGTCGGAGCTGAAGTCGGAGCTGAAGCACGTGGTTTCAATTGTCTGATAAGATACATTGCTTCAGTCTTGGCCTGGTTGAATGTCAAAACCAGCTGGTTTCTATCTCTTCTTCTCTAATCATTAGGCATTAGGCAAGCCATGAAAATGTTATCACAGCATTTTATTAAAGTCGCTACCAAGTCGCATGATGAATGGGAAAAAAATAGAAACAAAGCAGACAAAATGAGACTTCTCTAACAAAAGCCCACACTCCTAAATACATTTTGAAAAAAAATCCACGACTCTTAGTTTTCTGAAAAAAAGCCTAAGAAAGTTTTTTGCGAAGTTTGCCTCTTCTGAATAATTGACAGGCTTCCTTTTAACAAAGGAAATCATGAAACCCCTTCTAATTTTCTTCTGCCCTTGGTTGCTAGAAAGCTTACATTGAAATGTATTGTTTCATGACAGTAGTACTCCATTTTCCATACAATTATCTCTTATTTCCCTGTGTGATTTCCTAAATTTTTGAGTTCACTATTAACTAGTAATTTTTATTGAAGTGTTATCCATTAAGTCATTGCGCTGAGCGTAACTTAATTGTAGCAACAAAAAAACAGAAAAACAGATAAGAGCATAAGTTGTACTGTAACTCCAAAACATAAAATTACTGACATTGAAATATAAGATATAACTCACCTTAGTAGAACCATTGAATATATGTCACTTTTATTTATTTATTTATTTTGCTTTTGAGTTTTTTGGGGGGCTAGGGCTGGAAACGAAGCTGCAGCTGCCGGCCTGGACCACATCCACAGCCATGTGGGATGGGAGCTGTTCTGAGACCTACACCACAGCTCACAGCAAACGTAGATCCTTAACCCACTGAGCGAGGCCAGGGATCGAACCTGCATCCTCATAAATACTAGTCAGGTTTATAACTTGCCGAGCCACAATGGGAACTCCAAATATCTCTCACTTTTAAATTAGCCTTTGGAGCTGTGTGCAAAATAACCTTAAATACTTGGAAAATATATTTGCTACTAACACAGACTCAAATACTTGAACAAAATGGAACCTGATGCTTACATTAGGTAGTAAGGCATTATATTATGACTCTTTCAATTATATGTGGTGGAGAATTCGACTCAAACTTAAGGTCAAAAGAAAATACTTTGTCTCACGTTATTGAAAAAAAATGCCAAGGTGAACTTGAAATACAGCTGGATCCAAGGGCTACACACTATTATCAACTCTGCCTCCCTCCCTCCCTCCCTCTCTCTCTTCTTCCTGGTTCATGCTCCCCTCCCATGTTGACACCATATTCCCCAGAAGTCAGTTTCCTTACAATGGCGGTCTTATAGTCTCCCTCTACTCATCAGCCCCATCAGAAAGAGAGATTCCGTATTTTTAGCAGGCCAACAAAAGCCCTGCCCTCGAGTCCGGTTGGTTCCAACTGGTTCACAGTGTTTTATCTGAAACATGTCTAAGTCACATGCCAACTCACGGCCACAGTTCCACTCAGACCACTGAGAACAGGGGATGGGTATTTTCAAGAGGAAGCCAGGGAGCTGCTATCAGAAGTCATAAGCAAAACATCAAGCACGTCTGCTACAATATTTCACTCAACCAGACCATTTTTTTGGACCTTGTTTTTCCAGGATATCTGATTGCTACTAAACTGTTAAGATTGATCAGTGAACTAGCCAGGAAAGAAAATCCTCATCTTGATTATTCACATGAGACTCCCATTAACCCTTGATGAATTTATTAATGAAAACTGTGCAGGAATGTTAATGAGTGACATAGGCCAAATTTTGCCCCCTATCCCTGAAGTTATGTTAGCTTATTCAAATATTTAATTGCCCATTGGGCTGCAACCTTGCTAAGCTAGTTCATATTTTACATACCGTTTTTAAAAATCTCCAGTTTGCTTTTAGCACACCTAATGTTTTCACCTGTGTTTTTAGCCATGACATTTTGGGGGATGAGATGTGAATTAACACCTCCCTGATGAACCCCTTCAATCTCTTATCTTAATTGTTACAAATAAAATATATTAAAAATAAAGATTTTTTTTCTAATAGCACTTGCTGAATAAAAACAAAAAAGGAGTTGAAATATTTCTGACCAAAAAAAAAAAGAAAGAAAGAAAGCCTGTCAACCCAGTTATATTATGTACTTGAAGTTCTTCAGGGAGACAGAAAACAATCTTCCAGAAATGTCTGCACCTCACTTAACTTTACTTAATGGTTTTATTTGTATGGGCGGATATAATCTCAGTGAAGAATGTGCAGCCTTTGAACAATTAAACAAAAAAGAAAAAAGATCAGATCATGAGTAGAACAATTAGGCAAGGCAGAAACAAGCTAGGTCTCTATAAGCAAAGGAAGCCACTAGCTCTTCATTCTTCTGGACAGCAAATATTTACTGAGTGCCTATTCCATGCTGGTGATTGTGCTGGGTCTTAGTCATGAAAAGAGCTCAAAAACATGTACAGCCTACATAGCTAATTCAGGGGCAACAAACAAATGATAACAACCACAAAAACTGCTTTATATCATACAGGTGACTTTGGGGTGCGAACAGAGCCAGGTTTGGATTCTGATCCTACCATGTCCCATCTGGGTGATCAGAGCCAATTATTTGGCATTTTAAAGAATCTGTTTTCTGATTTGCAGAATGGAGACCAGAATACCTACTTTGTGGAGTTAATAAAACGTGGCAATGAGGATGATAATAACAAATGCTTATAGAACCCTTATCACTGGGCCAAGCAGGGTTCTGAGTGCTTTACCTAACTTAATCTTCACACAGCCACATGAAACAGGTACAATGGTTACCAACTCCATCATGTACTTGGGGAAAACAAAACAGAGAAGTTAAGACCTTACTGGATGTGGCAGAGTCAGGACTTGAAGCTGAGTAGTCTTGGCTCCAAAGCCCACACTTTTTGTGTTAGACCTGGAGGAAAGTTCCAGCTCCCTCTCTAAGGAATGGCTTGTTGACCAGCCACAGTGGGTGCAGGGAGAAGGCCTCCTCCAGCTCTAGGCTTGATGAAGGCTTCCCTCTGCTGCAGGGAGATCCCTTAGCCATGACCGCACCCTTCCTGGGGCAGCCTGGACCCAGTGAGTGAGCGATGTGAAGTTAACTCAGAACACTCTGACGGGCATGTTCATCCCAGTGCGTCCACCAGGCTGACCAGGGCTTTGTCAGCTCTGCACCCATTAGACCTCTAACTCTGCTCCATCTTCCTTCTGTTGCCTTCTTACACGGCTGTTTGAAGTTATCCCACACCTGAATGATGCTCTGTTCATGGTGAAAATTCTTCTCGATGTATTTCATTTCAGACAGTTTCAAGTGTGACATCTTCGAGATTACGGATCTTTTTCTCTGCAGTATCTAATCTGCCCTTACTCCCAATAATGCCTTTCTCATCTCACACATTATAGTTTTCATCTCTAGAAGTTGGATTTGCATCCTTATAAGTTATCTCCCATGTCCTTATTTAACTTTTTAAATTTATCGAACACAGTTATTATAATCCTTTTATGTCCTTGTTTACCAGTTCTAACATATATATATATGTCTACTCTGGTTTGGTTTAGATTGATTTTTTTCCTGTGATGGGTCTTATTTTCCTGCCTGGCAGTTTGCATGCCTCATCATTTCCGATTAGATAACATACATTGTGAGTTTCACCTTATTGAGCGCTGGATATTTTGTCTGCCTATAAACATTCTTGAGTTTGTACAGATACAATTAAATTACTTAGAAACAGTGTGATCCTTTCAGTTTTTGCATTTAAGATTCATTATTTAAGATTCATTTTTCAGGACCAGAGGAATGTTTCTCTTCCAGAGCTAATTTTCCCCCACTACTGAGGGAAACCCTTTCGAGTACTTTATGACTCATGCATTATGAGGTTCTCCTGTCTGACTGTTGGAAGCAAGCTTTTCCCTGCCTTTTGTGAGTGGTGGGCACAGTCTCCTCTAATCCTTCCAAGTGGTTCTTTCCTTAGCCCCAGGTCCTTCTTTCACACAAAGGTGCTTATCAGTACTTAGTATTTGAAAAGGACTCTCTGCCGATGATTGTTACCTCAAGTCCTATGTTTTGAAAACAATTGTTTTATATATTTTGTTGGATTTTGTTGGTTGTTTTAGACAGGAAAGTAATTCTGGTTCTTGTCACTCCATCTTAGAAGTAGCAATTTTACTTATTATATATTCTTCAAACATATAAGAGAGAGTGTTATGAAAATATGAAGTAACAAGACTTTTTGGAATTCATGAAAAGTCATGGAAATTCCGATTTCTTTTTCCAGGAGATACTGTGCTATTACATCTAGATCCTTACCTCAGGGTCAGTTAATGAGCTTCCTAATCCTTGGGAGTTGAAAGCTCAGAGATGTGCTTCTCACTAAGAATTGCCTTCAGACACTGGGAACCAGAGACGTATGGCACTCGGCAGAGTATATCTCTTGCCATTCCTGCACCTAGTTTTAATGTTAAATGGCTGCATACAGTCACCACAGCCTGTTAAGCATTTGGGAACCAGGGGCTGAGACCCCTCAAAGAAGAAAGTCTGGATTACCCTCTCAACAAACTGCTCAGCCTAACAGAGGTGCTTGCCAAGGGAGAGAGGAATCCAGAGCTGGTGGTGAGGGTATCAGTTACAGCTTTAATTAGAACTGCTGAAGAGCCTATAATCCTCTTAACCCCGAGTTTCCCAGGAAGTAAGCCCAACTGAAACAACTCTGGAAAGCCATTTTATCAGGGGCTAGAGAGAGCGAGGGACGACGTCAGGGGTCAGAGTAGCCAATTAAAACTGCAAGCCAAAAATGAAAAAGTAAAGGCTTCGATCACTTCCTGTGATGCTCTACGCAAGGGGCTAAAACCAGAGAAGACCGCCTCTGGTCCTTATTCCCCAGGAAAGGGCATACTGGTTGAAGGTTAGCTGGATCCATGCCAATGCGGGCATCGTCTCACTCTTGAGGGAGCCCCGAACAAAGGGTTATGGACTCTGGAGTCAGAGGGGGTAGGATAGAAGTGGAAAAGTAGTGGGATCTGAATGGGAGTCGGGAAACATAAGTTCAAAGTTTCTCCATTATAAAGAAGATGTGGTATCTATATATAAATAATGTAATAGATCTAACGGGATATTTATCTAAAAGATACAAAAGAACTACTTCAAAAACAGAAAAAAAACTCACAGATTTCAAAACCAATCTTATGGTTACCACAGGTGAAATTTTGGGGGGAGGGAAGAATTGGGAGGGTGGGAATAACATATACACACTACTGTATAAAACAGATCATAAATGAGAACCTAATATATAGCACAGGAAAATCTACCCAATAGTTCATAATAACCTACATGGTAAAAAAATCACACACACACACACACACACACACACACACACACACATATAATATATATTATATATATTACATATATATTATATGATATATATATCATTCACTTTGCTGTACACCTGAAACTAATACAACATTGTAAAGCAACTATACTCCAATAAAATTAAATTTTAAAATTAAAAAAACAATGGACTATTACTCAGCCATGAAAAAGAATGAAATCTTGCCATTTGTGAAAACGCAGATGGATCTAGAGTGTCTTATGCTAAGACAAAGACAAATCCCCTATGATTTCACTTATTTGCGGAGTCTAAACAACAGAAGAGAACAGACAAATAGGTACAGAGAACAGATCAGAGGGGATGGAGGGTGAGGAGATGAGCAAAGTGGGCGGAGACTAAGACATACAAAACTCCAGCTATAAAGTAAGTCACAGGGATGTAATGTAGAGCACAGAGAATATAGTCAATAATATTGTAGTAAGTTTGTATGATGACAGATGTTAACTAAAGGTCATGTGATCATTTTATAATGCATAAAAATATTGAATCACTATGTTGTACACTTTAATATAATCTTGCAGGTCAATTACAATTCAATTTTAAAAAAGTAAAATGTTTCATTTAAAAAAAAATTTCCCCATGAACAGTTCTGGGCAGAGGCTCCTAAAGATGACCTTAGTAGAAGGAAGGAGACCTGGGAATGAAGGTACCTGAGCTAGGAATTTATTGAGCATCTACATGCCTCACTGTTGATGAAATTTGAGTAAATGGCTTTGTTCTCTCTAGTCCCAAGTGACTGATCTGCAATTAATCTGCTGAGACATTAACTCATTCATGTGCTGTGAGAAAATGCTCCATGAAGAGTTGGGAAAGAGATATAATATCAAGATATTATATCTCGAGGCTATTTGAAGTTGAAAGGAAATGCAACACACCTTGAGCAAGCTGAAAATGGTCTCACATGGTTGCATAAAAAACAGGATGTTGTTACCGCTAGAGGAGCACTAGAGGTCCCTGAAATCCCCACTCAATTTCTTGACTGGGCCACAGCAGCAAGCTGGGGTGGTGCCACTGTGTGGGCATTCTGTGGTCACAGGTATTTCCATGGAATGTACGTACATCATCAACACTTTCAGCAATTTGAAAGGAACACAGTTCCTCTTCCCATTGCCTGGGATGACTCAAGACTCTTTTGAAATGTACCTTCCTTTTTCTTTCTAGGGCCGCACTTGTGGCATATAGATGTTCCCAGGCTAGGGGTCAGATTGGAGCTGTAGCTGCCGGCCTTCGTCACAGCCACAGCAACGCAAGATCCAAGCCTCATCTGTGACCTCCACCACAGCTCACAGCAATGCCAGATCCTTAACCCCCTGAGCACAGCCAGGGATCAAACCCTCATCCTCAAGGGTACTAATCAGGTTCTTAACCCCCTGAGCCACAGCAGGACGCTTGACAGGTGCCTTCTGTAAAGAAGCAGTCTCTGTCCCCTTCCCTCACCCCCATCAACCCTGAGTGTGAGTCTCCCTGGGAATGTGAACTTCAAGCACCCTCTGCTTGTGTCGTCTTTGGAACATTGTCTTTGTAGTCATTTGTTCCATTTCTGACATTTCTACTAGACTGTAAGCTCCAAGAAGGCAAGGCCACCATTATTTGCTTCTAAGATCAGGGTTTGTGATAATGATTGTAATTGACTAAAGGAAGGAATGAACAAATGACCATCAGAGGGTAGCCCCTGCACGTCCTTGGAATTCTAAAAGAGATTTTTCCCTTGTTGCCATTAAAGAAATAGTTAGCTGACAGTGTTGAGTAGCTTCAAGAAGTTCAAGCAGATGATCTCTCAGAGCATTTCTGGGAGGAAATGCGTATCTATCAGTTTGTGATATGAGATAGTAAACTTGAACAACTGGAAAATAATGATCTGAACAGACACTTCACCAGATAAGACTATGTATGCCAGGAGTTCCCTGGCCTCGCTTAGTGGGCTAAGACTCTGGCATTGCCATGAGCTGTGGTGCAGGTCACAAATGAAGCTCGGATCCTGTGTGCTGTGGCTTGTGGCATAGGCCAGCTGCTGTAGCTCTGATGCGACCCCTAGCCTGGGAACTTCCAAGTGCCATGTGCTCTGAAAAGCAAAAAAAAAAAAAAAAAGACAAAAATAAAATGAAAAAGACTGTGAATGCCAATAAGCACATGCAATCATTATTTAAGAGAGGATTTCAAATTAAAACCATGTAATATAACACTACACATCCACTTCAATGGCTGAAATTTAAAAAGACTGACAGCAGGAGTTCCTGTGTGGCACAGCAGAAATGAATCTGACTAGTATCCATTAGGACATGGGTTCAATGCCTGCCCTTGCTCAGTGGGTTAAGAATCTGGCATTGCCATGAGCTGTGGTGTTGGTCGCAGATGTAGCTTGGATCCCCCGTTGCTGTGGCTTTGACATAGGCCTGCAGCTCTAGCTCCGATTCAACCCCTAGCCTGGGAACTTCCATATGCTGCAGGTGCAGGCCAAAAAGCAAAATAAAATAAAATAAAATAAAAAATTTAAAAAGAAAATAAAAAACTGACAGTACCAAGTATTGGCAAGGAAAAGGAGTAGTCAGAACTCTCAAACTTTGCTAGTGGAGGGGAGTTCCCTGGTGGTCTAGTGGCTAAAATTTGGCACTTTCACTGCCAGGTTCAATCCCTAGTCTGTGAACTGAGATCCTACATCAAGCCGCTGCATGCTGCAGCCAAAAAGACATGCATACATGTATACATAAAAGCACTCCTCAAAATTTCAGATTTTTTTTGGGGGGGGGGCTGCCCCTGTGGCATATGGAAGCTGCCAGGCTAGGGGTTGAATCAGAGCCGCAGCTGATCCACAACAGTAACTCCCAGAATTTCAGATTCTCAATGTGTTTGTATATTTAAAAAAAAAATTTGCTAGTAGAAGTTAAAAAAAATGATGCAACCACTTTGGAAAACTGTTTGGCAGTTTCTAATAAAGGAAGCCATATAATTATCATAGTACTCAATAAGTCCACTCATAGGTCCAAGAGAAATGAAAACGTATGTTCACAAAGGGCCTTATCCATGACTGTCTATAACTTCACTTATAATAGCAAACAATTAGTAACAGCCCACATATCCATCGATAGTTGAACTGATATAGAAATTATGGTAATATGGACACAATGGCGTATGAAGCTATAATAAAAAAAAAAACCCAAACTACCAATACACACAAACAGCGATGAATCTCAAAAACATTATATTGAACCCAATAAAAGAAAACCAAATGAATACATCCTGTATGACTCCATTTAAAAAGAGGAATAAAGGTTGTCTTTCTTTGGGGGTGCTGACTAGAAAGTGGCCAAACTTTATAGGATGATTGAAATGTTCTATATCTTGATTTGGATGATGATTACAAGAGTGTATGGTTTATCAAAATTCATCAAAATAGAAAGATTTTTTTTTGCCTTTTTAGGGCCACACCTGAAGCATATGGAAGTTCCCAGGCTAGGGGTCAAATCAGAGCTTTAGCTGCTGGACTATGCCACAGCCACAGCAATGCCAGATCTGAGCCCTGTCTGCGACCCACACCACAGCTCACAGCAACACTGGATCCTTAACCAACTGAGCAAGGCCAGGGTTCGAACCCGCGTTCTCATAGATACTAGTTGGATTCATTACCACTGATCCACGACAGGAACTCCCTAAAGACAGACTTTTAAAAACACATATAGTTGCCATTAAAAGGTTGAATGTTTAACTTATTTGTAAAATCATCACTTGACTCTCATCATCTCAAAAATAAATCACCACACAGAGCAGAAATGTCAGAAGTTATACTGGAAATAGAACATATTAGGTAGTTTTAAACTTTTAAAATATGGCTTATGAACAATTTTATATAGCAGGTTACTTATTAGTACATTAAATATTAACAGACCTATGATACTATTTTGGACAGATTTCCTTGATATTAAAAATAAAATCTGCATTTTTGTCAAGAAGGTATTTTAAACCTGTTAGTGGAGTTTTCACAGTGTAAACTTAAGATCTGAGGTATATAAACTCTACCTTATAAATTTTTTTTAAAAATTGCAAACAAACAGGTAAACAAGTTCTACCCCGAGCCTGTATACAGACTGGGCTCCCAGGTATGTTTTAGCTTAATAGTGGGCAAATGGGACTCTTCAAACCGATAGGGTAGATTTTCGAGTGAATAATTCCCATTTCCCATTGGTCTAGTTGACTTCTCTTGGGACGAGCCTGCCAGAGAGAGTAGGTAACCATGAGTAGCTGCACTGAGTTGGAGACACAAAGTATTAACCAGGCCAACTTGTGGTTAGCTCAACTAGAATGAAGCTACTAAAATGACAAGTGGCCTCTCACTTCTTTTACTTTTTATTTTATTTTTTTTTTGTCTTTTTAGGGCAGCAGCTGTGGCATATGGAAGTTCCCAGGCTAGGGGTCGAATTGAAGCTGCAGCTGCCAGCCACAGCCAAGCCAGATATGAGCCGCATCTGTGACCTACACCACAGCTCACGGCAATGCCGGATCCTTAACCCACTGAGCAAGGCCAGGGATGGAACCCGCAACCTCATGGTTCCTAGCTGGACTCATTTACACGGCACCACAAGGGGAACTCCCTCTTTCACTTCTTATAGGGAAAATGCTATCAGGCTTACAATGGCTGACAAATGGAGAATAAACACCAGTAAAAAGCAAACATCCTCAGTAAAAGGTAGAGAATAAGAAAGGATTTGAAGTGAAAGGTGAGTGGCAGAGTATTGGAAAAAATGGTGATTAAATGTTTGGGAACCAGAGAAAAACACTGAGGGGTGCTTTAAAAGTCCCCTTGCATATAGTTTTTGTCTTTCTCTTTCTGATTTACTTCACTTAGTATGAGACTCTCTACTGTAAGGTACAGGGAACTATATCCGACCTCTTGGGATAGAACATGATGGAAGATAACATGACAAAAAGAATGTGTGTATATATATTGGGTCACTATGCTGTACAGCAGAAATTGGCACAACAAAGTAAATCAACTATACTTTAAAAAAAGATCTATGCAGACAAAACTCTTGGGTTTATATCCAGACAAAACTTTCCTCAAAAAGACACATGCACCTGTACGTTCACTGCAGCGCTATTCACGAATAGTCAAGACGTGGAAACAACCTAAATGTCCATTGACAGATGAATGGATTAAGATGATGTGGAATATATATAAACAATGGAATACTACTCAGCCATAAAAAAGAACAAAATAATGCCATTTGCAGCAACATGGAATTAGAGACTCTCATACTAAGTGAAGTCAGCAAGAGAAAGACAAATACAATATGATATCACTTATATCTGGAGTCTAATATATGGCACAAATGAACCTTTCCACTGAAAAAATCATGGACATGGAGAACAGACTTGTTGCCAAGGGGGAGGGGGAGAGAGTGGGATGAACTGGGAATTTGGGGTTAATAGATGAAACTATTGCCTTTGGAACAGATAAGCAATGAGTGTTGTAGGGCGCTGGGAACCATATCTAGTCACTTATAGTGGAGCATGATAATATGAGAAAAAGGAATGTATATGTGTATGTGTGACTGGGTCACTTCACTGTACAGTAGAAAATTGGAGGAACACTGTAAACCAGGTATAATGGGAAAATATCAAGAAAAAGAGAAAAAAATTTTTAAAATAGTAAAAATTTTTTTAAAAAGATCTAAAAAGAAGCCCTCTCTGCCCCAGCAGATGAGCTTGTGATGAACAACAGTGCTGAGTGCTGTTTGGAATGCTTTGGGTTACCTTGGACAGTGGCAGGAAGTCATTTCGACAGAAAGTCCTCTTTTTAAACGTGTGATGGCATCATGCAACTGTAGCCACTGCCTGTGTTTTGTGCACACTTCAAAGCCGTATTTTAAAGCGAAGAATCGTAAACGCTAGAAATCAGGAATCTCCCTTTGAAAACTAAGCTAAAAGTAATTTAAATTAAAATATACAGATTAAAATAACCCTGTTTCAGATTTTGAGGCATGCTGTTTCTTTCTGATTATTATCTCTCAGTTACTTAATATAAACCACCCCTCGATCAAGAGAATCAGGCAGAAGTTTTGTGATAGAACTCAGGAACTGCTCCCAAGCAGCCAAGCACAGCTTCACAGATCGCCTTCTGAAGGCATTTAATAAGTCTGTCATGATCAGCACGTGATCCTCAAGAAAGGAGAATAAGAAACAGCTGCTTTGTAGCAAATCCTAACTACAGTAGGGATTAATTCTAAACTCATGTCACATTTAGTCAGTTTTCATTTGGGACAACAGGGAAAAAATCTTTGCCAGGCTAAGGGCAGTTATGTATTTGTCAAAACAGATGAAACCTAAAATGTTAATTTTGTTTTTCTCTGGGATAAATATTTCTGTTTTGGAATATTTTCGTGTTGGAATAATCAGTGAAGAAAGACAGCTAACAGTTCTTATTGTGCTCTGCCTTTTCTGCTCTGCTTCACCATTTGAAATCTGGTCTTAAACTCACTTTGAAAATTCTTTAGTGATGATGATAAACCCTTCTCCCTCCTTTCCTCCTTTTTCTCTGTAATATATCCACTCTTCCTAATCCAACATAATGGTACAAGTGGGGTTTCTACTCATGGGCCTGACCATTGCTGAGGATAAGAAAATTGTAATGAAGACATACTTTGGGGTTCTAAGAACATGAGTTTGAATCCTAGATCCACCAATTGCAAGCCCCGTTTAAAATTCAAGTTTAAAAATGCTATTGGATGTTAATTAAAAATGCTATTGGATGTTAGTTATCTTGCCTCTAAAATGGGGGCAATAATAGCAATTTCTTTACTTGCATTGTGTTGCATTGAGACAACTCATGTGAAGGAAGAGTATTAGCACATGATAAATGCTAAATAAATGGTAGCTATGGTGGTGGTGCTAACCATGCTGAATGCTCTAGAGGCGCTTTTATAATTGCACGTGAACCATCTGGGGGAGGGGTAGTTAGAATGAATTCTGATTCAGGAGGGCTGGTGATGGGTCTGAGAGTCTGCCTGTCCAGTATATTCCCAGATGATGCCCATGCTGCTGTTCCATGGACCACACTGCATAGCCAAGACCTCCTTCTCTTACTATATAGGCAATCTGGTCTGTTTTCTGATTGTCAGTCATATGTTACCTTGCCTTCCAATTTTTGACTCTGTGACACAATATAGTGAAGTTTTATCCTCCAAAAGACCAAACCCAGGAGAAAAGTCTTTTAGGGCCACACCCACAGCATATGGAGGTTCCCAGGCTAGGGGCCTAATCAGAGCTATAGCTGCCTGCGCCACAGCCACAGCAATGCTGGATCCGAGCTGTATCTGTGAACTACACCACAGCTCATGGCAATGCCGGATCCTTAACCCACTGAGCGAGGCCAGGGATTGAATCCTCAACCTCATGATTCCTAGTTGGATTCGTTTCTGCTGCACCATGATGGGAACTCCCCAAATTTTCAGTCACCCAGATGTTTGTTCTACATCATGCCAAACTTGGATGTCACGGATAGCTAGTATATGAATTACTGGCTTTTAATTCTAAAATCTTTGAATCAGATATTTTTTTCTTATAGAAGAACAAGCTAAGTCCTCAGACATTTCCCTCTTGCCGATCTGGTCCGTGGATGCTTATTTCACCTGCTCGCGGGTCCGGGTTTATCATGGGCACCTTGTATCCTCTGCACCTTCACCAATGAGCCAGGATTTCAAGAAGGTTCTGAGGCAAGTCTGG
The DNA here is from genome assembly GCA_004024745.2 of Catagonus wagneri. Taxonomy (NCBI): domain Eukaryota; kingdom Metazoa; phylum Chordata; class Mammalia; order Artiodactyla; family Tayassuidae; genus Catagonus; species Catagonus wagneri. Next base: position 14,074,565 of record PVHT021183584.1, read on the forward strand.
CTCCTTTGCCTCTGCTTCAATCAGAAATGTGTCAATCCTGTCCCTTTTGCCATGTAAGCTATCGTATTTCAGGTTTAGGGCATTAGAACCTTGCCGTAATTGGGGAGACAATTATTTGGCCTCTCGCAGTTTCCCACTTTCTTAGATGAGTGGATACTGACTATGTACATTTTCTCCACTTTGCTCCTTGCAATTCGGAATACGTCCACCCCATAGTAAGGTATAGATTATCTCCCATCTCCTCATTCTTTATAGCTGCACAGCCTTCTATTATGAAGTTATACCTTGATGTATCTAACCGGTCTCCCCATTAATGTTCATTTGATTTTGTTTCTAGTTTGTGCTGCTATAAATGACCGTGTGCAACTGCCTTTCTGTATTATTCCACTGTGCCTGTGGAACCTTCTTAAAAGTGGGTTTGCTGGGAGTTCCCACTGCGGCTCAGCAGAAGCGAATCCAACTAGTATCCATGAGGATGTAGGCCTGATCCCTGGCCTTGATCAGTGGGTTGGGGATCTAGCATTGTTGTGAGCTGTGGTGTAGGTCATAGACATGGGTCGGATCCCACGTTGCTGTGGTTGTGGTGTAGGCCAGCAGCTGCAGCTCAGATTTGACCCCTAGCCTGGGAACTTCCATGTGCCTCAGGTATGTCCCTAAAAAGCAAAAAAAAAAAAGGAAAGTGGATTTGCTGAATCAAGTTGTAAAGTAAGTATGTACTTCTGGAGATAGGTATCTTTCCAAACGGTTATGTCATTTTAAATTCACATTACAAATGTATGAAAGTATTATTATATTTGAATATATTGTCAAATTTTTGGATTTTTGCCAATTGCAATATACTTTATTTTTTTCTAGTTCCATTTTATTTTTTTAATTATAGCTGATTTACAATGTTCTTTCAATTTCTGTAGTAAAGTGACCCAGTTATACATATGTATATATACATTATTTTTTTCAGATTATCAATATACCTTTAATTTCCACTTCTCTTATTATGAGTTATTCATGTATATTTTCATATGGATAAGAAATAATTTGAATTTCATTCTCTATGTATTTTATGTTGGTGTTTCTAATCTTATTTTTCTATAAGGATTTTCTTCTTTTTCTTCCTTTTTGAAAGCTGTTTATAAAAGTTTTTTTGAGATATTCCCTGTTCTGTGTTATAAGTTACAAATATTTTTCCAAGTTTGATTCTGCCTTTTTACTGTGCTTACTATATCCTTTGCTAGTCAAGAATTTATTTATTTCTTTTTTCTTTTTTTTTTCCTTTTTCTTTTTAGGGCCACACCTGCACCGTATGGAAATTCCCAGGCTAGGGGTCAAACCAGAGCTGCAGCTACACCACAGCCACTGCACCTCTGGATCTGAGCCTCATTTGCGACCAACTCAGCAGCTGCAGCAATGCCGGATCCTTGACCCACCGAGCGAGGCCAAGGATTCAACCTACAACCTCACGGGAGACTATGTTGGGTTCTTAACCTACTGAGCCACAGTGGGTACTCCCTATCACGCAGAACTGTTAATTTATATTTATTGAAAGAGTGTTTTCAGATTTGCTTGCTTCTCTAATATGAAATGTAAGCCCTGCTGCTCTGTTTCTGTATCTTTCTGCATAAACCATGATCCTTTTTGCTTCAAAACTGAACTGCGTGTAAGCTTTTACAGAAATTTCAGTGGTGCTAACCCAACATGTTGCACATTAACTCAAACTGAAACCTGGAAAAGAATCATGACCAAGTTTGTACAGATGCCGGCAGTAACAACAGCATCCTAAGTGACAGCGACTACAACACGCCGCCATGTGAAAGGGGCATCCCAGCCTCAGGGGTGTTACATGTGAAACCACGTGCATCTCAGAATTGTTGGAGTACAGTCTATTTCTCTCTATATCTACATATCTGTGTGTCTCACTCCCCAGCATGTCTGTCACCATCCACTCCCTCTCTTCTGCATTCCCGCCACACCAACCCACTGACAGTCCTCTGTATATTACAAGCTATTTTATGCCTCTGTGCTTTTCCACCCCCAGCACCCACTTGGCGGGAGTCCCTCAGCCTTTCTCCCCTTGGATATAAGCACAATTCCTACTCATCTCTCAGGCCAGAGCTCCTGTATTTCTTCACTTTAGAAAACTTCTCTTTCCACAAGCACAGTTTCCTCCCTCAGGCGCTCCTTGAACTTTGTACCCATTTCTATTCCTGCACGAAAACAGGGGTTGGGAATTTCCTCTACTCCACTGGATGCCTGAGTAGCAGGAGTGGTGGTGTTTACATTTTGGTTCCCTGATGCTTTCCTTGGTATACGCTCAGCACTAAAAAGAACTTCAGTAAATGATTAGATAGTTTCTCAGGCATCCTTCCACAAGAGGGGCAGTTTTCACTCCAGAACAGGTTGTCAAAGACGGTAAGATGTGACAGTGCCAAGGGCAGGGGAAGGTCCTGTGTACCAAGAGTGGGAAGAGTCATAAGAAGGTAAACATAGATCTACAGATGAATATTTCAACTTGTACAAGACACACATGAGCCAGCAGCCCCTTCTTAGGTCCGATTTCAGCAAAACTGCTTTTAACAGCTAAGCGATTACAATTCTGGGCAGACTTGGCCGGGTGAGGAAAAGAAAGGGGTTACAATGTCTGGTGAAATCTTATCAGTTCAGATCTTTTGTTAAGCACAGCGTGTTTATAATTCTGATTTTCATGCATAGTTTAATATCAGCTTCACTAATCTTATCGGGCTATTTTTCTTGACCTCCTGCTCTTTGTGAAAGAATTCTAAATGAACAATGTAGTTTTACATCCAAAAAAATAATGTCCTTTCAGATGCAAGTCATATGTTTCAATGTTACTTTGCTGTTTAAAAACGCAGTATGAAAATGACTTAAACAATATAAATGTGAAACATCCCAGTTTATAATAAATACTCTGCATTCTGTTATGAAGATCAACTGACAGACCAGTATTTATTTAAAACGTCCATCGGTGGTGTTTTATCCTCTTTCGAAGGATCCAAGGTACTCATAATATCTGCTGTTAAGTGGGGATGTCTCTTTTAAACAGAAATTGCATAGTACAGACCTCATCCAAAAGTATCTGTTTGGTTGAGATAAACTGAGTACAGAAGAGTTTACATTTCTAAGCTGTTCTGATCTGCTGTGTATATTAAAGATGACAAGCTTAAGTAGTTCCCAAGTGGATATGTTTAATCATCTGGCTATTTTTTTTTTTTTTGTCTTTTTACCTTATCTAGGGCTGCACCCACGGCACATGGAGGTTCCCAGGCTAGGGGTCTAACAGGAGCTGTAGCCGCCGGCCTTCGCTACAGCCACAGCAACGCTGGGTCTGAGCCATGTCTGTGACCTACACCACAGCTCACGGCAACGCCGGATCGTTAACCCACTGAGCGAGGCCAGGGATGGAACCCACAACCTCATGGTTCCTAGTCGGATTCGTTAACCACTGAGCCACGACGGGAACTCCCTCATCTGGGTATTTATAGTCTGTGTTTTAGTTTCAAGCAGAAAATTATATGCCATATAGATGTAATTTATATTTCTCACCAATAAAGTCACACACACTATACCACCACATTATACATAGTATATAGGAAAAAAATTAAGGAAACAATTTTTTGAGGATGTTTGGTAAGCCTAGGATGACTTAATGTGTATAATACAACCATTTTCTTTTTATGGTTTCTTAATTATCTGTGTAATTAGCCACCTCTAAAATTAAGTTGTCTGTATCTATAAAATAAAATTATTCATAAGTGAGTGTTAAACATTTGATCTGTCTCCTACTCTGGGATATGTATAGTTGAGTTGAATTTAAGGGAAGTCTATTTAATATACATGCAACACCAAGGAAATGGGAGAAACCTGCTATCGTTTTTTAACTTTTAAATATTGGGTACCAATTAAACTAAAAAATCAGTTAATACAGGGTTGGTGATATTGAAAGTCTGTCTATAGCTCCATGTAGAAATGTCACTTACAATGAAAACATGAACACAAATCTCTGAGATTTTATAATTAAAAATGCAATTAAGAAATAGCAAGTATGCAAAAGAAATTTATATTAGGACCTAATAAATGTTTTGAAAAATTAGGTATAAATGCAAAAGAGGATAAAGTGAATAATTGTTCAATGAAAAATAACTAAGTAGAATTTGTAAAACAGATAACAAGAACATACTGTATAGCCCAGGGAAATCTACTCAATATTCTGTAATAAACCTAAATGAGAAAAAAAGAATATATATATACACACACACACACACGTTTCACTTTGCTGTAGATGTGAAACTAATACAACATTGTGTCTCCTCTACTCCAATAAAATTTTAAAAAAAGGACTAAGTAAGGCTGCACATTGAGAAAACGAATAGAACCATTTCATTATATCATTATCATCACCATTTGTTTTATATATATACATATATAACAAGTATATACAAAAGAATGAAAAAAAGAGGTAATGACAATAACTATAATACATTGCATATTCTATCATTTAATACTATATGCTAAAACGTAATGACACTTTATGCTGCTGTAAAAAACACCATACATTGGATAGGTTTTAAATAAAAGAAATTTATCACAGTTCTATCACAGTTCTGGAGGCTAGTATGTCCAAGATAAAGGCACTGTCAGGGTCAGTATCTAAAGCAGACACTTCTTGGTCCATAAATGGCTGCTTTTTGCTCCAACTTCACACAGTGGAAGAGGTGAGGGGTTTCTCTGGGTCCTTTTTTATAAGGGCACTAATCCCATTCATGAAGGATCTGCCTAATCACCTCCTAAAATCCCATCTCTGAGCATCATCACACTGAGGGTTAGAACTCTAACATATGAACTGGGGAAGGGATAAACACTCAGTCCATAGGAAACACAAAGGGTTAAAACGTGCTCTGGGCCATGTAACAGGTGACACAGAAGGCCCCCATTTTTGATGGCTCACAGAACATCTAAGAGCACTGTAGCAGGTTCAGGCTGTGGTACAACTAACCCTGCTACTTGGGCCACAGAGTTTTGGAGACCCTATGGTGTTGGGGTTGCCAGTGGTTGGAAAAGATGCGGGATGGCACTCTGGGCAGGTTCCAATGAGAGAATCACAGTCTGAGCCTGAGTTTCAGAGCAAGACTATGCCATTTGCAGCAAAGAATCATACAGTTCTCGGCATGCTACTGGGCCCCATAGAGACAGAAGTCTTGACTGTGAGACACCAAGTGGTGCCATTATGAGCTGAGTTCAGGTAAATTGACCAAATGGTGAAATCAGACAGGTCCAGGGCAGGACATCACACGATGGAAACGGTGTATCTGGGATCACTCAAAGCAAGATGAGAAGGTGTGAGTAAGCTGAGTTAAGCAGGTGGCCCAGGCCTCCTCATAACCCACCACAATTTCATTGAGCCTCTTCTCCATTTTGCACCTATGACCAATTGAGTGAGTTCCGTATGAGCAGCTGAAAGAAGAGGAAAAAGCCCAAGTTTTGTTTACGGATGGGGTAGCCAGGTCCTTGCGGGAAAGCCAAAAACAGATGGCAGCTCTATTACAACCCATTCAGGGCCAGTCATGAAAGACGGTGGAGAAGGAAAAAATTTTCCCATGGGTAGAGCTACGATAGCAGTGCACCTGGTCTTACGTTTTGAGGATTTTTGTTATTGTTGTTTTGTGGGCATTTTTTTTTTTTTGAAGGAAGAGTGACCAAAGTGAAAATATATTCAGATTCATGAGAAGTGGCTAATAGGCTGGTGATCTTTGGGGATCTGGAAAGAAAAGGACCAGATGGCTGGAGACAAGGAAGTCTAGGGTGGAGGGAGGTAGGTGAATGTATGGGAAATGGCACAAAGCATGAAGACGTTACACTGCATATTAATGTAACACATGAAACAGGCACTGAGACTGTGACTCGGCCTGCTGATGTTAGCCGGCTTTCCTCACTAGCCATCCTAAATCTGAAACAAGCAGCACGGGAACTTAGTGGTCACAGTAGAGTTTCTACGTGGGTTAACCAGCAAGGATTCCCACTTACCAGGGCTAATCCAGCTACTGCTGCCTCCGTCCAACCTGCCAGCTACTGAGAGCAACACTGAGTCCCTGGGAGGGCACTATATGCCTCTAGGAGAACAAAAGGCCACTTGGTGGCCAGTCGATTAAATCAGGCCAGTAGTTTGTCCTGACAGAAATAAACAGCTACTGTGGGCATGGATTTGCCTGTGTTATTTGCAAAGCCTCAGCCAGCATCACTATCTGGGGCCAGTGGGGTACCTGATCTATAAGCACGGAATCTCACACAACAGAGCATAGAACCACAATGACTATTTTGCAGTGAAGTGGCTCATGATCATGGTATCCTCTGGTTGTATCACGTACTGCACCGCCCAAAGGCACGTAGCCTGACAGAAGAGAAGAATGATCTAAACACGGAGCTGAGTGCCAACCAAGAGGTAACACTCCAGAAGGATAATATGCCTTCAGGAAGCCATGCAGCATTAAATCAGAGACCTTTATGTGGTCCTGCATTTCAAAAGGAAACCAGGGAATCAAGGGGTGGAAAGACTTATATTCAGTCTCAATAACATACTAGGGGTTTTTATGCTTCTCATTTTCACACATCTGAGCTCTGAAGTGTTTGAGATCCTGATTTTCAAAGAGACCCTTGGGCTTCCCAGTGTACTTCTCCAATATTTATATTTAATATAGTTATTATAAAATAACATATACATATAATATTATATAAAATATGCTATATATAATATATAATATATATTTATATATATTCATTATATAAAATGTACAATAGTTATACATAATAAATATATATTTGTATATTATATATAATAGCTTTTATTATATTTATAATATATAACATTTTCCATAAATAGAACTGTCAGCATAGAATTTTATAGTTAATAGAATTATATTTCAATAACAAGTATAAAATCAAATAATTGTCAGAGAAACAAAAGCTGGGGGTAGTTACTAGTTGAGACCATCCTAAAAGAACTTGTAAATGATCTATTTTAGACCAAAGGACAATGATCCCAAAGTAAGGTCAGAGACTTAAGAAAAAAATGTACACAAAGAAAATGGCAAAGATGTGTATAAATCTTTAAAAACCTTGATTATATAACAAAATATAACAATGTTTAACTTGGAGAGTTTTTTTCGGTTTTGTTTTTTGTTTGCTTTTTTTTTTTTTTAGGGCCATACCCACAGCATATGGAGGTTCCCAGGCTAGAGTTCAAATCGGAGCTGTAGCTTCCAGCCTACACTACAGCCACAGCAACTCAGGATCCAAGCCTCGTCTGTGACCTACACCACAGCTCAGGGCAGCGCCAGATCCTTAACACACTGGGCGAGGCCAGGGATCAAACATGCAACCTCACGGTGGTTCCTAGTTGGATTCATTTCTGCTGCACCACAACAGGAACTCCATTCGCTTGGAGAGTTTTTTAAAAAATGAGAGACAACCAAAAGAACTAATACCAACCACTCAAGATGTGAGTGGGCGTCAAGCTGACTTGTTTTAAAATCCCTGTGCTGACAGGAGGATTATTAGGGCTTTTTTCTTTTTTCACTTTTTAGGGCCACACCTGGCTAAGGGTTGAATCGGAGCTACAGCTGACGGCCTATACCACAGCCACAGCAAAGGCCAGATCCGAGCCCCATCTGCAACCTATATGGCAGCTCACAGCAACGCTGGATACTTAATCCCCTGAGCAAGCCCAGGGATCAAATCCACATCCTTATGGGTACTAATCAGGCTTGTTACTGCTGAGCCACAATGGGAATTTCTTAATTAGGTTTTGATTAATTTCATATTTCAGTAAGTATTCATGTTAAATTTTTTTAGAGTAACCACTGGAAAAAAATAACTATGAAACTTCAATACTATTATAAAGAAAATATGGAATAAAATAATTTAAAACTCAATCTACATCACAGATAATTTTTAAGAAGAAAAAAGGATAGATGTCAAAAAATAAGACTTCAGTAGAAACAAATTCAAATATATAAGTAATCACAATATATTACTCTGAGATATCTGCATGTTATAAAACTATGGCAAAAAATAAGGCAAGGGAATGATAGATGAAAATTTCATGATAATGTTTCCTTGGGAGTGACAAAGCTGAATGCTAACAGAAAAGGATATGCAAAGAGCTTCCAATGTCATGGGCAAAGTTGTTTTTCTTAAGCAGGGTAGTGGATACACAGATGTTTCTCTGTCTCTCATTATACATATATAGGCATATGTATGTGTGTATATACACTACATTTATTTCATGTTTTAAAATATTTCATAATAAATTTTAGAAAATAAAAAACTACAAGTCATAGAAGATTCAGAGATAATCATGGTGGAATTACTAGAGCATGGAAAGCTGATTTTATGAGGAAAGCATTCGGAATTATAGTTTAAAAATCCTATTTTCAGTTCTAAGCGAAGTTATTACATTTGACAAGGATTGTTTGTTTTTAGAGTTGCTCTTTGAGATCTTTCGTGGCTTCTCTTCTAGTATTTCTTTCTACTTACTGCTGAGAACTTACTCTATAAATCTAATTGAATCATCACCTTCAGGCACCTTATAACATTTTATTCCCTGTAGGAAAAGCAACTGAAATAGTGTTCAATATTATTTCAAATCAAATCAGTGGCATTTATTCCAGTCTCTGAGTTGGAGCTCTCCTGGCCTCTGCTGCTAGGGAACACAGCGACTGCAGTTGTGCAGAACTGCGACCTGCCTACACCCGGTAACTCTTGATTCTCTTTTAAATGCACCACTTCCCTCCGGGAGAGGCAGAAATGTCCACTTTAAACTTGCTTTTGAATTCTTTCGGTCTTTTGTTTCCGCTCTATCCACTGCCTGCTTGATCTCACCCTCCCTCAAGACAAGCACAGTTCAAGGTCATTGTCGTAGCTGGGCGTTCTCACGGAACTTTGAAAGGATAACTCTTCCTGGACTGCTGTGGCCACCAGATGCACAGCTAGTATCTGAAGAAACAAGACAGCGCTCAACAAAAACGGCTCGGAACGCAGCCTATCGCAACAGTGAAGGTAACAATTCTCGAAGGTGAAACCCAGCAGGAAGGATGGGAGCAGGAGCGGGTGAGTTACAGAAACAGAACCCAGAACTACACAGCTGAGGGCCAGGCTGAAGGACGCACAAACGTAACGCTGCCCATGAAATCACGGGAGGTTTGGAGAGGTTCTTCGAAAAATGACTTTGAAATAGTCTGAAATGGCTAACACTGTCGACACTTTTAGGCAAAACTAGCTCCTCTTGGTGATGCATTCTAATGCTTCACGGCGTATAGGGAACAGTTATGATTAGGACTGGGAATCTCAGGGCTGCCACTTGTGAGTTATGGACACGACTTGTCTAAAGTCAGGTTCCTAACCCGTAATGTGGGACAGAGATAGCACCTATTATACAGTAGTAATCTAGCATCTAGCGTAACACTACATGACAGCACTCCATTATACAATAGAGTGTTGGGAGGGTTAAAAAACATAATACAAGCAGAGTTCTCAACAAATATTAGTTCTTCTCATTACTGATCTCCTAAAGCAGTGTTTGCAAGCTTAAAGAGTCTAGAGATTCGTCTTAAAGGAAAACAATCTAAGACATCCCAAGTTTTTGTTTCTATGATTTTAATACTTCTCAATATGTATGCAAATAAAACAAAATCTGTATTTCTATAACTATTACACATCTATAAACAAGAATGTATAAATTAAGCTCAAACCCAGAGACAGGGCTTTAAATAAAATTCAAATAAAATTCAAAACCAAATATTATTATTAAAATTATTAATAATAATTAATGAAAAATATTCATTAAATGCTGTTTTGTTGAAAATGGTTGTAGCACATATTCTTTTGCCATCTTTTGGGTCTAGCCTGACTTCATTACCATGTATTGTGTGATACTTCAATGCTTCCATTATTTAAAGTCTATCTGAATTATTTTAAAACTGAATGTCTTAATGCCTCACTTATGTACAAAGTTCTTTGTTAGCCTGAAGTTCAGAATTAATACGGTGGTAGCCAACACTATTAGCCAACACTATTAAACAAGTGAAGGCAAACACAAGCAAAAGCTCAGTGAGAGATGGTTATCTAGGTGAGCTGGGGAGGGCTGCCTTAATTTAATTATCTAAATAAATAAAAATACAGAATTAAAGTATTCTCATGGAAGACTTGCAAAACTCCCAGATGAGCCACATGGGCCTCAGCTGAGAAACTTTAAATTAACATATCTTTGTTGAAATCAAATAATTTTTAAAGTGCTGGGGGGGGGACAGTGTTACATAATAGGCAATTTTCTTGATAAATTCCATGAGATCTACCAAGTGCAAAGCATCACTTTCCATTCTGTCCTTTTTTACTGAAGGCAAAAGACATTTCCTTCCTGGGGCAATAATAGCTCTTCGTGGCATACACATTAATCTGAGAACTCAGAAACTTTGACTAGGAGTTCTGAATGTTAATGGTTATGGGTGTAAAATGAAGTAATTTATGTGTCATAGCTAATTAAGATTACAGTGTTTCAAGGTCCTTAAAATTCAAGTTCAAAGAAATTTTAGTGCTTTGGTCTGATAGTTGGTGTCAAGGAGCTTTTGAGAGTGCTTCCTGTCTACAGCAATTGGCATGAAGTAGCTCATTCGCCATATCCTATAATTAAACTAGAGTCAAACTTCCCCCTTACTTCTTTGGGGTACTAAATTTTTTTTCAAAGATAATTTCATCATGATTGGCTACAATTCTGTGAAAAAAAAAGGGAACGCTTTTGTGGGACCTATTTTGTTATGATCTTTTCACTAGGAAGTGGCTTTGATTGATTTAAACTATATTTCTGATGTAGATGAAGAGTGCAAGCATGAGCAGAAAGCAAAGAGAAGGCAACCACACAGGGAAAGGGTATGGCTTTATCCCCTAGAGCTAAAGACATTCTACTCCAAAGCGGTGCATGTCCTCTAACAATGTGGTTATATGTGCACTACGTATAAGAATATTTACAGTATATGATATCCCTTATACATGAAATCTAATTAAAAAAATGATGCAGGGAAGGTGGTTTATAGAACAGAAACAGACTCACAGATTTTAAAAGCAGTCTTATGGTTACCATAGGGGAAACCATGGTTGGGGGGGTAAGGAACTGGGGGGAAGGGTGTAACATATTCACACTACCGTAAGGACAGATGATTAATGGGAACTTACTGTAAAGCCCAGGGAAATCTACTCAATAGTTTATAATAACCTATATGGAGAAAAAAGGTATATATAAATATAGCCAATTCACTTTCCTATACACCTGACAACATTGTACGTCAACTATACTCCAATAAAAATTTCTTAAAAAGAATGCTTACAGGAAAATATACATACTAGTTAAAAACTGGACGTAACCAAAAAATGTCCAAGACAGGACAATGTTAAATAAATGATATAGTCATATAATGGAAAATTACATGCAAATGAACAGATTAAAACTACACACAACGTGAATGACTTCCACAAAGAGTATTGAGTGAAAGCAGCAGACACCAAATAGTGCATTCTGTATGGTTTCATTCATATGATGCTTAAAACAGGTGGACTGTTCCATAATGTTAGAAGTCAGGACAGCGGTTACTTTGGGGGAGAAAAGGCTGACTGATCAGTGACGAGGGGGTTCTAACACAGTGGAGGTGTTTTATTTCTTGAACAGTACTTAGCGGGTGCTCAGGGCTGAGTTCCTTAAACACTTTAAATTTCACTTGTGCAATGGTCTTATGCCCGCCTCAAGAGGCCATTGTAAGGTTTACATAGCAATGTATGTAAAGTGATCTACACTGTACTTGATAGATAATAAGTGCTCAAAGAGCTGTAATTGTTATTGATATTATTATCGGTATTAGACTGTACATAGTTACCTTTTGAAAATTTACATGGTTAACCATGCTCTTAGAAGTGCCCTCTGGTCTCTCCATTTGGTGTTACATGATTCTCAAACACTGGGGCACGTCCCTGAAAAGAGCCTTACGAAGCCAGCCATAAGGGTGTTAAGGGCATTGTTTATGATGATGGTACATGTGTTTTCTTGATAAGGACCTAACAGAAGAAATTTCTTTCTGATCTCAATAGGAAAATAGTGTTCTTCTCCCGAGCAATGGATTTTGGCTACTGTCCAAGCTTAATCTTACACATCTTGTGAATACTGTAAATAGATGGATCTTTCATCTCAGCCTTCTATGAAATCTGTGCTCTGACTTTACCAAATGTATAAAGACAGGGTCCATTTTCTGGATAAATTCCATTTCCCTTAATTACTCGTTTTTATTTTGTTTTTCTCTCATATTTGTACAAGCTACCTTCAGTTCTTTTTGGAGTAAGAGGAAGGAATGAATCAATGAAGAGCAAACAAATGACCTTAGGTTGCATTCATTTTTGGACACCCCCTTCAAAATACGCTGAAGAGATGACTAAAAGAAGGACTGGCATTTGAGGATGGTTCCATAAGGTAGTAGAGGCTGAGCAAGGTTTTGGGAAAATAAAAGCCAGTGGTATGTGAACAATGGATGGGAATGCATTGAAATGAGAGACAGAAGTAAGAGTGGATTTACAGCCAGGATGATAATGTGGTCAACGGAACGTTATGCACAGAGTGCTGTCAGTGTTGAGCAATAGATGTTTGTTAATGTTAACGACAGTGACGGAGGGCCAAGGAAACAGCAGTGAAAATGGAGAGTAAGGGGAAAACCCAAATGGAAGAATTAAGTCCTAGTAACAAATTATACAGAAAGTCAAAAAAAATAAGAAATCGGAGTGACTTCAAGATTGTTCTGAGCTTAGGATAAATATGAGCATTTTGAGGAACAGCCCTAAGATTCATGTCAAAATCTAAAAAGCTAGTTCCTTTCTCTAATATAAATCACTTACAATTTTAGAATTTGTGAATTCTGACAGTCTTGGATTTGCATTCTATACATCCAATCACTGGAATGTAAGGTAGTTCTTTTGGGGTTGGGAGGCAGCAAAGACAGTTAGGAGTAACCCATAGATAGGAAAGAGGGAAAAAATTCCATTGTGATTTTAGTACTTTAAAAATAGGACAAAACGTAAAAGCACGATTTGTATTAGAAGTCAATAAAACCGCTGTTGCAATGATCTGCAGTCATTATTCTTAACCGAATTATTAAAAACTATGTATTAGGATTAAAATATATGAAAGATGTAATGGACAAATGTACCTAGTCTTTGGGAACTTATATAATATACACTAGCTTATATTTTGGGAACAAGAGCCTAAATAAATACCTCTATCTGAAAAATAAGTCATAATTTCTATTAAAGGGCTTGAATTCATTGTTAAAATGGCTTCCATTTCTCCCTTATGCCATAAGAAAATATTTCTCACAACCATACAGGCTGCTGTCTCTTCATGACTTTTTTTGGTAGATTTAAAATCATATTAATATTCACAAAGCAGCATTACTAAAATAATGAAGACTTCTTCCTTATTGATTTTTCTGAAAACGGCCTTCCATTTTTCATCCACACTTCCTCTATAATTGGGAAAGGGAAACTGCTAAATTGATAGATTCTACAAGGGGAGAATATATCTTGAATATGAAGTGTTATTACTGTTGACAGTCCAATAAGAGAGACACAATGGAAGAATTTATGGGAGTTCCTGAAACTGGCTGAAGCAATTTCAACACACTGTATTTCATTTTTGGGCAAAACTAAAGCTATATTTCTTAGGCACTTCTTTAAAGAAGTCACCATAAAACAGGCAGTAGATACCTCTCCAAAAGTTACTTGGCGTCATCCAATTCCATTTATTTTAAAGACTCAGGTATTTGACTTTCAGGACTTCTGAGACATCTGGCCATTTCATAATTCTAACAGGTTTATTGTACAGAGTACATATCTTACAGAGTATAGCAAGGAGCATCCCATGGCTGCTTCAATGCTTTATGTTTTCAACTACCCATGGATGGCACCTGGTAGTTGTGCCTTGCTAGGATATAACTGTTTGCTGCGCAGATAGTTAATTCACTAAGTTTTATTTAACTAAATGAGCTTGATAATTCACCTGTTTTATTTTTCAGTTTCCCCATGTTTCATTGACTTTTTCATCTTTCTTCCCCTCTGTTATGCCAGTTTCTCAGAAAAAGCTCAAGTCACTTCCTTCAGTGTCTGCTTAGTCGCAACAAAAAAAGGAAATCTTATTTTCCCTTTGCTTGAAATACATGTATCAATAAATTCTTCTGCTCAGCAATTCTGAAGGCCCAGGATAAAAAGTGAAGCTTGAGGTAGAGATTTGGAGGCTGTATTTTTAAGTACATATCTTCATTTTGAAGGTGAGGGAGCCAAGTTTAAGTGAATTTCTCAGAGCAGAGCTAGATTTAGAACTCAGGAGTTACAAATAGCACACCAACAATGAATGCTGGCCTCTTAATTCCTAGTTTTCTAAGCTGTGCATTTGTTCCACTTATAGACTTTATCCTTATTTTTCTCTATGTAACATCACTGTAACCAATAACTATTTGAGGTCAGATTAGGTCAGGAGTAGCCAATAAATAGAGAAAATAACTTCAATGTTCTGAACACAAATAATGGTATTCTTTGTAGCTTAAAAAATTTATCTGGTATAGAGTTCCCATTGTAGCTTGGCTATTATGAACCCAACTAGCATCCACGAGGATACAGGTTTGATCCCTGGCCTCACTCCATGGGTTGAGGATCTGGCCTTGTCGTGAGCTGTGGTGTAGGTCCCAGACACAGAGGAGATCTGGCATTGCTGTGGCTGTGGCGCAGGCTGGCAGCTGCAGCTCCAATTTGACCCCTAGCCTGGGAACTTCCCTATGCCTTGGGTGCAGCCCTAAAAAGAAAAAAAAAAAATCTGGAACATAATGTTAAATTTTAAGTTACTGTAGTGTATACAGTTTTACATTTTACATTGTTTTTGAAAATGCTAAAATATGTTTCTCAAAGATATTTTGAGGGACTAATTTTTCTTCCAGTACTGAAATTATAACAAGAAGTGGATTACTTTGAGAAATTACAGCGATTTTATGTTTCTTTTATTCTATTTATTACTCCTATTTTTTTTTATTCCTGAAAATACCTCCCAGACACAACCCAAAACCATGTGCACTGTCCGATCCATTGTTCAAACTCAGTGTATTCTGAGCAAGCATTTGCTCAGTCTCAAAGAGGCAGAGGAAACAACCAACTGACCAGTTTGTAGAGCGGCTACCCTTCAGTTTTGGGGGCTGATTTTTGTCCATGTCATTCTCACATTTGGACAGTGTTGATGAGGCGATGCAGACTACACAGTAAAGTTCAAGTCTGGCACTTCCCTACTCTTCCCAAGTAATTTCCCATCCCATCTACCTCTGCCTCACCCTCCACCCCAGATGACAGGGTCACCTGCCAGTAGGCTCATTAGGGGACACACTTGGATGAAGCAATCCAAGGACATGAACGTGTGTACACTGCTTGATGGTAGCGGAGAGCAACTTGGGGAAGGGTCACATGCCTGTGGGGGCAGGGGAGGGGCTGCTGGTCAGCTCCAGCACCCTGCAGGAAAGAGGGTCCACAGTTGCTAAATCTTTTCTTTAAGAAAAGGCAAAGAGCTGGCTTTTCAAATTTTGCGACATCCTGATCTCTTTCTGACCTTTGGCAGGGTATTTTCGTATTCACTCTGCCACCATGTTGATGAACCATTTCCCATCCATTGACGGGCAGCTGGCGCCCTAGCGAGCCTGACTACTTGGACTTTTCTCCGAAAGCAGAGTATGATCACACTTCTGAACTTTGGTTCCCGCTGCTCCCTCTGCCTGCAATGCCCTCCTACACGCATCAGCTTGACAAGGCCCCACCCACGCATTCTTTTTCTTTGATAATTTGTTTTAATTTTTATAAAATCTATTTTTTCATTTTCGGGATGAACCTGCAGCATATGGAAGTTCTGGGGCTAGCGGGTCTAATCAGAGCTGCAGCTGCTGGCCTACGCCACAGTCACAGCTACTGGGGATCCAAGCCACATGTGCAACCAGTGCCACAGATTGTGGCAACACCGGATCCTTAACCCACTGAGTGAGGCCAGGAAACGAACATGGAAACCGGTCAGGTTTTAACTTCTTGAGCCACAACAGAAACTCCCCACCCACCCACTCGTTTTTTTTTTTTATTGGTCTCTTTAGGGCTGCAGCTGCTGCGTATGGAGGTTCCCAGGCTAGAGGTCCAATAAGAGCTACAACTGCCAGCCTACACCACAACCACAGTAATGTGGGATCCGAGCAGTGACTGCAACCTACACCACAACTCACGGCAACGCCAGATCCTTAACCCACTGAGCGAACCCAGGGATCAAAGTCTCATCCTCATGGATACTAGTCGAGTTCATTAACCACTGAGCCACAATGGGAACTCACCACCCCCGCCCCCACTCTTAAACCCCGGCCCAAAGTGTTCAAGGCACCCTGCTCACACCCCAGGGGAGGTGCTCCGCTGAACAGACTTAGCTCTGACCACTATCTCTCTCCCCCACCAGCACGGAAAAGAGAACCTGTTCTTCCTCTTACCATCCTATCCCATTGATGCTTTATACACTGAACGGCCCTAGGACTGGGAGGTGCTTGTTGAAACAGCATAGAGAATAAAGGGTTCAAACAAACTTCCCTGCCTGCCTCTCCATCGAGCATCATTTTCTACCCACATCACAGCAACACAACCCCAACAGTCTCAGGGAGAATAGCCTACAGTTCAGATTGCGTAATGACTCCTGCTCTGAGACCACATTTTCATAACCAGTGAGGCTGTTTTCTGACGTCATATGCAGTGTGAACGCACACGTGAGCTTGATCTGAGTCACGGTGGGGGACTTACATTCCGGTGGCAAGGTCAGAGCATTTTACCTCAATACTATCATTCAAGCTCCTCATCATCTGGTTCTAAAAGCAGATCAGCTAACACTCCCCTTTCCCATCATTCTTTTTTTTTTTTTTTAAGATGCAAAACTTAAGACCTGCAAAGTGAAGCAATGTATCAAAAGACACCCAGCCAGTCAGTGTGCCAAGTAGCTGTGGAAATCATTTCCAAGCATCAGGTGCAATAAAAATGAATGTTCCAAACAGCTGTTTCCTTTCTTTTAAATGTAGCTAAATTTTCTATCCATACACACCTTACCTACACAATATGCACACACCACACACTCTCACAAGTGTACACTATTTTTTTAGGGCTACACCCTTGCCATACGGAAGTTCCCAGGCTCGAGGTGAAATCAGAGCTCCGGATGCCAGCCTACACCACAGCCACAGCAATGCCAGATCCAAGCAGCATCTTCCACCTACACCACAGCTCACGGCAACACCAGATCCTTAACCCACTGAGTGAAACCAGGGATCGAACCTACATTGTTATGGACACTGGTCGGATTTGTTACCACTGCACCACAGCAGAACTCCCCACATACGTTTTTAAAAACTAAATGAATTCCCCTTGTGACTCAGTGGAAACGAACCTGACTAGTATCCATGAAGATGCAGGTTGGATTCCTGGCCTCACTCAGTTTGTTGGGGATTCAGAGTTACCGTGAGCTGTGGTGTAGGCTGGCAGCTGTAGCTCTGATTCAACCCCCAGCCTGGGAACTTCCACATGCTGCAAGTATGGCCCTAAAAAGTAAAATAAATAAAGTATTGCTATTATCTAACACTATTTTCCTTTGTGCTCAAAAAAAAGTTTTTTTTGTCTTTTTATGGCCATACCTGAGGCATATGGAGGTTCCCAGGCTAGGAGTCTAACAGGAGCTGTAGCCGCCGGCCTACACCACAGCCACAGCAACGCGGGATCCGAGCCGCGTCTGCAACCTACACCACAGCTCACGGCAACGCTGGATCCTTAACCCAGTGAGCAAGGCCAGGGATCGAACCTGCAACCTCATGGTTCCTAGTGGGATTCGTTAACCACTGAGCCACAACAGGAACTCCTGGTTTGATAAAATATTGACGCAGTTTGTCCCTATGGGCCTCTAAGTCATGACTATTTGTGATTCAATAACCAATGAGGTATTGCATTGATGAGCAACCCATTCCTCCATTAAGATAAGTGCAAACACAATCTCCTCCTCCAGGTTAAATATATACACACTCAACTGCCTGAGAAAAGATGGAAACACATGAAAACTTTAACAGTGCTTCACTTTGGATGGCAAGAATTGCAATAATTTTAATTTTGTTCTTCTCTGCTTTTCTATATTTTCAATACAATGGTATATTTTCATTTTATAATTAGAAAAACAGGATAATTTGTTTCAAAAAAAGAATAAAATGTACAGATTGTCAGTCTTACTTATAACAGCCATGTCAAATTAAACATTTAGCATATTATTCTATAGTCTACTTATTTTTTAAAACAGCCAAACTTTGTAGGACCTGAAAGTGGTTGAAATAAATTCTACTATGCTCGAGACTGAAGGATATTTAAACACAATCAGATATATGAGGCGATCCTGGGAAAATAAAATGTACCCATAAGAGCTTCACAGATGTTCATAGTCTGAACATAGGCAACTCTGCTCTAGTTCAGCGAGAACTGCTTCAGTGTGTGGCTTATGATTTCTTGTCAACAAATTAGACTTACTAACTTCCAGGTCAAAGCCCCAGTTTTCTCATTTATAAAACAATGATAAAAAGATCTACTTCTTCCTTTTCCCCCACATCTGTTGGAGACATCAGCTCTTAGAAAATAAAAAACACAAGATAGACATAGAAGGTTCCAGAATAATAATAGAGTTAGAAAATAGTTATTTGTGTAGAGATGGGTATGAGGGTAAGAAAGTGTTTTCACTTTGTGGAAGAGTCCTGAGAATATAGTAATATTCCTTCATTAATTCAATAAATATTGTTGGGGCCTAAATGCCAGACACAGTCATAGGCCCTGGGACTATGATCAAGAATGAGATGAAGATTTTTTTTTTTTTTTTTTGGCTCCCCGATGGCATAAGGAGCTCCTGGGCCAGGGATCAGATCCCAGACATAGCCTTGAACCAAACCGCAGCATTGGCAATGCTGGATCCTTAACCCACTGTGCCGGGCTGGGGAATCGAACCCGAGTCTCAGTGTTCCCAAGACCCTGCCCATCACGTTACACCACAGCGGGAGCTCCAGGGAATGAGACACGGTTCTTGCCCTTGTAGGATGTACAATCTAGCGGACAAGATAAGACAATGAGTAAGGAAATAAACAACAGGTAACATAATTATGTAATAATAGCCCAGTTAATACAAACGACAGCATAATCACATAATTTTACAATTAACTACAAAAAGTAATAGCGCTTAATTCTATGAAGGAAATTGGTTGCTGTGGTATAGAAAAACAGAAGGAACCGATTGAAGTTAACAATTATGCTGAACGTAAAGATAATTCTCTGTAGGTCTCACGTAGGTTGGAGTAGTTGTGTATTTTGCCCTTTCAATATGAGGATGGAACATTCAATGAGAAATTCTAATGCTACACAATTAGCTGCAATGGGAAGAACTAATGACTAATTACCTTACAAGGGGCACTTTTTAGTCCTAGGGACATTTTGTTTCTCTAGCTGTATCTCATCTTTAATCACTTACACAAGTAAGCATTTTACTTTCAAAGTGTTTGCAGCATCCTTGACTTTGCTGGAAATCTTAGAAAATTGCTGACCCTTGACGCAGCCCCTACCGAGCCATCATAAACCCATTTTGTGAAAGTACCAAGTAGAAGGATGGGTGGAAAAAAGAAAAACAAATTTTGTCACTTGTGAAATATGCCCAGATCCAACCTTCACTAACCCCATTGTGTAAAACGTTCAGAATATTATTGAGAGAAACTTACAAGTGTAAATACACTTATTCTCAATGAAATCAACACCATCCGACTGATTTGTAACTATTCCCTTAATGCTGCTATAAACTTTATTGCAGTGAAAACACTGGTTCTACAGATTGCTTTCCTCTTCCTCAGGATGTGTTTGACCTTTGTGGCATTGCCACTATAAATCTCGTGGCCCAACAACCCCTTGTCTGCAAGTGATTTCAAGCACTATCATAAAAATGAAACAGACAGACTTAATTTGAGTTCCAGACTTGAGGAAACGCAACTAAAATATTAGCATAATTTTGCTGAGGACAGAGGAAATTGTTAAAATATGTGTATTAGAGAGTGTCTGCGATCCGATCCATCTTTTTTCTGGCTCTTGGGTGCCACCCAGTGATTAACTTGGTGGCAGGTTTCCAAAGGGGCATGTGGTGCAGAGAGGGCCACTGGTCACAGGAGAACAGGACCAGGGCTGCTAGGATGGTGGTGAGGGCTAGGTCCTAAGTTACATTTAGGAATCCAAAAAAAAAAAAAAAAAATCTCCGTTTAGAGATTTTTGTCCCATCCAGAAAAACCTGGCTATTGTGTTCCTTTCCAGACAGCCAGACACTGTAGATGACCTGGGCTGTGAATAAGGAAAATCAGATCTCTAATCACGGACTGGGTGGACAGACGCAAGAAGCAACTGGCTCCCCTTTCCCAATCGTCTTCTCATCCCTGTCTCAAGCTGTCCAGTCCCTCTCCCCAGTTTTTATTTCTTTTTACAGCCGCACCTACAGCGAATGGAAGTTTCTGAGCTAGGGGTCGAATCAGAGCTGCAGCTGCAGGCCTGCACCACAGCTTGCAGCAATGCTGGATTCTTAACCCACCGAGCGAGGCCCGGGATCGAACCCACATCCTCATGAAGACTACATGTCGGGTTCTTAACCAGCTGAGCCAGTTCTCTTAACCCTCTCCCCAGTTCTGCCCTAAGGCAGAGCTTGAAAAACTGCTCTATAATCACAAAGACAGGAGGCTGATTCGACCCAGTGATTATTTTCATCTCATTCTTACTAGACTATTTCTTATCCTCATAATTCATGGGGTGGAGATAAGAACAAACACTCCCCTTAAGCCTCACACCCCACAAAAATCAACAGCCTGCCAGTGTTGTGCTTGTTGTTTTTAAAGAGTTATCTTCCTCTCCATGATGTTTGTGACATATACAATACATTTTACCAAGGATTAGTGGTGGGTTTTTTTTTTAGAGGTAAAACAATCCCCGCACTTAACCTAATGGGCTTTTTGTTTTCCTCCAGAAAAACTGTAATGAGCTTATAAAGAATACTTCTAAATACATATTTGTATTTTTTACCATTACATATTAAATATTACAGATTTTATTATATATTGCATAAATATTATGATATTATGTATATTTGTATGTCTTTATAATACAGTGTGCACTATTGTCTACTTATTTCATCATTTATCTAGTCTCTCCTGTACTAAAAGTTCCACCCAGGCCATGAGGAGGTCACATAAGTATGAATGTGGGACGGATTCCTCAAGCCATTGTGTCTTCTCTCAGCTCAGCAGCTATTATCATGGTTTCCGAGGGAGGCAGGATCAGCGGACAGACAGCTGAGAAAGGAGGAGGAAATAAATACCTTAGAGGACTAACAAAGTTCCTATGAATGAGGTGGGAAGGGCGGATGAGACTCCGGGCCGGGAAACGAGCATGCGCGCTGGTCCCCTGGTCTCCCATCTCCAGTGCGTACCTGCTCCACCGCCCACTTCCGCAGAATTTGCTCCCACACCACCCTCTCAGCCCTCCGGCCCCCTCTCTGTCCTGGATCTACAACTCGGCTGAATTAAGCCAAAGGATGGTGGTGATGGTAACGGCAGGTCCAGATGTTGGCCCGAGGCCAGTGGGGACAGCGAGGGCTCGTTTCCAGGAGCTAGAAACCACCCCGACAGCTGTGAGGTGAAGAACAGGTGGACGCCAGGTAAACGGGGACAGATGCAAAGAAGTTCACCCTGAAAGAAACCTTTAGAGGAAGCTGTGCACTTGGCGGCCTCTCATTCAACCCCGCGTGACTTGAAGGAGCTCAGCTCTCAGCTGTGTCTCCGTCACCCACACCCTTCCTCCTGGCAGTTTTCCTGACACCTTCCGGAAGAAGGAGGCAGGAGGGAGACCATGTTCCCAGACCCTCTTAGTGACATGCTCCCTTCTCACAGGAGGCCACTTTGCCGAAACCAAACCGATGACTAGGCCCCACAATGACCCTTCAAAGACACGCATGAGACCCCTCCCGATTCTAATTTCTCATGGCAGCATCACAATAGCAAGAGGATGAAATGCCTTAGTTTATGATGAGGTCATGCTTTTTGGCCAATTTTAGTCATTTATGCACGGCTGACATACACCAGGCACTGGGCCTATGCCATTTAAAACTTAAAATCTCTACATACAAATTATGATTATTATTGCTGTTGTTATTACTAATCTCCTTTGTATAGTTGTATAAACTGAGGCAAACAAGGTCAGGACTTACCCAAACTTTGCTGGTAACTGGCAGCTAGGATTCATCTTCTGGCAATATAACCCCAGTGCCTCTTAGTAACTCATTATTTGATATAATACCCAAAACAACATATACTGGTAACTTAAAAAATTGCAAATTAAAATGACTGTCTCCAAATGGATTAAACAAACTAACCTAGTCTTATTTAATATGGATTAAATAAATATTAGACAAGCACATTTTCATTTTTTAACACTATTATGATACCACTGTCTTTGGAAACATACTCTCACTTTGTATCAACTTACAAATAGAATTTTGAAACACAACCAGCGGGTAAGTTGAGTATAAACTACGTACATAATTTACTGGGAAAACTTACCAAAACTGTTCCTTACCACAAAATCTGATATTTTAAATCTGCAATTTCTGAGATTCATTCCAGCCCTGTTTGTTTATATACACGTTCATGAAGGTTAATTCTTTTACCTCATAACTGATGGTAGTCAAGACTTAAATAAAAGCTTTGGATTCATCCAATGCTTAAATTAGTACCTCATTGAAGCTTCAGGTTTCTGTAGTTTAAATCATGAAAGAAATAATCTTACTCAGAAAGACTTTTAGCCTAAGCATCAGCAAATCTCTAATTCTGACATGAGACATTCAATGCACATGTCATTTTTCACAGGGTTCATCCTAATGCATCCACTAGAAGAAATTGGCCCCTGAATCCATTCTCAAATAACTAATACATTAACATGTTGTATATTAACATACAATACATTAACATGAAACTGTTGCATATTATCTAACTGGATGTCAAACATAAGGAGTTTGATTGGAGCATAATTATTACTTAAAAGTTATTGACCAGTACATGCACCCCTATGTTCGTAGCAGCACTATTCACAATAGCCAAGACCTGGAAACAACCTGAATGTCCATTAACAGATGAATGGATTAAGAAGATGCAGTACGTATATATAATGGAATATTACTCAGCCATAAAAAGGAATGAAATAATGCCATTTGCAGCAATATGGATGAAGTAGTGATTCTCACACTAAATAAAGTCAGAAAGACAAATACCATATGATATCACTTATACCGGATTCTAAAATATGGCACAGATGAACTTATCTACGAAACAGAAACAGATTCACAGACATAGAGAACAGACTTGTGGTTGCCAAGGGGAAGAGGGGAGGGAGTGGGATGGACTAGGAGTGTGAGGTTAGAAGATGCAAAGTATTACATTTATTTTCTTTTTTTTTAGTCTTTAAAATTTTTTGGCTGCCCTGCAGCATGTGGAGTTCCTGGGCCAGGGATTAGATCTAAGCCACAATTGCAACCTATGCCACAACTGCAGCAATACCAGTTCCTTTCACCCACTGTGCTGGGCCAGGATCGAACCTGTGTCCTGGGGCTGCAGAGACATCACCGATCCCATTGCACCACAGGGGGAACTCCTTAAACTATTACATTTAGAATGCATAGGCAATGACATCCTACTGTACAGCACAGGGAACTATATCCAGTCTCTTGGGATAGATCGTGATGGAAGGTAATATAATAAAGGGAATGTGTATATATGTATGTATGTATGTATATATATATACACATTATGTCAATTTCTGTATAGCAGAAATTGACACAACATTGTAAATCAACTATATTTTAATACAAAAAAATTTCTAAGTTATTGACCAAAACATACATTTACTGGTTAATCACTGACAACAGTGGCTCTCCTAGAATGAGACAGATTTAACTGCTTTCATGTTAATGCATAAGTGTTTTTCTTGTGTGTTATAGGAGGAAAGAAAGATTCCAGTCTACCTAGAAGCGTCAGCAGATTGATATACAAACTTTACAAAAGCCTCATTCAGTATCATTTAAATAAAAGTTGTGTCAAAAGGCCATCACTGCTATTCTAATGCTCTGTGTTGTGTGGCCATGGCAACTCTCAAGGAGAGTGATATACACCAGACTGATGCTGAATTCCACAACTGGGCCTGAAATCACAGGCCGGTATGGTGGTGCCTGAATGCTCATCTGTGCTGTGGAAACTGACCTGTTCCTGGAACCCAGGAAGACGAGAAATTGGCTGCCTTTGAGATGATCAGACCTCAAGGGCCCTAAAGGACGACTGCAAGACAGTCAAGGATGTCCAGGAAATAGACATTCAACTATCAGCAACTAACCACAAGGTTTACAACCTTC
The DNA here is from genome assembly GCA_004024745.2 of Catagonus wagneri. Lineage (NCBI taxonomy): Eukaryota > Metazoa > Chordata > Mammalia > Artiodactyla > Tayassuidae > Catagonus > Catagonus wagneri. The sequence continues at coordinate 14,099,157 of PVHT021183584.1, forward strand.
ACAAATACCCTAGGTCAGCCCCTTCTGCGTTGCTTTGGAGAAGCTGTTGATCTTCTTCATGTCTGCTCATATCATCATCTCAAAAGCTTTCCTTGACCACTGTCCCCCTTCCCTCAACTCTGCTCCCTTCTCCTGCTTCACTTGTCTCCAGAGTCTTATCACTACCGCATCCATTATTTGTATATTTGTATACTGACAGTTTCTATTAAAAGGTAAGCTCTGTGAGGGCAGGGCCTTTGCTGTGGTCACATAAAAGCCTTCAGTAACTAACTGGTGGATGAATGAACTTTCCTCAGTTCATCCCTCTATAAAGTCTTATTTGTGGCGACTAGACAAGCCTTTTCCTTACACACGGTGGGTACTTTTCTGCCTATATCTCATATGGCTTGGAGGGAGAACAGCTTTGCTACTAGGAATATCTGAATCTTATATTCTCTAATCTACATCACTACAAATACCAAAATCAGTTATATTCTTTTATGTTTCATGGATTGATAGGATGGTCTGCTCACTTAAGTAATTTATTCATTCAGCAAACATTTATGCAGCATATAGAGGGGCTACTCTGATGCTTTGAAGATGCCTGGTAGCCTGGGGTCCTAGAACCTTTATTTTCCTTGGGCCTGGGATGCACCTAAGATCAAACTCCTGCCTCTTGAGTTCAGCCTGAAAAACTAAAGATGGCTTCCTCTACCACTGAGCATTCTTATTTTCCACAGCTTCTTGTTGGCATGAAAGTTACGCTATTTTATCTTTCCCCTACTTAGAGTGAACCTCACTTCTTTCTTAAGCCACTTCATCTAGAACATCTTATTTTCCAAAGGGAAAATTACAGCAAAAAATTTGATTTCAACTGTAGTAGCAGCAACTCTTGTTTTAGCCCCACAATTCTTACCTCTCGTTTGTAATAGAAACTAGCAAAATTAGTGAAGAAAGCAACGCCTAAAATATGTTCTTGTCTTAAACCTTCCTGCAGCCATAAATCTGGATGGCACTGGCCAAGGTACCTACGGATGGGGATCTCAGTGAACCAGATTCTTTTTCTCTTGTATGTAAAGAGAGCTGTAGCATTATCCTCTTCCATCAATTGCCTCACAGTACCCTCAAGTCAACAGCACTCTCATCTGGCTAATTATTTGCTTCAGAAAGATGAGGCATGATGGCGACAACCCAGACAAAGTTCTACCCACAAATTCCCCAAATTCAATTGATGGTTGTCAGAAACAATGGCACCTGAAAATCTGTAGGTTATGAGTAACTGGCCGTGATTTCATTTTTGCATCTGAGATTTTCACTTAAGTCTGAGATGGTAGGAAAAATACCGTGAACCTCCTTAACTGAATCCTTAACTGATTTATCAGAACACAAAGTCATTCCGCAAAATTCCTACGGAGTCTGGGCCAAGACCTCCTAGTTCCCTCTCATGGAAAAGAACATGCCTTTGACAAAGTAATGGAGCTTTTGAATTAAGCCAAGGAATTCCAGATACCAAGATAATGCAGTGGTCACCTTCAGCCAATGAAGTTTACCCACAAATGGAATGTTTTATGGCCAAAGTAACCCATGCATCTCATTGGGGGATAGGTTGAACTTTTCTGGCAGTTTCTTTGCTATGTCTCCATAGAAAATATAAGATGCAGAATCTTGAAATCTTGAATAATTTCGAATTTGATGTGTCATTGGAGATGAGCCAGAATTTATTTCTAAAATGTCCAATGAGGGTGGCACAACGTGACTCGTATATTTGGTGGCAGGTTGAGGACATTTGAATTTGCTATCGTTCTCTAGAGTTGTGGGTATGTGTTGTGTTGTTTTGTTTTGTCAGAAGTTATCTGCCAAAGATACAGGAGAGAGGCTGCAATAGTCCAGATATAATTTTTGATCATTATGAATTTTAAGACAAGGCCTTGGAAGCGACTGTAGTACTTCCTGATCCTGACCCAAATCATTCTGTCAGCTTGTATCTGGGTCTGTGACTCCAATCTGCCTGCTCTTTCTCTCGAGAACTGAGCAGTCTGCATTTTTCAGCATTGTGTGGCAAAAGAGATTTCCAGTGTGCTTCTAGCAGAGTTGCCTCGAGATTTTCCTGGGAATGCTCACGTGTTCTGGAGCTATAAGTTTCATATGTGGATTCGACTTTGGACATCTATTGGCAAAAAAAAATACTGTTTTATATTAAAACTAAATCATTGCAGAATAGAACCCCAAATTTAATGGGGTTTTTTTGTCTTTTTGCCTTATCTAGAACCGCACCCGCAGCATATGGAGGTTCCCAGACTAGGGGTCTAACAGGAGCTGTAGCCGCCGGCCTTCGCCACAGTCACAGCAACGCAGGATCCGAGCCACGTCTGCAACCTACACCACAGCTCACGGCAACGCCGGATCCTTAACCCATTGAGCAAGGCCAGGGATCGAACCCTCAACCTCATGGTTCTTAGTCGGATTCGTTAACCACTGAGCCACAACGGGAACTCCCCAAATTTAAATGTATTTTAAAGACGAAACATGAGATTTCACCTTTTTTTTTTTTTTTGGCCAGGCCCTCAACCCGGGGTTGACGTGATCTTCTTTCCGCTGTTGGGGGTATTTCGAAGACTCAGAAGGATTGTGCGTGTGACGCTGGAACGCTAGGGATATGAAATCTCAGTGTGTTCGCAGGCTTTGAAGTGAATGACCACTTCACCATTCAGAAAACTCTCCTTGGACTACAATCCAACATCATGGAATGCCCGCCCCCACCCCGCAGGCCATAACGAAGCTCTACGATGGTTGCCTTTTATGAAAGAAAAATGTAGTGGAAACTCAGTAGTACCAGAATGTCCTGAAAAGCTTCTTTTGCTCTTGGAGGAGGTGTATCATGATTTATTTCCTCCCTCCTTGTCTTGAAAAAAGTAAATATCCATCGTGCTGGGGCAGAGATGCAAAGTCACTATCACCGTTCTTATTTTACAGTTTTCTTTTTCCATGGATGGTCATATCATTGTAGGACTGGCTAATTTTTTTTTTTTTTTTAACAGCCACATCTACAGCATATGGAAGTTCCCCAGCTAGGGGCGGAATTGGAGCTGCAGCTGAGGCCTATGCCACAGCCACAGCAATGCCGGATCCGAGCTATATCTATAACATATGCTGCAGCTTGCGGCAACACTGGAGCCAGGGATCAAACCCTCACCCTTACGGAGACGATGTCAGATCCTTAACCTACTGGGCCACAGTGGGGACTCCCTTAAATATTTCTTTGAACTTATTTTCAGTTGACGCCATAACACATCCACCCAGTTGTCCTGTCGAGACTTTGAATTCATCAGAGCCCTAAAACTTCACTTCTTCCTTCATCCAAAGGGTTAGCAGATTTTTCTGCAAAGGCACAAGTAGTAAATAGTTCAGGATTTGCAAGCCATGCAGTCTCTGCTACAACTACTCAATTCTACCACTGTAGTGGGAAAACAGCTACAGATAATATGTAACAAATGGGCATGGATGTGTTCCAATAAAACTTTATTAACAACAATATGGAGGTAGGTGGGGAAGACAGTAGACTTCACCTGAGGGCTGTAGTTGCTGATACCTGCTGTCTTCTTGCTTGGTGGTTTCCACCACTGTCCATTCACTCTCCCATGACCAAAATTCTCCCTCTCCATTCATATCCAAAAAGGATTAACTCGGACAGTTTACCTCCTCTATTAGGTTTCTAGGGCTGTTGTAACAAATTATGATGAACTTGGTGGCTGAAGTCAACAAGGAATTTATTCTCTTACAGTTCCAGGGACCAGAAGTTCAAAATCAAGGTGTTGGCAGGGCCATTCTGTCTCTGAAGGCCTGAGGGACAGGGTCTTCCCTGGCTTCTTCCCAGCCTCCCTGGGGTGCAGGAAATCCTTGGCATTCCTTGGCTTACAATTGTATCACTCCAATCTCTGCTTGCCATGTCACATGTCCTGCTGTCCCTGACTCTGGATCCAAACTTTTTATGAGGACACCATTCAGACTGTATTAGAGCCCAGCCAATCCAGTATGTCTTCATCTTAACTTTATTACATCTACAAAGAGCTTATTTCTAAATAGTGTCTCATCCACAGGTTCTGAATGGACATGGATTTGGGGGATGGAGACATTTCCTATTTTCTAATCTGTCCTCTACTTTCCATCTCAGCTGCCACAGCCCTAATTTAGATCTTTGTCACCCCTCACCTCTCATCTGACTATCCCAACAGCCTCCTCATAGTCTCACTTCCCATAATCTAGAGTGACCTTTCTAAAATGCAAATTTCATCATGTCTTTCTCCTTTTAAAAAATCCCCTTCTTGTCCCTGGGATCTCAGCAGTGGTTCTCTATCTTTTTTCCAGTGCACACGATGGAGTTCCCTGTGTGACAAAAACTAGGGGATGCCCGGGGGACATGCAGACTAGTTGCACCTCCACTCAATTGAATCTGCATTAATTCATAGAGAAAAAGTCAGTCATTTACATATTAATGCTGATGACATTACTTTCAACTCACCACTAATTGCACCAACTCTACGGCTGAAAAATCCTTGGTATTCTGGATAAAAACTTCTCCTTGATGGGACCTTACCAGCCCCTCTTTTTTGTTCTTTGTCCTTGAACAACAGGTCAACTGTGTTGCTTCTCATTATTGTTTTACTCATACCCATTCTTCTTTTTTTCTGGAATAATACTCTGCCTTCTGGTAACATAAAGATAACACGTAACTTAACAATCTCATCTTATCCTTGGGAATTTGAAGTTCATTGGTGCAGATGGACAAGTCTGACAAGTACAAGTGTACTTTGGGGAAGAATTTGGCTGTGTGTATGAATCAGGTCTATCCTGGAAAACCCAGGACACATGGCGGCCTTAAGAAAATACAGCAATATAGTAACATTTTTAAATGTATTTTTCCAAATTTTCTGCAATGAGGAGATGCTATCATAAAGGAACATGTTAGACAGAGGTCTGTCTCCTGTTCTCTATCATGCTCACCATTAGATCAGTTCTTTCTATGCCAGGACAGTTTCCCTCAAAGCCTATCTCTTCACTTACTCCTTACTAACCTCTGGGTCAGACCCTTATTTTTAATATGCTAAACAAGACCTTTCATGGCTTGATCCTGCCAATTTGTCAACCACCTGGGAGCCCATCCCAGGGGCTGGCCCTCAGTAGTTCTTCAGAAACATCTGTTGAATGAATGAATCAATAAATGAATGACTGCATGGAATTTTTACACCTTCCAAAAAATGCTTTAAAATAAGCTCTAGCTTATTTCATCACAAATAAGTCTTTTTGTTAGAGGAAATAATCAAGAGGATGTGACCGCTCGCTGACCCTGCAGCTGGACCCAGGCAATTAGAAGTTCCTTATGCCATCCTTGTCCTTGGAATCTGCGCCCTACCTACTGTTCTCACAAGGGAAGCCATTCCAAGGACACAGCCTTGAGAGACTAAGGTGTTGTTGAAGCCATCTGGATTGAAGACATGATTCTATCCTGTTAAGGCCTCTATATAAACTTTTCAGATTTGGTGGGTGGGTGGAGAAAACTACTCATTTTGCAGCCACTCAAGACCAGCCTAAGTTCCCTTGCTTATTAAACCTGCCCTCCCACCAATCTGGACTGGTCTGCCTCTTTCCTGGGTCTCTCCCTGCCCTCTGTATCTGTCTTTTTGCCTTTTTTTTTTTTTTACGTAGAGCCGCACCCGCGGCACATGGAGGTTCCCAGGCCAGGGATCTAATAGGAGCTGTAGCCGCCGGCCTTCGCCTTCACCACAGCTCACGGCAACGCCGGATCCTTAACCCACTGAGCAAGGCCAGGGATTGAACCTGCAACCTCATGGTTCTTAGTCAGATTCGTTAACCACTGAGCCACGAAGGGAACCCCCTTGCCGTCTGTATCTGGGCACGAGTTTCCGATTATACCTAGGAAGCTCCTGAGGTTGTGACCCAACACCCCTTTGCACAGAGGAAGAAAGTAAAACAGAGAAGCAGAATAACTTGCCGAAAGTCCCACGTGTGAACTGTTAAGTATTCTGACTTCAGATTCTGCTCCATAAAAGAAATACATCTACTTTCATTTTATCATTTTAAATGTTCTAACCAAGCTATGCTGCTATAGTCGACTTCATGTTTTCAAAACCCACTGGCCTGTTAGTAAGTTATGTGCGTTTGACGTAAGAAATTCACATAAACTAATCTGATGGACATTATGAAATACATTCTGCATTTTTTAACCACTGACAACATGGGAAGTCATCTTTTATGTTCAACTCATTCATTCTTTCATTCACTCATTCATTGTAAAACTGTTAATCAAATGCCTATCTCCCCATCTGGCCTTTATAATGTATAAATGTCATGGCTATGTTATATGCTGTTCAAAGCTTAGAAGACATGATGTACAAAAGTACATTTTCTCCTTTAGCTTCTACATTAGCACCTGCTTGACAGTTCTTTATCATTTAATGTTACTGAGGTTGAACAAGGTTACATTTTAAAATATTTGCATACACGCCTCCAGATGTGACTCATACTAAAATAATGCTTCTAAGAAAGACAGGATTTGTCTGAAGATGATTAAGATGATGATGATGATGCAGATATGTCTAATAACTTGTCAGCTTAAAGGAAAACAGTTGTAGACCATCGACTAAACCATATTGTACAAGCTGTCTAAAGACACTGAACCTCAAGTGACATGATCCCTGATTATTACTGAATGCTGAGATAACACTGTAAGAGAACACTACATATGTAAACATTTTATCCAAATGTTGGAGAAAAATACCAGAAATGGGTTTGGAAAAATGCATTTTTTTAAATTTTGCTAGGGTAGCAGCACACACAAATCAGCATTATTTTTTCTTCTGTCTTGATATAGAAATCAAGCTGCTTTAGGCTGCAGACGTAAGCTTAATGTCAGTTTGCCAAGAGCATTGTAGAGCACTATAGGGAATACTGTAGTGAGTCTTGTTCTTGTGGGTGGATTTAAAAAAAAAAAAAGGAATGTTAGAGACCAAACTCCCTCAGCTTCCCTGCTTACTTCCTGGCTTTCCTGTTCTCAAAATTTCCCTGCATCTACATCCAATTTCTCCCCCACTTCACCTCTTTCCTCTTACTCCATTCTAATCTTTCTACCTAATCCCTTGTTCCCTTGTTGAAACACTGCTGAAGCAATTCACCGGCCCCCACCCCATCCCCACTCAGACTGGTTAATATTTCCCCTCTTCGGAAGTCCCCTCCGTTCAGCCTGCCAACATGCTATTGTTTTCCCACTCAAGCCCAACTTTCTCTTGAGCCTGCCAGTCCTTCCAGCTCTCCCATGCTTTCCTTATTCCTCCTTCGGACTGAGGCCAAATTTCTGGAAAGAAGATTGTCCACCATAGTTATCCAGCGCCTACTCAGACCTCCAACCTGGTTCTCCCAGTTTCTTGAAACATCTCGGTCCAAAACTCACTCTCTTTGGATTATGACACTCACCTCTCCTGGTTCTCTGTTCTCTGGCCATGCAACCTCCGTCCCTTCTTGCACCTGATATTCTCTACATGAATGTTATCTACATGGATTTGTCTGGGCTCCTCCACTTCTTCCTCTGGAACCATTTCCTTCTCTTCCTCTTTCTCATCCAGTTTCAGCTATTAATCCTTGTAGGTAAATACCCAATCTTTTGCTTTCACTTTAAGCACTTTACTTCCCCCTGGATATGCATTTCCCTCTGTATCCTGAATATGTTTATTTTAATGCTCTAACTTGGTCTTAAGTCCAGGCATTGCCATGTTTATTTGATCACTCACTCAATATATTTTTAGGAAGCACTTTCTGTGAGAGTTAAGCTGCTATCCAAATACGATGCCTTTCATAAGGCAGATGTTTATTTTTCTCTTATTTCACAAGATGGCGGAGCACCTATAATCTACAAATTCATTAAGAAACCTACAGCCCTTGCAACTGATGGTTCTGACTCTTGAAGCTGTTGTCTGTATAAGTATGGCCCAAGCTGGATCACTTGCCTATCAGCATGTGAAAATGAGAGAAAGAAAATGGAAGGTGGCATGCCCAAGGTTTGCAGACCAAGCCCAGGGTGGTCTGTATCATCCATCTCTGATGTCACCACAGGCTCACAGGTGTCAGGAAGGCTGAGTCTTTAGTTGGATGTCCTTGTCCTCTGCTAATCTCTATTGCTATGGAAGAAGGGAGAATATACTTTGGAGAGAGGGGCACCAGGTGGTCTGTCACTCCTACTAGGACCAGGCATTGTGCCAAGCTTTAAAATTTATTGTTTGGAATCATTCTCATTATATTTCCTTCTAAATCTGGTTTTATTCAGTATTTTATGCTTCTATGGATGGCACTAAATACCCAAATATCTTTTTATTGAGATATAGTCAATTTATAATATATTAGTTTCAGATGTACAACATAGTGATTCAATAGCCCCAAGATATCATTAATGCTTAATCAACCTTTCCTAACTAACTCCCTTCTCACAGCAGCCACAGTTTTCCAAAGGATTGTCATCTTCCTCTATTTCTAGCTTAATCCCAGCCTTTTCTATTTCCCTTAATATTTTTGAAGAGTTGGTGTTCATTACAATTTATTTTTCTTAAAAAAAAGGCTCCTAACTTACCACCTGTGTCTAATCTTGCTCTGCTCTTATTCATTTTGTACATCTAGCCATGGTCTCTCTGAAGCAAGTACGATTCCTAGATACAAAAGAATGGTATGGACTCCCTAGAATGGCATTCAAGGTTTTTAAGAAGGGTGTGTGTCTTATCCAGGATTGAAGACCTGGCTACAGTCATCCTCCCCACCCATCTAGCTGGCCCCTAAGAGGTCCTACTTTGAGTCCATCTTATCTTCCTCTGAATATCTCTTCATCCTTTTCTCCTGGTTGCAAAGCCCTTCTAGATCCACAGATCCAAACATTATCAATATTTCAAGGTGCAGTTTAAATCCCACCTTTTCCAAAAAGCTTTGTTTCTTTTGGGGGGGGAAGCTCTCTCTCTCTCCTCCCATCTTTTATAAAACTTTATCTGTACCTCCCTTTTGGTACTTAACTCTTTATTGTATTATAGCTTATAGGTACATGATTTATCTTCCATAGTAAGCCCCTCAATTTGGGGACTAAGGCTAATTCTTCTGAGTAATCCATTTAGGTTCTAGTGCAATGTAGGACCCATTGTGGGTACTGAATAGATATCATTTAATGAACGAATGTTTGAGGAATCAGTTATCAGAGTGTGGGTAAATACAAAGCAGAGAGTCTGCTAAGAAAATAAGGCATTTTGACTAAAGGATTGATATGCTATTACTCCTGAAACTGGCTTCCACTCAGTTAAAATACCGGTTAAGACATTTAGGAGGACACTTTTGTAGTGAGAGCAATCAGTATCTTGGTCTTTTAAGTTAGTAACAGGGATACAGGTTTAAAAGCATCATCATGAAAGCATTTTTGCCAACAAGACATATTTTCATTATGATTAGGTAAGATGCTTGTGAGGTCCTAAGTTTCTGAACTATTGTGGGTTTTTTTTTTTTTTCTTTGCACCATGTTTTCCAGTTAAGCCTAGAAATATTGAAATAATTTTCATTCTAATTATTATGTGGTATTTCCAGTCACAGTCAGAAGTAGGGCTAAGAAAACTCTTACTAGAAAGAGCCTTTTCATAGTATTTTCCAATTGCATTTTATAGCCTGGAAATATTGCAATTCTTAAGATAATTTTCCCCCAAAGTCCAACATTTTTCCAAATAAGAACTCCAAGTCTTTTGACGTTTATGTATCTGAAGCTTGGTAAAATCTAACTAACATTTACTTGCAACAATTCTACATCTGCCTTCTGGAGTTAGGCCAACATTTTAAAGTGGCAGGATCTCATAAATGTTTCATGGAAAATAAGAGAAGCATGCTGTAAAAATCACCATACCATGAGATAAGAAGGAAGAGGAAAGAGTGGGTGATCAAGGAAGCCCTCTGGGATGATTTGGAATAAGTTCTAAATATTGGCCACAATTTCACAACTGAAAAGCAATTTTCTGGCCATCCATTAGATAATTCTAGAAATGACTTTAACTCTTTCAAGAACTATACTTCTATTTCCTACACAGTTAATTTGGCCCTTTCTATGGAGTCTACACTTTATTCTGGAGTCCTACACTTCAATTAGAAGTAACTCCATATTCATTGTATAATCTTGGTAAGTTACTTAACCCTAAGCCTCAATGTCGATATCTATGAAAATGTCCTAATAGAGGTTTCTATTGCATTGATGGCGGTGGGGATATAGACTTGTATTATTTTTGAACGTTTGAAATATCTTATTATAAATTTAATATAACTCATCTAAAACATATGCAAAGTTTGTAAGACTATAAGGAAATTATGAAGGCAAACTATCCAGGTCAGCACATGTCTTAATAATTGATAACTATTATTGCTAATAATGATGCAATAGCAGATAATGATAACTGTATTTTTTAGCAATACTATGTACAAAGGAATGTATTGGGCATTGACAGGAGTGGGGAATAGGGAAGGAAGACAGTGATTTAAAAAAGAATAAGACCTAATTATTAGATAAATTCAAATCAAAACTACAACCAGGTAGTTATAGTACAATGAGGTACTGCCTCACATCAACCAGAATGGACTTGCCATCATGAAAAAGTCTGTAAATAATAAATTCTGGACAGGGTGTTGAGAAAAAGGAAAGACCCTACAATTTTGGTGGAAATGTAAATTGGTGCAGGCCTATGGAGAACAGTATAGACGTTCCTTAAAAAACTAAAGATGGAGTTACTGTATGATCCAGCAATCCTACTCCTGGGCATATATTCAGAGAAAATTATAATTTAAAAAGATACACATACCTCAATGTTCAGAACGACACTATTTACAAAAACCAAGACATGGAAACAACCTAAATGTCCATCAATAAATGGATGAATAAAGATGTGGTATGTGGAATACTACTTAGCTCTAAGAAGAATGAAACGATGCTATTTGCAGCAGGATAGATGGGCCTAGAGATTATCATCCTAAATGGAAGCTTACATCTTAAAAAATGAAACAAATGAACTTCTTTACAAAACAGAAATAGACTCACAGACACAGAAAACAAATTTATGGTTTCCAAAGAGGAAAGGGGTGGCAGGATAAACTAGGAGTTTGGGATTAAAATACACACACTACTATATATAACATAGATAACCAAAAAGGACCTACTGTCCCACAAGGAAATATATGCAATCAATCTCTCTCTTTATATGTCTATATCTAGATATATATCTGAATCATTTTGCTGTATATCTAAAACAAATACAACATGGTAAATCAACTGTAATTAATTTTTTAAAACACTATTAACAATGAAAGGCAGTATATGATTAAGGTCAAAATGAAGTATGAGATATATGTTCCAAAGGAGTTCAGAGAACCAAGTGTTCAAATGATGTGTGTGTGTAAAACACACGTTAACTAGGACCATGCAGGACTTGAAGAAAGCAGAAACCTTCCCATTTCAGCCCAGCATGACAGAGTACCGCCAGAGTTTGTTATTTAAGAAGAATTATTTCAGGGGCCATTTTTTGAAACCCAGGGACCTGTTCATGACAAGTCTTCCCCCTCCTGCGTACGAATGCCACTCGTGTACTATTATGCTGACATATACAGTAGAGCGTAAAATATGCAGAAACCACTGGATTGATGAGTTAACAAAATACACATGAGCACCAGGAAATTAACAAGATGATGGTCCCCAGGTTAGCAGGGGGCGTAGAGCGTTCTGCTCCATGTGGTTTTCTGGCATGCTTATTAGACTCCTGGGCAAGGAAATGCCTCTACCTGGAGATTTAGACACTAGAATTGATACTCCCAAGCGAGAGCATACCGTTTGTAATAAAAGCAGTCTTTGTGTGGAGAAAATAAAACTGCAAGCTTTGTGCACTTGTAAACCACCACTGGCTCACAAGTTACTACTCCTGCTTTACTCTCAGATTGAAAAGGGCTTTTAAATCTAATATATTTTAGCCTGGAAAAAAAAAAAAAAAAAACGAGCAGGATTCTGTCAGCCTAATCTCATTACACATGTAGCCATTACCGTCAAAATGAGTTTCCTCCGAATAAGGTTGGGTGAGTTTCAAAACCAATTCTCAGGGGGAAAGAGTCATTACGTTAAAGCAGCAAGATTTGGCGATGGGGCTTCCTCTTGTACCAGGGCTTCTCATTCATGTCTGCTTACACCAGAAGGTGATGAGATGAATAACCCAGCTTTTGTTCAGCGAACGGAGGGGAGACAAAACATTTAAAATGCAAAATGTTAATACTTTGCTAAAGGGTTTCTTTAACAAAGAAAAAGTAATAGCGTTAGAAAACTATGCTCATAATACTCCTCTCTTGCTTCTATTTTACGTCCTATCCTTTTATGCCTATTTTACACTCTCTACTTAGAATCATTTGCCAGTTGACCCATTCATTCCTTTCAACTAGTTCACTTCCATCTCCTTCGTTGTCTTCTTCGTAAAACTCTGTCCTCTCAACATATAAGCTTTTTGATGGCAAGGATTTGGCTTGATGTTCGCTATGTTTTCAGGGACAAGAAATGTGTTTTCTCCCTAACGGGTCTTCAATTAATGTTTGTCTGTATACTGACTGTATTCTAGAAACTCTCACTCTAGTGACTCTGTGTGAACTCTGTATAAAACTTAAAGTCCTCATTATGCATTTTCATATATTGGTAAGGGCAATGATGGCTGCAAATACAATTTTCCACTAAAAGGAACCTGGCTCAACAGAAATATACAGAGAAAATATCTGGAATAGGAAATGTATAACATCAGCCTGGTAGATCTTTTTGTATCAGAAAGAAAGGAAATAATAGTGATTCTTGGTGTGGTACCCAAGGAATTCAGAAGAGTCCCACTGACCAAAGATAAAATAATTTGACTGTTAATAATAACTTCAATTGTTGTTTCAAATATGTTTAAATCCATGAGTTCACAATGATATGTGGGTGGGTGGGTGCAGGAACTTCATTGGCTATCTTTAGAGGATGCAAGGGAAAAAAACTCACGATTCCATAAAGTGATAAATGGGGGGAATGAGCATTTAATTTGTCTTTTCTGTTTAATTTGTACCTCAGGGCAACCAAAGGGTTTATGAGGAGAAATTTCTATATTTTTACAGAAATTTTCTACCAAATAAATGAAGATGGAATGATAGAGTATCATCTTTTTTTCCCAAATGCTAATTAATGGTTCTTAACAATAATCACCAAAATCTGCAACATAATGAGAGGCACATGGAAACTATGCCCGTATTGATAAACGTGCATAGAATCATGTGTAACTACTCTTGCCAAAAACAACACAAAACATATCAACCTTTAAATCTAACTACCTTTTGATTTCACTGGCCCAAGATCATTGGCAGAGAAGGTAGATAATACTGTTGTGTGCAGATGTTGCTAATCCTGGTGAACCACTGTTGATCTAAATTTTTATGTAAGATGAGCTGGGAGCGTGCGTGCGTGCGTGCGTGCATGCGTGTGTGTGTGTGTGTGTGTCTCTCTCTCTCTACACCCTTGCAGGCTAACATATTGAAGATGGGGGTGAAGGGTCATCTTGTAGATAGGAAGAGGATATTGAAATTTCACTTCTAGAATTCTTTACACTTGTTGATATAACATCAATTGTCCATATCACAGAAGGGGGACCCTAGGGGAATTCTTGAGGGGAGTTTGAAAGCTCCCCCTATGCCCTAGAGCTACTTTAATGAACTGTAGCCCTAGACAATGGAGAAACGTATCTTTAGGCTCAAATTGTCAGTCTCAGGAGGGGAGGAAAAAGATGTTACATTTCAACAAAGAGAGTTTCATGAAGGGACTATGTACAAAATGTGGGAAGCCGGTAGGCACAGCACACAGCTGGTAGTTAGCAATATTAGGAAGCCATCACTGCCCCTATGCTGAAGCAGGGTAAGGTAAATGGAAATCCAGAGACAGCTATGACAGAAGCTGTAGAAGAAAACTCCCAAATGGGAAATGTGGTCTTTAACAGAGAAATTCAGTCAGTGCCAACCTGTGGCCCAGCAGAGAGGGAACTGATCTCTGTTCCTTCCTATCCTCCGACCTCCTGGCCTCCTCTCATCACCTCCCATTGGATGAACTGGACTCGAAGCCAAGTGGAAGCCACAAGGCAGGAGAGCCCACTGACTCGGTCCACAAAGGTCAGGCTCCCAAGTTGATGTCAGCAGGTCAGCAGGGTGGGGAAGGGTGGAACGCACACCTGCCACAGACACCCCCCTGCCATAGCCTCCATCTGCCTCAGACCCCCTCCTTGTCTAGGGAAAGCTGTTAATGGATGATCCCAGCACCATTTTTGATACCGTATTGAATCTCTGACTTAACACCATCACGTAAACTCTTTATGACTTTTCTCTTCTAGGCAGCAGTGCAGGTTCCTCGCCATCCTGCACATCTCCAGTGAGTCCTCACATGGCTATCTATATCCCACAAAAGAAAACAGAATAGGCCACTCACCAGTTGGTTGAGTTCAATCCTGCTCTCGGTTCACCCTTATTCAAGTCTGAACTCCCATCAGCTTTCCACTTTCTTCACCCAAGGCAGGCATCATCAATTGATCTTGGCTCTCTTTCCTAATGAGTTAAGATGCAGCCTCAGAATCTTTCTTAACCTAGGGCTTCAGAAATCAAATCAATCAGCGTTGGAGTACAAGATGAAAGCCATTTATCTTTGATCCCTGGTCTGTGGGTAGCCTTAAATGAGAGGTTTTCAGGGTTTCATTTAACAGATCATTTCCCATTAATCCTGGAAAACTTTGCAACACCCACTGTTAGTTTTTATCAATGGAAATAAAATTATTATTATTAGTAATAGTAGTAGTATCATTAATTAATAACTGTTTCTTGAGATTTCTAAATAACAAGGTCTCAGCTCACAGATTGGGAGAAAATAGCTGCAAACAGTGCAGTGGACAAAGGCTTAATCTCCAAAATACATAAACAACTCATACAACTCAACAACAAAAAAAACAAATCGCAAATGGGCAGAAGACCTTAACAGACATTCCTTCAAAGAAGACATACAAATGGCCAGTAGGCACATGAAATGATGCTCAACATCACTAATTATTAGAAAAATGCAAATCAAAACTATAACGAGGTAACGCCTCATACCCATCAGAAGGGTCATCATTAATAAGTCCAAATAATGAGGTCTCATAGCTTCACTTTTATCGTAAGTTTCTTTTCCTTTGTCTAGTTTAGGTCTAGCATTTTATCCTTTGTTTACCACTCCTCACTATCTCTGACTGCTTTCAGGGACAGATTCTGATTGGAGATTTGATTCTGTTACTAAGGAGATGCTGTTCCCTCACCAGGATCCATAACAGCAGCCATGCTTCACATTTATAGAATGATTTACAATACATGAAATACCCCTATATTTAAAAAAGTCTCTCTGATCAAAGGCAACCTCTGTGATGCAATTAAAGACAAAGATTTTTGGTTTATGGTACTAAATTACTTTTCAGATGCTTATTATCTTCCTATGGCTTTTAGTTACCTTCTTTAAAAAAAATAACTTTTTACCCACAAATTTCAGAGGTTCTTTTTCCTCACATATTTTCCCTCAATAACATAGGTAATTTTGGCTTTATAGAGTTGGTCAAAGGAAGTAAGCCTTTACAAAAATAAATGTATTAAACAAACCTCTGATTTAGGAACTGAACTACAAATACTTTCTTCTTCCAAGATGATATTCAACCATTGGACTTTATGTAAACTACGTTCACATGTGCAAATTACTTGTGATTTCAGAAACATATAGACGTTACTTTTTAGATGCTTTTTCTTAAGTGATCTTTTTAAGGATATTAACTTTCTAAACTCTTCCTTTAAAAAACAAAAGTAGGGGGAATAGTTTGACATTATTTTAGCTGGTCCTTAGAGAAAGTTACAGATGAAATATACTACATTTCCTGTGGTCTTTTTTATAGGGGGCCTTTTAAGAAAATCTTTTTACCTTTTTAAAGTCTGCGGCACCAGTGTCCTTCCTCTTAGGCATAATTTGTCCAGGTGCTCTGGCTGAGCTTGTAAAGCTTTCTACTATGATGAGTCTTTAAACTGGAAGCCTTCCTAAACTTTTTAAAATAATGAGACCTCACCAGGCAAATTTATGATAAGGTTGCTTGTCTTCCCAGACTAACTCATTGAACCTCACATCAGTTCATAGCTGGCCATTGGCGTGTAAGACTATGGTGATAAACAATCAAAAGAGTTTCCAAGGTACCACAATCTCTTTATGAGAACGAAGAAATAACGGAGTGATTTCACGTTAGTCTGTCAAGTCACTAGCTATATTGTGATGCTATGACTAATCTTGAGTGCTGATTCTGGCTCCTCTCTTTTTTTTCCCCTCAGACTTCTTGCTTCCTTTATTCAATAAAGTCAATGCCTGTGATATATTGGAGAATAGAAAAATAAGAGTTAAAATTACAGTGTCTTTTATCCTCTCTTTATGTTCCATTTCCCAAGGAATTTCCAGGTCATGGTTAATCCGGAGTCTATAGTTTTAACATTCTTGGGGTATTTTGTCTCTTCTATAATTCAGGGCCACTAATGCCCTAGGGAGGGTCTTTAAAACAGGAAGTTACTCAAGCAAATTATTATCTTTAGGAGGACAGATCTATGGCCAAAACACTGCAAAGGCCAACTGCCTTTTCTTCAGGGAGGCGAGCAGATGGAGGCATACTTCAAGAGCAGAACTAAACACCCAAGGCTGCAGCTATGTCATAGCTCCTTTTCCTCCTTAGAGAAGCTACTGCTGAACTAAAACTAAGAGTCACTTAAGGCAAGTTGTTAGGAAGGACTTGTCATCTTCAACTGAGTTAGCGCATCTTTTTCAGTAAAGCAGTAAGGGGTTATAAACACACTCGTTTTCCTTCCATGTCCCCACCTTGCCCATGGTTCAGTGGCGAGCTTCATGATGGCTTTTCATTCGAATTTCACTTCTTTTTCCACCTCATTTGTCACCGGGAGCTCCAACGCATGTGTGCCCATGCAGCTGGCTCCTGATCTTCGGGGGCTCGACGGAGGCAGCAGGGAGCCCAGGTGAGGAGTTAGACAATTGTGATGAAATCCAGCCAGTCCCTCTTATACTGCTTTGTGGGGCTTAAAGATCCCTGACTCTCATGTCCTATAGCCTATGACAGAAATGGGACATAGGGGGCATCTGTTGAAGATCACATTCAAAGGCTCTGTGCTAAAGTTGGGAGCGAGGTAAATGGATTTCAGATTCAGTGTTAAAAGTTCTTCCAGAGTAAAACTAAAATTCTTCATTGCACAGAACTTCGAAGACATGAATAAAATGATTTTGTAATAAATGTGTACGTTGGCCATCTGATAAGTGAAAAAAGCAGTTTAAATAGTCTGCTTAGACTATACAAGACCCGCACAGTGAATTCAGTGTGGGGTATGAGCTCCTGTCTATATAGATGTCTTTGGGCCTTTTGGGGCCACCATAGGCATGGAACCCAGGAGGCCTTCAAGAATTGCTTGTTAGATAAACAGGGGTCTAGCAAAGCGAGTTGTGTTGAACCCCAAGTATGTTTAGGCAGATGGTAACAGAAACGAGAAGTAGAAAGTAGGAAGGGGAAAAAATGCCCTTCATTCAATTGAGTTTTTCTGAGTGGGCATGTGATGCCTAGTAAAAAATGAACCTGAGTTTATAGATGCTTCCAAGTCCCTTCCACTTGCAATTTTTAAGGTAAAAAAAGCATCTTTTCAAAATAAAGTATAACACCATGAAAACACTGTATGTTTGATGTGGAAGCCTTTTTAACGTCAGTAAAAAGAAAAAAAAATCTTTTATTATTTCAAAAACAGGGAAATGGTTTTGGATTTCCATGAACATTTTAGAATTTAAAAGAATTTCCCAAGCATGAATAAAATCAGATTTCATCAAAAGGCTTTTAAGCAAAACTCCACACTTTCCTCCATAAAACAAAACAAATATTTTTCAGAGCAATATTCTCTTACACAAAAGATTTTTTTTTTTTTACAAATCATTAGAGTGTTCTGTGTGAGGAAAATAAAATTCAAAATTATTCAGTAAAATATTTTTCTTTCATTTTTTTATAGCTACCATGAACAAGAAAGCATTAAAGAGGATGTACATCTATAGATGAAAGTTACCCTGACAAACGTTAAAAAAAAATTCTTTTAATGTTTTGGTCACGAACTCTGACAATGATAAATCACTTTTCAACAGCTGCAGACAGCTGTTAAAGTCTGGAGCCTAAAACGCTTAATTGGGGAAGTGTGTTAAAAGTTAAAGGGCCAGTGTCCTTTTAGGCTACGTAGAGACTTTCTTCCACACACTCAAAACAGTGCATTCCAAAGTCTGGGAAAGAACACACTAATCTCTAGATTCATTAAACACAAAACATTAGGTGGACAAGTATAAAGCGCTCCCATTTACATACATGAACAAGAAGCAAGAGGCAGTGTTTAATAAAAGAAGGCACCTGAGCTCCTTGACAAAGGGTTTTCACATAGCACTTGGTGATGTGACTGAGCTTAGTAGTGCTCTTTTATTTCAAATATTCGACCCGGCAGCTCCTAATCATTTCACTATAGGTCTCACTGCAATAAATACATTTACCCAGGGTTAATTTATTAATGATTCCCAACCTTATTCAAGTCAGAAGTTCAAAAAATTTTATTTAAAATTCAGTTTTAGGGGCTGCTTGAACTTTATTCTGACAGCCTTTGGGCAGTGAGATATTCCAGTTGGCTTAGGGATTCCTTCAACTCAAATGTTTCCTTCATTAAGCTATTTCAAACCAATATGCAGTCATCATATTTATTCAGGATACATGACTGCTGAGATAGTGTCCTTTTTCACTGAATATGATATCTAATATACATTAGCTGCATATATTCACTGCAGAACCATATTATGTGTGTGTGTATATATAGTGCGTGTGTGCGCGCGGTACTAAGATCTGCGAGAACTACACTGATGGTTTTATTTTACTTCTTCCATGGGTACCAAGTGTGTAAAGTTAAACATCATATATCTGCTTGAAAGGGGACGGTTCCTGTTGAGTAACTGTCGGTAGGTCATTTCTCCTCTGTAAAGCTCCTGACATTCAGGAAAGGGAGTAGTTCTGTTTCACACTCCGTAGCAAAGGTGGTCTCTGGGAATTGTTTGCCGAGTAATTCGCTGTTACATAATACATCATTTTTATTGGTAATAAGGCAGATGTCACCAACAGCAGAGTTTGGCCAAGGCTGGCTCTGAAATTTCCTTTAAGGCATTACAGTCCCAATCAGGCAGAAAAGTGTTGTCAGCTATTGCAGATTGAAAGATCACATTGCAGTGTCCACGGACTGTTTGTGACTTTTTCAGCTATACACAGAGTGGGTGGCGGAGAGTGGCCCTGGGCAAGCATGTTTGCTCCAGTTATGATGTATCTACTGTATAAAATTAGGGAAGAAATGTGCCATAAAAATATGCTCTGTGATGATTGTATTGTGTGAAACAGATGAGTTTATATCAATTGAAGATGGGGGGGGAGATCCATTTGCAAAGTCTCATAAAATTGTCTATTTGAAGTAACTTTGCCTATTGTTTAATAAAAAAAAATGGCTTTAAATGAAAGCTCTGTATTGTCATTTTAACTAGAGACAGGTTTACACATTCCTTTCATAAGAATCTTGTAGACCGCTTTTAACACTGAACAGTGTTGCGTCATGATATATACCTTAAGCTCTGTGCTGCAGAGCTTTACAAAGTTTCAAAATCAATGACTTAAATTTGAGACAATACTGTACTAACACTCGACGCTAGATTTGTGACTTCAGTCTCCTTGGAATGTGGAAAAACCTTATCCCACTACCCAGCAGAGCTGGAATATCAGTTTCCACGAGCATCACAAGGTGGCTCACGTCCAGCACTGTGCCCAGACATACTCTCTCCTGTTGCTTTGTCGTTTATCCTAAGGGCTGTGTATTCCGAAAGGTAACCATGATCTTGATAGAGCTATCCCCCAATGTTTCAATGGCTTTAAAATGAAGGTTTATTCCCCTCACATCAGAGGCCAGGGTGGATATTCCTGGTGAGGCGATTCTATCCAAAGTGGTGACTCAGGGACCCACGCTTCGTTAGTCCTGTGGTTCCAGTATCCTCAACAGGTGCCTCCCAAAGCAGCCCCAGGGGATGATACCCATTAAGGGCTGGGGAGAATGGAAGCATTTGGAGGGCTCATCCCACTCGCCCACATGCCATTGGTCAGAACTCAGTCATACAGCCTGACCTGGGTGCAAAGAATGCTGGGAAATATAGTCCCTGATTGGGCAGCTACTTCCTAGCAACTTCTTCCTAGCAACTCCATCTATGAAGGCAAGTAAGAAATTTTAGTGGGCATCCACCTCCACCAGAGTATAGAGAGATGAAGATCTCATAGTCTCTGTTATTTCAACACTTGGTTAATTGTTTTAGGGATTACAAAGTGTGTAAAACATACAGTAAAAAATAAATGAAAACGATACGTAAGAAAAATCTTATTTTGTGGGATTTGCTAGAAGCCTAAAAAGTAAAGGAGTTTCTTTGACTGCTTTTGTTTTACAATTGTCAACTTTTTGTTTGTCTTCTTGCCTTTTATGTAGAGCCGCACCCGCGGCATATGGAGGTTCCCAGGCTAGGGGCCTAACAGGAGCTGCAGCTGCCAGCCTTCGCCACAGCCACAGCAACACGGGATCCGAGCTGCGTCTGCAACCTACACCACAGCTCACGGCAACGCCGGATCCTTAACCCACTGAGCAAGGCCAGGGATCGAACCCCCAACCTCATGGTTCTTAGTCGGATTCGTTAACCACTGAGCCACGAAGGGAACTCCTACAATTGTCAACTTATTAATGACATAAGACTAGGTATTGGAATTTAATTAATATGAAGAAAATGTCTATATCTGCCTCCATTCTTTCTCCACCCTCCCCACCCACCAACCAGGCTGACAGCTGATAGAGTTAGGCACACAATTCTTCTTAGGGTCCAAAATGTCTGGCACATAGTATGTGCCAAATACATCTTTGAATGTTTACCTATACCCATGCATAGATGATGGAGTCTTTGTGGAACTGGGTGAGTACACAAATTTAGTCTTGTTTCCTGCTGAAATCTGTTTTCAAGAATAAATAATAAATGAATTAAAATATTTCTTGGGAGTTTCCCTCATGGCTCAGTGGTAAGGAACCCTGAATACCATCCATGAGGACAAGAGTTCAGTCCCTGGCCTTGCTCAGTGGGTTAAGGATCCATCATTGCAGTTAGCTGTGGTGTAGCTCACAGACATGGCTCGGATCCTGGGTTGCCATGGCTGTGATGTAGGCCAACAGCTGTAGCTCCTATTTGACCTCTACCCTGGGAACTTCCATATGCCACAGGTGTGGCCCAAAATTAAAGACACACAAAATATATTTCTTAATCTGGTTTTATAAAAAGGGAGGGGAATATAAAAATCTAAATTTAAAAACTAACCCTGAAAAGAGACAAATGCTAAAACTGGAAGGTCTAAGATATTTCATCAAGTGAGGAAATTTTACTTCAGTTATACAAATGACTAATGCTTATCAAGTTAAAAAATAATGTGTGGCAAAAATATTTTTAAGTGAACACTAAAATAACAATATCCATAACACAACACTTAGGACATATGAAAAAATATTAAACAGTTAAAAAAAAAACAATCTCCACGATGACAATAACAAAACCCAAATAATTCAAGAAACTGAATGCAAATATTTATGTCCAAAGGAAGAGAGTTGGCACTGATTCCTCAAGGATGAGTCCAGAGAGATAGGTAAGATAAGACATATGAAAGTAAAAGTAAAGGAAACGGAAAGCCATGCTGGTGTAGGAAAAAAAAAAATATGACAAAGACTAGTGTTTCCATTTAGTTACACGGACAAATACATCTTTTACTTTTTAATAAAATATTTACTTTAAAAATACTGAAGCCAAGCCAAGCTTTGTAAATGGGCAGGAAACCAGTTTGTGTAGGAAATCATTTGATAAAATCTAGGTTAAAAATAACTGGCCAATGTCTTTGAAAAGATGGAGACAGGAAAGAAACAGCATTGCTCATAATTTAGAAGAAAAGGAAAAAGACTTTGCCATTCTTTACTAGGTAAGTAGGAAAAGGAATCCAAATAAAATCCATTTGCCCCCGTAGACATTAAGGGTCTACAATCCCCAGGAACAAATTCCATTAGGCTGTGCAAATATACGCCTCCAACAAAAGAGAAGCCTGAGTATGGCTGCAGAAGGATTCCACACTCTTCTGCTCAGCATATTCACTAGGAAACTCGGCAAAGTATCTGAGACCACTTAACTCAAGTATCTTCACACCTACAAAGCACTTGGCTCTTGGAAAATGGGTAATATCAAATCTGAATCCTAGAAATGTCACAAGAGGTAGCACGCAGGGATTGGCCATCTAAAATGGCACTTTTTTTTTTAAGGGCCAAACCTGTGGTATATACAAGTTCCCAGGCTAGGGGTCAAATCTGAGCCACGGCTACAAGGGATCCAAGCCACATATGCAACCTACACCACAGCGTGCAGCAATGCTGGATCCTTAACCCACTGAGTGAGGCCAGGGATCAAACCGGCATCCTCACGGATACTAGAAGGGTCTGTAACCCACTGAGCCACAATGGGAGCTCCCTAAACCTGCACCATTTATGGGAACTTCGCGTGCTGCTTTCTCAGGGAAGCCCCCAGACAAATCTTAACTGATTTCACAGCTGCTCTGACAGCTCTCCTTCCCAGCCTTTATCTTGATTGTAATTTAAATCGTTGTTGGGAATTATGATGTATTTAATATTTATCCCCCTTGCCCTCTGCGCCCCCCCGACTGAATTCCCAGGGAAGGCAGGGCTGACTGGTATCTTGCTACATCTCTAGTATCAGACACTGGCAAACAACAGACTCCCAGTCAGTGTTTCTTAGAGAAGGAATGATCTTAGGGTTTAAGAATATTCTAGCTGCCACTCTTTGCTTGGTTTATCCCTCGCCATTCCTCGTATCTTGACATAAGTGTGGCTTTCCCAGAAAAACCTTCCTTGACTCCCTAGATGAAGCCAGATCTACCTGTTCTGTTATCGTTTGGGTCAAAGTTGCAATTTTACTTATTTTTTGCTTTTTAGGGCCACACTAGCGGCATATGGAGGTTCCCAGGCTAGTGGTCTAATCAGAGCTACAGCTGCCAGCCTACACCACAGCCACAGCAACGCCGGATACTTAACCCACTGAGCAAGGCTGGGGATCAAACTCGCAACCTCATGGTTCCTAATAGGATTTGTTTCTGCTGCACCACGACAGGAACTCTGAAAGCTGCAATTTTACACTTACATTTGGGAATAACTGATTAAAGTCTCCTCTCTCAATAGTCTGAAAGCTTTATGAGACTAGATCATTTTACTCCTAGTACCTAGCATAGTGATCAGCATATAATTGGCTCTTAAATTAATTAACCATCCAATAATTGGCTCAGAGAGTTGAATGAAGGAACAAGTAAATGAATACGTGAATGGATGAAGAGAAAGATATTTATAAAGTTTGCCATTAAACATATATTGTGGTTGCCGAGGGGGAGGGAGTGGGATAGACTGCGAATCTGGGGTTAATAGATGCAAACTATTGCAGTCGGAATTGGATTAGCAATCAGATCTTGCTGTGTAGCACTGTGAACTATATCTAGTCACTTGTGATGGAGCATGATGAATGATAATGTGAGAAAAAGAATGTGTGTGTGTGTGTGTGTGTATGAGACTGGGCCACTTTGCTGTACGTTAAAAAATTGACAGAACACTACAAACCAACTATAACTGAAAAAAGAATCGTTATTTAAAAAATAAACATATCCTAAATTTAAGGATAGTCCATGTATATAAGGTTAAAGAGAACTGAAACATAAAGCAACTCCACAAATTAGTATGGTAATGAAAAAAGACATATAATAACATAAGGCTAAAATATAAAATGCACAATGCAATGATGGGAATAATAGACATTAGACACATCTTTGCTAGGTATGAGTAAAGTCAGACCTCTCTGAAGATTCCAAAGGGATTCCAAATCATGTGGGAGGAATATACAAGCACAATGTTGAAAGCCCACTAGAGAGAAGTATGTCCATATCTGGCTATACCACTGCAAGCAGTTGGGAAAAAAAAAAATTGAATCAGATTCAGGTGAATGTCAATCTGAAGAATGAGTCAGAGAGTGAAAATTAATTCTTAAAAATGTTGAAAGGACTTGTGTAATTGAACTTCAAGGACAGGGAGCCAACCGAATCCAACAGCATATCAAAAAAATCATACACCATGATCAGGTGGGATTCATCCCAAGTGCACAAGGATGGTTCAATGTACGCAAATCAATCAACGTCATAAACCACATAAACAAAAGAAAAGTTAAAAACCACATGATTATCTCAATAGATGCAGAAAAAGCATTTGACAAAGTCCAACATCCATTCAGGATCAAAACTCTTACCAAAATAGGAATACAGGGAACATTCCTTAACATAATAAAGGCCATATATGAAAAACCCACGGCAAGCATAATACTCAATGGAGAAAAGCTGAAAGCCTTCCCACTAAAGTCTGGAACAAGACAAGAATGTCCACTCTCGCCACTGTTATTCAACATAGTATTAGAGGTCCTAGCTACAGCAATCAGACAAACAGAAGAAATAAAAGGCATCCAAATAGGAAGAGAAGAGGTAAAACTGTCACTGTATGCAGATGACATGATACTATATATAGAAAACCCCAAAGACTCAACTCCAAAATTACTTGAACTGATCAACAAATTCAGC
>PVHT021183584.1:14130175-14149852 GCA_004024745.2 Catagonus wagneri
GTGTGCTGGTGTGTTGCTATGGGTATCAGTACGTGTTAGGGTAGGTGAATTATGCTATGTGTGCTGGTGTGTTGCTATGGGTATCAGTACGTGTTAGGGTAGGTGAATTAGTGTGCATTGGTGTGTGTTGGTGCATGTGTCAGTGTGGATGTTGGTGCGGATGTTAGTATGTGTGGGCATTAGGGTGGGTCAGCGTGGCAGTGTATGCATGTTAGTGTGTTGTGGTATGTGCATTAGTGTATGTATTTTGTGTTGCAAAAACAGGAGCAAGGATAAACCCACAAGCAGGAATAGGAAAATTTATGAACCTTTTTTTTTTTTTTTATGGTCACATCTGAGGCATTTGGAAGTTCCTGTGCTAGGGGTCATCAGATTGAACCTGCAGCTGAGTCCTAGGCCACAGCAATGCCAGATCGAGCCACATCTGTAACCTAAGCCGCAGATTGCAGCAACACTAGATTCTCAACCCAGGAGCGGGTGCAGGGATCAAACCTGCATCCTCCCAGACACTATGTCAGGTTCTTAACCACTGAGCCATAAGGGGAACTCTGATGAAGGTATTAATTAAGGAAGGCTGTGCTCTGTTTGTTGTTTTCCATGACCCATTCAACAAAGTCCTGGGCTTTGTTGGGAAATGTTGGGAAGAGAAAAAACTGAGAGGGAGCAAGAGTAGGAGAGAGAGAGACGTAGACAGGAAGGGAGAAAGAAAGAAATCGGACGAGCTGGAAAGGCAGCGCCACCACCTGGCCTGTGGATGCCCTTGGCTTCCGCACGGAATTATGACCATAGAACTAGTCACAGAGCGTGCGGAAAAATGATCAGAAGATCAAGTTCAACCACGTGGGCTGAAACCATCTCACCTCGGTTATGTTTCATTGTCTTTGTAAGGAATGTTAAGGACCAAGCTGATGAAGGACAGTGTGGAGGACGAGACACCTGAACGCTAAGCTGGTGGTGACTTCCTGGGGCTGGACAACAGTGTCCTCTTGTCAATGCAGCATTGGCCCCAGAAAGAACAGGAGAGCTGCCCAGGAATTATTTGTGTGGGGGAGGAGGTGGGGGCGCGGGCAAAGAGAAAAAGGAAGCATAACTTCCCCACAGGATGAAAGCTTATCCTACCCATTTTCAAGCGAAGATTTTACTAAAGGCATTTTAATTATGATTACTGGTAAAGATTTAGGCATATTATTTACACACACGCACACAGTATTCAAGAGCCATGCCTGGCAAAACAAAAATTTTAATTGCATTTAAAAATACGGGAGGTTAAAAAAATAAAAAAGTGAACATGTTTGCAGAGATACCATGGTCATTGCAAACATGAAAATGTGATTTGGACTAAAGTCATGAGTAACCTAATTAAGAACAATGACAACAAAACCACTGCAGGGTTTGTGAGAACTCAAAGCGCAAAATGCGTCAGAGTGGTGACGGGCTTTCCGAGGCCCCCGCTCCTCCGGCGCGGGCCCCACGTCAATCACTGCCCTCCCAGCGGTCACTAACCTGGCTATTTGTCCGTTCCCACACTGCTGCATCACAAAACATCATGCCCACTTGACTGGAAAAGATAATATCTCACACATATGGGGCCCGCCTTTGATCTCTGTGGTCGAGCCAGGGGTCAGAGGCCGGCCTTCTCCAGACCCTACTTCAAATGATTCCTTTCATTTACGGAGCGACCAAACGTTAGAAGGGCGAAGGCAGGAAAAATAAAAGCCCGTGATTTAATAGCAATTTATGTGTTTGGCCGATTTCAGTTTGGGTTTTATTCTCTTTGGGTCACATCTAATCGGGCATTCCTCCCCGTTCCCGGGCCTCCGGGCCTCACCGCTTGTTTGTTTTGCAGCCCTCGGACAAACTGGCTAAGAGATGCTGTGCCAGCTTCTCCCTCCACTCACAGGAGCCTCATTTTCTGTCTTTCTAAATGTAGCATTCAGAGTCTTAATTCACTCTTTTGCCCATAGAAGAAAACGTTGTACGTTAAGCCGTAAAGCACAGTCAGGGGATGGATGCTGGTAAATTTCATGTTTGAAATTGTGGATATAAACGGCTTTTGAAACACACCTGATTCACTGAGGGTATGTTTTCTTTGTGCACAGAGTGGGAAAGGAGGTAGATGATGAAGCAAGTTGGACTGCAGTTTGGAGTGGAACTTACACATGGAAAGTATTTTACAATTTTTTTCTTTTTTGCTTTTTAGGGCCGCACCCACAGCATATGGAAGTACCCAGGCTAGGGGTAGCATTGGAGCTACAGCTGCCGGCCTGTGCCACAGCAACACGGGATCTGAGCTATACAGGCGACCTACACCACATCTCACGGTAACATCAGATCCTTAACCCACTGAGTGAGGCCAGGGAGAGAACCCGAGTCCTCATGGATACCAGTCAGGTTTGTAACCTGCTGAGCCTCAATGGGAACTCCCTACAATCTTCTCTTTCAGGAATAAAATAAAAATTACAATATCTGAGGGTGAGTCAAATTTTAAAAGCATGAATTTTCATGTAAGACACAACCAATTACTTTGCAAGGCCATTAATAATAATCACAATGCTATACTTGACTGTGTCATTACACAGACAAATGTTCACATTTACTGCAGGCAGCCTGCATGGACCAAGCACTGAGTAGGGTGCTTATCACCTTTATTTCCAATCATCTTCACAGTAAGCCTATGAGACAGATATTATTATTCCCCATTTAAAAAATGGCATGCAGTTAATCAGTGTGTGGCAAAGAAAAATCCAAACCACTCTGATTTCTCTGGAACTGACCATTCCCCTGGTGAGACTGACTGGATTGGAAGTCTTTTACCAAAAAAAAAAAAAAAAAAAAAATTGAAAACATGAAAAAGGAAGGACTAGAGAGTTCAACTCAGTATTGCCATGCCTGCCTCATGACAGCTCAGTGTTCCCTGCTGCAAATGCAGGCAGGCTGGCTGAGGCTCTGGAGTCAGAGAACAGTGGGATCCCAAAGCCAAAGTTAGCCATGTGCCACAGACAACGTATGGAACCCCCCAGACTCCAGCTTCTCTATAATGTGGGTATAGAGAGTATCTACTTCATGGGGTTGTTGTGAGGATTAAATGAGATGACACAAGTGAAACCTTAGTTTAGTGCTTTGTGAATTCCCATATACACATGTGCATGAGTGTGTCCCATATGGCTATATTCTAACATATACACGTATACATGGGAGGCAGGGGGAGTGAAAGAGAGAAACTTGGAAGCTGACTACTGTTCTGCCAAGGATGGCACTGTTGAGTGCAAGCTGGGACTTGGGTGTAAGCAGACACATCACCCAAGTGATATAACAGTCAAGACTGTTACAGCTCAAAAGGGTATGGCAGGAAAAATTCCTGAAATAACTCAAACTAGAGCAACCATATGATCCAACAATTAAACTTCCGGGTATTTATCCAAAGAAAGAAAAACACTAGTTAGAAAAGATATATATATATACACACACTCCTATGTCCAGTGTAGCACTATTTACAACAGCAAAGATATGGAAGCAATCCAAGTGTCCATCAACAGATGAAGAAAAATGCTCAGCATCAATAATTAGAGAAATGCAAATCAAACTACAATGAGGTACCACCTCACACTGGTCAGAAGGGCCATCATTAAACAGTTTACAAATAACACTTCTGGAGGGGGTGTGGAGAAAAGGGAACCCTCCTACACTGTTGATGGGAATATAAGTTGACACAATCACTATGGAAATCAAATACGGCAGTTTCTCAGAAAACTAAGTATAGAACTACAATATGACCCAGCAATCCCACTCCTGGGCATATATCCAGACAAAATTAATTCAAAGAGATAATGTGCCCCAATGTTCATTAGTAGCACTATTCACAATAGCCAAGACACGGAAACAAGCTAAATGTCCATTGACAGCTGACTGGATAAAGATGATGTGGCACATACACACAATGAAGTCTTTTTTAGCCATAAGAATGAAATAATGCCATCCACAGCAACATGGATGCAACTAGAGTGAAATACTAAGTTTCAAAGAGAAAAGACAAATACCATATATAACTTACATGTGGATTCTAAAATGAACCTATCTACAAAACAGAAACAGACTCACAGACATAGAGATCATCAGACTTGTGGTTGCTGAGGGGGAGGAAGTCAGAAGAGGGACTGAGTGGGAGGCTGGGGTTATCGGACATAAGCTATTATACATGTAAACTATTACACATGGAGGGGATAAATAACAAGGTCCTACTGTATAGCACGGAGGACAATGTTCAATGTCCCATGACAAACCATAATGGAAAAGAATAATTTAAAAAAGAATACTGAATTCTGAATGGATACAGAATGATGACACACCTGGACTGGAAGTTTGGGACTGGCATATGCACACTGAGGTATATGGAATGACTGGCCAAAGGGCACCTGCCATATAACACAGGGAACTCTACCCAATATTCTCTGCTAGTCCATATGGGAAAAGAATCTGAAAAGAATGGATGTGTGTACATGTATAATTGAATCACTGTTGTACAGCAGAAATTGTAACACTGTAAACCAACTACACTTCAATAAAACTTTTAAAAAATGGGGAAAAAAAGTATGGGGGGAATGTTGGATGGTTGAACATTACAGAGCAGTTAGCTTACGGAAAAGAACAATGCAACACCTTTACACGTACTATTGCCTGACATGGAATTCAGTTAATTTGGTCTGAGCGGCTTCCTACACATAGTAGGAGGGCAAAGGTACGGTCTTGGGAATGCCGCCTGGGGCTTGGACGTCTGCTGAAGACAAGGTCTTGCTACTGTAGCAGCCTGCTCAATTTTCTGTCAATGAAAGGGCAGGTGGCGTGACAGTTCAGAGCCTGGACTTTGGAGCCAGGCAGCCTTGGTTCAAACACCAGCTCTGCCAGTCATGAGCTGTGGGGCCGTGAGCAGGGTCGGCATCTCCACTTCCACCAGGTCCACCACATAATGATGTGAGGGGTTACATGAGTTCACGTATGTGAAGCACTTGGAACATTGTTTGCCACAGTGTCAAGGTTCAAAGGACGCTGTCTTTATACAGACCATGTGTCAGGCTGGGTGGATTAATCTCAGAGCCAGGGGCTGCCTAGAATGCCTGTCAAAGATTTCTCTCACGGCGCTCAGAATCTAATGGAGCATGATTAACAAGAAAAGATGCAGAATGGAGAAGGGACGGCATGAGTTTTTAGGAGGCTTCTCGTGTCCGAAGCATTCATTGCTGGGTTGAGGGATTACACCGCACCTCGCACCCACCAGGGTGCCACTTACTTTCCCTGCTCCTGAGTAACAATATTCAAGGTCCAGGAATAACCCAAGTGCTGAGACGGCTCCGTGATTCTGTCTGAAGAGAACAGCAAAATTACGCATGCTCGAGAAATAGGAACCGGTTGACGAACTGATGTTTATTGTTACCGGATATTTCAATACAAGTACGAAATTTGGAAGAATTTTGGAAGGGTAGATTGGAACTTGAAGATAATCTAAGAACCTTCGATCTCAAGATGACCACGGAGCATGGGAAAAAAAGAACACCATTACTTAGCATTGGAGAACCTTGACATGCTCATCCAGGAGTGACTGCACTGATTGGACTGATTTGTGCTAGGAAAACCTTAATAACAAGATTTTAAAGGGTAACTTCTCCCTTCACCCTGGAACGGGTGAATCCCGTATTTGAGAAGGCTCATGGAGATACCTTAGAGGCAATTACACAATTAGCCTCAGGTTCTCCTGGAGTTGGAGCAGGGGATAAAAAAACTGCTACGGAGATGTAGATGTTAGGCAAAGAAGTTAATTATTCATTGGAATCCAAGAAGCAGGGTCTGGGGCAGCGGACACAGGGGAAGCTGGTCCCACCCCAGGTCCCCGCCATGCCAGCAGAATCCTCTTCCCAGGTGTGCATTCCACAGCTGGAAAGGCTGCAGAAGGGGGATTAGCCCCACAGCACCTGTGATCATCTAAGCTCGGGCTTAGACTTGGGACACATGAAGATAAGCTTTGCCAGGAAGGAATTCTTACTTTCGACTTGTTTGAACTGAACGCAATGCTGTTTTCCCACCCTTGTCACTTACCACGGAGCCATCTTTCTCTTTTGTTTAAAAAAAAAGTTTCTTGGGGTCTCAAGCTGAACCCAGTCCCCGTTCACTCAAACCCACTAATCTTCTCACTTACAATAGTCGGAGTCCTGAAGGCCTGGCTCTTTTTACCCACCTGCTAGTCGTTAAAACAATTACATGGTCAGGAGCTCCCAAACAAAGTGCTTCATAATGCTCCCGGGTCCTGTTTCCTCCTGGTCCCTTATGTAGGCGAATGAATTATGTCCTTGTCCCACCCAGGACCTGTGTCTCTGCAACAAGGGCATACACACGGGTGCAGGGATGGGGGGCCGGGGGAGAGGGGTGTCTCTTTTACAGCTCCTGTCTGGACACCCAACTCCCCAAACCCCCACCTCCATTGCCTGACATTGTAACTTACCTTTTAAATCCTGCACTTATGTTTTGCTCCCTTGCATGTAAATGGATTTCAGTTTATTAATTCAACAGTTAGCACGTGTTCATAGAGTGCTTACTGTTCTCGGTGTTGGGGTGCGGCTGTAAATGGAAAAAGCCCTTGACCTTCCGGAGCTTTCTCCGGACTGTGTAGTCTGGCTGCAGCAGGGCTTTGCAAGTTAGATGGAGTTTTCCAAGGGTACGTAGGATGCTTTCTAGTCTTTTTAGTAACAGTATCAGTTTTCATACCATCCATCATTTGTGCTCACTTCACAACTTGCAGAGAATTCTGGTCCCGGCATTCCATTTTGTCTGTCCCAGTATAAGGCACCGTCTCTGCTGGGGTTGGCCTTTTGTGACAAAGGTACTCTACATTTTGTTTCTTAGAAATCCTCAGAATGTCCCGTGGCACCACAGGTAGTGTGTCTCCTTTAAATTCACGCTTTTTAAAAAGCCATTTCTTATAATAAAAGTCATGCTGGAATAAAACATTACAGTGTGCACGACAGGGTAGGAGCACTAAATTCAGAAAACAGGGACAGGTAACATTCCGGGATTCAGGGAGCTGCCTTTTCAGTGGCTCTTCAACAAGAAAGCTGACCTTTTTACTCTCCCTCCCCAGCCCAGGCCCCGTGGCTGGCTGGCACAGAGCCTTCTGGAACAAAGGGCTGTGGACCCAAGAAAATAACGAGAGCTCTGAGCGTCTTTTTGGAGCTTGAGGTAGGGCAACCTTTTTTAAATACAGCTGGATTCATTCCATTTAACAAACACGGGCCATCCACCTTCTCTGTGCCAGGTGTCTTGTGAGTGGTGAGTTGGGGAGCGAGGAGTCTGAATACGGATAGAGCTGGGTTTTTTGTTTTGTGTTTTTTTGCTTTGTGTTTTTCTGCTGTGTATAATTATCTTTCTCACTGAAGTAGAGTTAACTGACAGTATTATATTAGCTTCAGATATACAACACAGTGATTTGATGTTATATAGATTTTCCATATTAATTACAAATATTGGCTGTATTCCCTATGCTGTACATTACATCCTTGTATCTTATTTTCTTCCTAGTAGTTTGTACCTTTTAATCCCCTCCCCCACCTTGCCACACCCTCCCTCGTCTCTCCCCACTGAGTTCCTTTCTGTTTCATTATATTTGTTGTGGTTTCATATATATATATATATATACACACACACACACCTGATTCACTTTGCCATACAGCAGAAATTGGCCCAACATTGTAAATTAACTATACCATATAAAACACTATCACATATACTTTGTTGTATATGGTTATGTTTCTATTAATTGTATAGTGAACTGGGTTCATTCAGGCAACAGACAAGTGTTGAGCATTAATACAAATGGTTCCCACCCTGGAGAATCATTAGAATCACTTGGGAAGGTTTTTATTCTCAGAGCCCAGAGGAAAGAAATCAGAATCTTGGTCGTAGAATGCATATACTAGCATTGCTTTAGACCTTCGTGGTTCAGTGGTTAATGAAACCAGCTAGGATCCATGAGGATGTCAGTTTGATCCCTAGCCTCGCTCAGGGGGTTGAGGATTTGGAGTTGCTGTGGCTGTGGTATAGGCCAGTAGCTGTAGCTCCAGGTTCGACCTCTAGCCTGGGAATCTCCACGTGACTCGGGTATGGCCCTAAAAAGCAAAACAACAAACCAAAAACCCCAGTGCCGTGGGTGTATATTCAAGGACTGAGAACCATGGGCTTCCTGTGGTGGACCTTGCTGTACATTAGAGTCACCTGGAGACCTTAGAACGTATTGATCCTGGGGTCCCAACACTGACCAATTAAACCTGTCTCTAGGAGAGGAGGACCTAGATTAAAACCTCCACAAGTGATTCTAATGTTCAGCCAGGCTGTGAACCAACAAACACCAGGCACTCTGGTTAAGTGCTTGTAAACAGGGAACAAAGCTAGTGAACTATGACATCCCCCCAGCTCTCCTAGAATTTACGATTTCATGGAGAAAGAGAGGCAAATTATGTGTTACAAATAATAAATTACGATACATTCAGTATGATGACGAGAACCAACAGGTGGCAATAATTAGAAATTATGGCGGAGAGTGAGGAATGATCAGATTTAGGCAGAATGGGCAGGGCGGTGATATTAAACCTGGAAATTAAAAGACGACAAAAAGCTAGTCTTACAGAACTAAAGGAGAGAGGCGGGAAGGAACAGGGAATAGATATGTCTAGGGAATCCAAACAGCACATGCAAAGGCCCCGGGGTGAGATGAAGCTAGGCATGTTGAAGGAAACGCTTCTGCCCAGCAGGAAATAACGACAGGAACAACTGGTCTGAGAGGACTTGGAAAAACGAGGTAGGGTCCTCTTCATGCAGTGTTAAATCACTTACATTTTAAGCTTGATGAGGATCTGGCAAAGGTTTTTAATCAAGGACGTGAGATACTTCCATTAGTTTTTTAGACGGTCAGGCCATATGTGAGAGACGCTTAGGCGAGGGTGATGCAGTGGAGACGTAGAGAAATACCTCCTATTGACTAGTAATTGCATGTGATTATAAGTAGCAGAGACCCAGGATGATAATAATACAGAGATTCAGTTTTCTCTTACAGAATAAGCACTCCGGGGGCCCCATGGGGGCTCCTTCGGCTCTTACCTCTACCTTCCCTGGGGTGCGCCTCCAGCCTCAAAACGCTCCGTGATTGCACCGTGGCTGATGCAGCTCTAACCGCCACGTCTTTACTCCGGGGAAGAGAAGCAGAGGGCTTCCTCCTCCCCCCTTTTAAAGAGCCCTCCCGGAAGCCCCACCCAATTCTTCCACCTGCATCCTATTTACCAGGATTCTGGCTACCCCTTCCTGCTGAGAAGCTAAAAATGGAGCTTTTCAGCCAAGCACGTCACTGCTTCCCACAAAATCAGAAGTTTTTGCTGAAAGGAAGAAGGGAAAAAATCAATATTGCTGGGTTTGAGACATATTTAGAATGAGAATCCCTAGACCTGGCTCAATTGGCATGAAAACTGAGAGAAAGGGAGCAATCAAGATAGAGGCCACAGGGGACTGGGGAAGATGGAGAGGAATTGATTAGGGAATCAGAACTAACACATTTAAAATACCTGTGAGAGATCTACATGACTTGCTAAACAAGCACGGGATTGGAAAAAAAAAAAATGGATGGAGTTCCCCGTCGTGGCTCAGCGATAACATGACTAATATCCATGAGAACTCCAGTTCAATCCCTGGTCTCGTTCAGTGGGTTAAGGATCCGGCATTGCTGTGAGCTGGGGTATAGGTTGAAGACTCAGCTCAGATCTGGTGTTGCTGTGGCTGTGGTGAAGGCTGGCAGCTACAGGTCCAATTTGACCCATAGCCTGGGAACTTCCATATGCCACAGGTGTGACCTTAAAAAGACAAAAGGAAAAGAAAAAGAAAAAAAACGTTGAATCCAGAGAAAAGGTATGGGCTAAAGGTACAAACTTGAGAGTGATCATCGAGTTGGAAATTGAAGCTCTAGCTGGAACGAAGCTGCCCAGAGAGAAGGCAGATAAGAATAACAGAAACTGGTTAAGGTCTGTCCCGAAAAGTGCCAAACTGTAAGGTTCAGTGTGATGAAAGGGAGCTGGCAAAGGAAACAGAGAAGAGGCCAGTGATCTGGACAGGAAACCTGAGAGTAGGTCAGGGCAGCGCCAAGTGGAGCGAATTGCAGGAAAGTTGAAGTCAGCTTGTTTAAGGCTTTTGAGAGGTTGACCAGTGTCTGGTGGATTTTGCAAATGGAAGTCACCAATGACTTTGAAATGAGCAGTTTCAGCAGCCTGTTAGGGTAGAAGCTGACTGAAGCGAGTTGAGAGAAGGAAAGAAGGGGGGGGCGGTGCAGAGAGTATGTGAAAGACCCCCTGTAAAAGGTAAATAACTTGGAGAGGAGCAGGGTAATGGTGATTGTTGGGAGAAGGACTGAGAATGAAAGGGACTGTGTTTGTAAACTGGGAGACACCAGAGAATCTTTGCATACAGAGGAGGATTACCCAACAGAGAAGGAAAGAACAAGGATGTAGGAGAGAGATGAGGGAAACCAGAACTGCATCTCTGGGAAGCCAGAAAGGATGGGATCTGAGGCAGGGCGGAGGGCCTGGCTTGTGAGCAGAGCCTCTCCCATCCTCTGTGAGGCTGTAACGCACTGTGTGAATGTGGGTCCATCACCCCATGGACTTTGGGGTGATGTCTTTGTTTTGAGATAAAGTGCTCTTCCAAATCGTATGAATTTCCTTTGAGACAAGGATTGCAGTTAAGGTCACCGGGCCCATCATGGGCTGACAGGGTAAGCAACACCTCCTGTAAAATTCGAGGATTGTTCCATTTTGCAAGCACAAGACAAACTTCATAGGTATATTTTTCCCCCTTTTTTAATAGCACCCATTTAATATCACATTATTCTTCTCCTTTCCCTCTCTCCTCTCTCTCAAGATTTTTGTTCCAGAACATATTTATGTGGAGGCTTACCTCGGCTGGAATCAGGGACACGGTATTTGAATCTTAAACATTCACATCTTTAGAATGAAGGAAGTGGCACATGGCTGGGTCACCAACTTTCCCAGTTTCCCAGGATGAAGGGTTAGCACTTTCGGGACTAAAGACGGGAAGTTCAAGCAAACCTGAAGTGGTTGGTGACCCTAAGTGTGGGGTATAATGTAAAGGTTGTTTAAAATATCCTTGGCCTTATGGTAGACCTATCACAACATTATTTTTTTTTTCTCATTGCTCAGTTAGGTTTACAATACAAGACTATTTCTGATAAAGATCAGGCAAGTGTAATTCAACTACACCAAAGTGTCTGGGACAAGTTAGCATTGTTTCATGCTTCAAGCCAGGTTTTAGAGTCAGAAGAATGTAGGCTTGTGTTCCCAGTGTTATTGCTCTATGAGCTTAGGCAAGGTGATGAGTCTCTCCAAGTGCTGGTTTCCATATACTCACTCCTATACATAAAAATAGATAAACAGCAAGGACCTGCTGTAGAGAGGGAATGCTACTCTATATTTTTTCATAACCTGTAATGGAAAAGAATCTGAAAAAAAAATGTGGATAACTGAATCACTTTGTTGTACACTTAAAACTAACACAACCTTGTAAATTAACTATACTTCAATTTTAAAAGACAATAAAAATAAATAGTTAACAAAATGGCATAACATTAGGACCTGTCTCTCATTGTTCTGAGCATCGTCTGCCATAACACATGCAAAGCACAGGCCTTGGCATGGAAGAATAGCTCAATAATTGGTAGGCGTGATGTGAGTGTTGATAATCATAAGTAGATAGAAGGTAATAACTCTGAATTATGCCCAGCTTCATACACTGAAACACTTGAATTACATTTCCCTTATTCACGAAAGCAAGGTAACTGATATGCTCATGAAGCCTAGAGACTGAAATGTTCTATGTCCTGCCTGCATAACTGAAGACAGGATAAATCATATTAGTATTTTTAATGTAAAGTATGTCAGTGTTTAAAGCAATTTCTCACTTAGAAGTAAGACACATTATGGCTCAAAGCACCGGCTGCCTGGGTTCAAAGCCCAACCTCACTACTTACCAGATGAGAAATCTCAGACAAGTTCTTGAACCATCTGTGTCTCTATTTCCCATAACTAAAATGGGAATAACATCAATTTTTATCTCACTAGGTGATTTGAATACAAACTGGGATTAAGACAAATACAATTTAGAACATAGTAGGTACCAAAACCAATACCTATGTTTATCCTCTTGATAGCAGTAGTTCAGTATGCTAGTTACACAAACCCTTAGTTACTAAGGATATTTAATTAATTGACTAACATGAAAAAAATTTGTTAGTTTAAATTTAAAATAATGAAAAATATTAATTACAATTAAAAATTAAATTAAAAATAGCTTAAATTAAAATTCATGAAAAATATTAATTAGAAACAATTGACAAGAAAAATGCTAATTGACGTGATAAACCAAAAAAATGAAGACTTGAACATAAAAAAATTTATTCTCTCTCCTATCCCAGCTATATCAATTAAATATTTCAAAACATAGAATATTCCAAGCTTTCAAAATAAGAAAAACAAGCTTTTATTTATAAATTAGAAGTGATACATATTAAAGAGCAACAAATATTTTCAGTGCATAATTTTTAATAACACATTTCTCAAGTCAAAAGAAATATGAAATTATTCCCCAAATCTTTCTAATATAGAAAAACACAAAAAAAGGATAAACTGTATCTCAAATCCCATTATCCAGAAATTTAACATTTTAGTATTTACACTTTCAGGGCTTTTTTCCACACACACACGCCATGTTTTATATTTTTTTGTTAACAAGTTAAACTCATACACATTTGGTAAACTATTTTCTCATTACAATATACAATGAATTTTTCCTGAGCCATTAAATATCCTTCTACAACATCATAGTGTAAATGTATGTACCACAATATACTTAACTGATCGCATTTTTTTGAACGTTTAAGTTTTATCCAATTTATAGCTTTATAATAAACCTACAATATCTATTCAATAACTTTTGAAGAATAATTTTTTTCTTTTGTCTTTTTGCTTTATCTAGGGCCGCACCTGCAGCATGTGGAGGTTCCCAGGCTAGGGTTCTAACAGGAGCTGTAGCCGCCGCTTCACCACAGCCACAGCAACGCGGGATCTGAGCCGCGTCTGCAACCTACACCACAGCTCACGGCAACGCCGGATCCTTAACCCACTGAGCAAGGCCAGGGATCAAACCCACAACCTCATGGTTCCTAGTCAGATTCGTTAACCACTGAGCCACAATGGGAACTCCAAGAATAATTTTTGGTTTTATTCAAAAGAACATGTTTTAATAATTAAAACTGATAATGAGATCATAGAAAGTTAAGAGCTATAAAGATAATACAAGTTAAAGTTCAGTGAATTTATAATTGTAGCAACCTGATGAAATAAATTCTAAAACTGCCTCTGAAATTCTTAACACAGTAAACTTAAAAAAAAAAAAAAAGCTCCTTTAAAGTCCTCAACTGAGCTGGATTTGAGATCCTTGGATGCTTAACTTTACTACTGATTCAGTTTTCTACCAATAGTTACCTCTTGGATGTGTCTTAACTTTCCTACTTGCCTGGAAAGTTCCAAACTCGGGATCACATGTTCCCCCTGTGGTATCACCTAACCCACTAACTGGCATTACCTGCCTGAAAACTGAATGGTACCAGCTACATGTGCTAATTTAAATCACTGAAAATGTTTGTGATGTTTACTTTCTTTAAAACAAAGATGAGGGTTGAGGACGTAGTACAAAGAAAATGATTAAAGATTTTTCTAGAAAAAACAATCCTCTAAATGGTAATGACAAAAGTGAACCAAAGTCAAAACACAGCAATAAGGGAAAGGATGTCACTGTAGGAAAGTGTTTTAAGCGTTCATTTCAAAAGTTGTCTATAGGAAACTAAAAAAAACGGGCTAAATAAATGCAATGTGAGATTTTGCATTGGATCCTGGAGCCAAAAAGAGAACATTACTGGAAAATCTAGTGAAATCTGAATAGTCTGTAGGTTAACAGCATTGTTCCAAAGTTTTTGTTGTTGTTGTTTTGGTTTGGTTTGATGTTTTGGGTATTATTTTTAGTTCTGGCAGCTGTACCACAGTTATGCAAGGTGTTAACATTAAGGAAAGCTACATAAAGCTGAATGAAGGGTACATGGAACTCTGAACTGTTTTTGCAACTTTTCTCTAAATCTAAAATTATTTTGAAATAAAAAGCTTGAAATCTATAATGGTAAACATAAACATATAAAGCAACAACCAAGGCCATTTTGGTCTCCTAAAATGTTGGAAAATCCAAGTCACATTTCATAATTATTTATTCTGAAGCGTATTAAAACAAGAGAGAAATGCAAATATGGAAAAAGAAAAGTACATGATGAAAATCATCATCAGATGTTTAAATGTGTCCATTTCTATTCAATTCCAGGTCAAAGTTACAATTTAAAAAATTAAATTTGTACTGTTGAGGCTGTATCTAAAAATGGATGGTGAAGAATTGCTTAATGTTTTTCTCTAAGCTAACTTCTGACAATGTGGCTTAGTTTCAGAGAGTGTAATAAGTGGAGATCAATTTCCTCTTTTTTTCCAAATGCCTGAAAATAAAGTGCACAAACCTCAATGAGTTTTGTCATTGGACTCAAATCTAGAAGACACACACACTTAAAAAAATGAAGTTTCCACATATGAATTCATATTAAAAATTATAAAGCAATGAGAACCATCTAAATGACAGCTTATATGAAATACCCAAACTGACCATATGAGGTATTCATTATGAGCTTGTTACCCTTCTATCACTTTTATAAAATTGTTGTTTTAAATTTTTTATTAAAAAATTTAAAAGTGCAGAGGTTAGCAGTTTGTCTTGTATTTCCTGATATGAATCAGCCCAAGTATACAAGTTTTATAAACTATTCTCGGCTCCCATAGTGACCTACTTTTTATATCTGGGAAGAAGCATCATCTGATAAATGAGCATAAAAAAAGTTAAATACTTATGAGAGCTTTGTAAAGCAAAAAAAAAAAAAAATGTAGCTAACATGTATTTATAATTTTTTCCTTTCAAAAAGCATCTCTAGAAGTCAATGATTACTTTCCACTAGTACAAATATTAGTATCAAAATATTTCCAGAAACTGATAAAAACAGATTATGTCCTTACTCATAATATTCTAAAAATTCTGCAGCCCTACACACAGATATTTACATTTTTTTCTTTTTGGACAAACATATACATCTATCCCAACAATAAAGGGAACTGGAATTGTCTTGGTAATTACTCTCCCCATACTAGCTGGGATTGAAAAAGTAAAACTGCTCAAGGGTCATCAGCCTGATCTGAAGGAGAGGAAGTTTATTCTTCATTTTCAGCAGATTCTCTTTAATTTGGAAGCTACAGTGACAGGTGGCCTCAACACTCAGGCATTGCAGACCACCTTGAAGGTCTCAGTGCCCGTAGCCTTTGAAGTCAGAATAATCAACAAGCCATTTGATACCTGATCACACGAGACCCCATGGACTCAGGTGGACTGATGTTCTATCAAATAGGAATAACTCGATACAGTTTGCTGAGCCAGTTTATAGTCTTAATGAAATGCTGAAGCACAGGTAAATGGGTGCTACAAACTAATTTTCAGCGCTCTTACTAGATGTGTTAATGCATTTTCTTTCAAGAGTACATAAGCATCCACAGAAAAGTGATCCTTTACTAATAATGAAGGGAAGAAAAAACAGTTTGCATTTTATGGGCAGATAAAGCTCCCCCTCTTTTTGGTAAATGGTAAATTTCCTAATCAAATATTTTGAATAAGAGGTCATCCAAAGTCATGTATGGTACAAGGAAAAAAAATTTTTTTTACTATGATGTATAAATAGAAGGAGAAAAAATTTCCATTCTTGGGAAGGAACTGATGTTTTCTATCAGGACATAATAAAATGTTCTGGACACTAAATGTTCTGTGGTCTATAAGGAAGTTTACTAAGATTTCTATTTATCAAACTTGATTCCAATTACATCTGTTGATTTCTTAGTTGGGTTTTTCCCTTTGTTGAACAGGTAAATTCATGTTTTTGCCTTATGTAACCAACCCTTCCTGTTCAGTTGAGGGTAATTTGCAATTGCATTGTGAGCTCAGGAAAGGATCTAACACTATATGTACATTTGTGACCCTCATATTGTCAATGTTCATATCAATTAACTTAATAAAACAGTTAATGTCATACAATTGTTAATACAATGCTCATATTAATTCAACTTAATACAATAGTTCTTGAGCCTCCACTATATTTCATTCTTAGACCAGGTGCTATGATGGGTATTCCATGAACTGCAAGGCTTTCTCAAAAGTATTGACAAATGTCATAGGCAATCTCCCCAAAACAAATGATGTTTGACAACTTTTTCGTGTCTGCAGTTCCCAGAATGATTTCCTAGTTCACAGGAATGCTTGACCTTAGGGAAAATGAAGAGGGTCCCATTAGCAAGGACAGTTCCCATGGTTCATTACATGACCTGGAAAAAAAATACTGCTGTTGCTAATCTGTACCTTACCTACCATAACCTTCCTGCCTCCTGAGAAGTTCAACTACAGTGAAGGAAGAGATGAAAATTAAAGGGGTAAAAAGAATAATTTTTTGGATACGAATCAGTAGCATTGAGAATATTGCAAAATAGCTGAAGACTCATCTATGATGCCTGTATTCAGTGACCATTTGCCTTATCTTTGGTGAACGTCTGTCACCTGATAGTTGCCACGTGGTACTTTGGCAGAGTCAAATATAGGCTCCAGAGTCAGTCCATGAATCAAGTTCCAACTCTGCCACTTAAGAGTTGAGTGAACTTAAGCTGACTACTTGAGTCTTCAAAGTTTTACTTTCCTCATTAGTAAAATACGGGTAATAATATACCTACCACATTCTCAGAGGCTCTCATGAAGATGGAGGAGAGAGTGCATGTAAAGTGTTAGCACATAGCTTGGAACAGAATCAGTGTTCAATGTCGTGTAGATTCTATTTTTATTTGGAAGTTCTCAAGTCCTCCTCAGAACTACTTGGCAAAGCATATGGTATTTTTCAAGGCCCTTGGCTTCTGTACTTGTTATTGTTCTTGTTTAGCTATTAAATCGCTATTGTTCTTTCCCTCCTCCCATTATATCTGAACTTCAAGAACTCAAAAAAGATACTTAATGACTAGATGAACTCAAATCACTTTGGTGAAATAGGAGAAAATTGTAAAGACTGTCTTGAATACTCTTCTGCAGAGGTTGTATGCAAAGAGTTTTAATGTGAATAACAGGAGGAAAGTTGTGGTTGAAGAACACTGGCTGAGAATAAAATGTTGAGAACACGGACTAGAGACGCAGAAACCAATGACAGAGACTGTTAAAATAATCCAGGTGTTAACTGGAGGGGAAGAATAGTAAAAGCATAATGAAAACGGATACGTGGTTTGAAGATATGAACCCACGAAAGGAACCCAGAAAGCAATACCATTTACATTAGCGACAGGAAAGATCAAGTATTTAGGAAAAAATAATCTAACAAAATACTTGCAACAAAATTTTCTGCCAACTACAAAACACCAATGAAAGAAATCAAAGACCAAAATATATGGAGATATATACCATATTCATTTACTGGAACATTACTCAGTATTGTTATGGTCAATTTCGCCCAACCTGACCTGTGGATTTGATGCATTCCCCATCACCATCCCAGCAGGATTTTTTTAAAAAGATATTGACAAACCTTATTCAAAAAACATTTTTTGAAAGGCTAAAATCCAACAAAAACTTAGAATAGCCAGAATAATTTTGGAAAATAAAAAGGAAGTTGAAGGGCTACATAATTTCAAGAATTACTATAGACTTCTCAGAGCTCCTTCAGTGGGCTTCTGCCCCTTGGTGGATTCTTGTCTTTTCTCACAGCATGGCCCCCAAACACCAGTCTGCACTTCTGCCTCAAGCAAAGAAACAAAAGACCAACTCCTGCACCCCTGTCAGAGGAAATTTGGAACTTACCAAAGGAAGAAAAAGAACGGCACGAAGCAACTGAACATATTGATGAAGTACAAAATGGAACAGGCAGACTTAACAAACAAGCCAGTGAGGAGATTTTGAAAGCAGAACAGAAATATAACAAACTCCGCCAACCATTTTTTCAGAAGAGGACGGAATTGATTGCCAAAGTCCCAGATTTGGGGGTAGCAACATTTGTCAACCACCCACTGCTTGGGGAGGAGGATGAAGAAGCGTTGCATTATTTGACAAGAGATGAAGTGACAGAATTTGAAGATATTAAATCGGGTAACAGAATAGATTTTTATTTTGCTGAAAACCCTTACTTCAAAAATAAAGTTCTCTCCCAAAAATTTCATCAGAATCTCATGTGATGCATCTTCAAAGTCCACTGAAATTAGATGGAAATATGAAAAAGATGTGATAAAATGTTCAAGTCAAAGGCAGAATAAAGCCAGCAGGAAGGGACAGCATGAGGAACCAGAGAGTTTCTTCATCTGGTTTCCTGACCATTCTGATGAGTTAGAAGAGGTCATCAAAAATGATATTTGGCCAAATCCATTACAATACTACTTGGTTCCTGACATGGATGATGAGGAAGGGAAGGAGAAGAAGATGTGATGATAAAAAGGAAGAAGGACTGGAAGATATTGATGAAGAGGGGATGAAGGTGAGGATGATGATGGGGGGGAGGGAGGAAGATGACGAAGATGACTAATGGAACTGATGGATTCCAACCTTTTTTAATCTTCTCCAGTCCCTGGGAGCAAGTTGCGGTCGTCTTTTTTTTTCCCCTCTTGTGCTCAGTTGCCCTGTTTTTGAG
This sequence comes from Catagonus wagneri, assembly GCA_004024745.2. Classification (NCBI taxonomy): domain Eukaryota; kingdom Metazoa; phylum Chordata; class Mammalia; order Artiodactyla; family Tayassuidae; genus Catagonus; species Catagonus wagneri. Next base: position 14,149,050 of record PVHT021183584.1, read on the forward strand.
GTCTCTTTTCTCCTATTACCATGATTCTCAGTTTATTTTGGAGGGAAATACCTTCTGCTCCCTTTGCTCTGCTGGAAGCTGGAGGGTGCTAGGTCCCTGTGTAGTGGTGCTTAGAATTGTAGTTTTTTTCCTGCTTTCTCTGTATATTGAGCTCCGAGATTACAGTGACTCTATGTGAATATGGATAGTTAGCATTTACCAACATGTATCTGCCTGCTTTTTCTTGATTCAAAAAAAGAAAAAAAAACTTTAAAAAATTGAGTTATAGAAGGTTAGCAAAAGGTGGGTTTGAGATCTTCGGGTGGCTTAAGTAGGCACTTTGACAATGTGGCTTCTCTTTTGGCATGTTTAATTGTGAGGTTTAACAGATATCCTTCCAGTTTAAAATGACACTTAAAAAAAAAAAAATTCTCTGCTGGTGTTGACTTGAGCCCTGCCACTTGATGGGAGAATCAGCAGAACCTGTAGGATCCTATTTGCAACTGACCTTCTCTGTTGTAATTTTGTTCCTGTTTATTTTTAAATTTTTCTTTTTTGTTTCACTGGAAAAGAAGGCTGATGCTCAATTTTAAACGTAGAAAGTGTACAAGTTGCTTTATTATGATAAAACTAAATAAATGGAAAAAGAGAATTACTATAAAGCTGCAGCAATCAAGGCAAGTGGTATTGGCTAAAGAGATAGACACAAAGATCGACACCACAGAAAGAAAGAGGCCAGAAATAGATATACACATCAATGGTCGGCTCGGGCAAGTGATTTTTGCCAAAGTGCAAAGACAATTCAGTGGAGGAAAAGAATAGCC
>PVHT021183584.1:14149952-14207742 GCA_004024745.2 Catagonus wagneri
AAAAAAAAAAAAAAAAAAAAAAAAAAAAAAAAAAAAAAAAAAAAAAAAAAAAAAAAAAAAAAAAAAATTAAAATAAAATAAAATAAAAAAAAAAATAAAATACATGAACTTCAACTTATATCTTGCATATATACAAAAATTAATTTCAAATGGATTATGGACAAATATATAAAGCCCCAAACTAGAAACTAAAATTTCTAGATGAAAGTATAGGAGAAAATGTGTGTTGCCTTGATTAGAGATTTTTTTTAGATGTGTCACCAAAAGCACAATCTACAAAAGAAAAAATTGGTAAATTAGACCTCACTGACATTTAAAACCTCTGTAAAAGATACCCTTAGAAGAATGAAATGAAAAGCCACAAACTGGAAGAAAATGTTTGCAAATTACATATTCAACAAAAGACTGTATGAAGCTTATATGAAGAACCCTCAAAATGAAATAATAAGAAAATAAATTAGAGTATTTTTTAAAATGAGCCAGAGATTGGAACTGACATTTCATAAATGAAGATAGTAGGTTAGCACATAAGTGCATGGAAAAATGCCCAGCATCATTAGCCATTAGAGAAATGCAGATTTAAGCCACTATGGGATACCATTACAAACCTACAGGAACGACTAAAATTATAAAGACTGAGGGAGTTCCCGTTGCAGCTCAGTGGGTTACCAAACCAATCAGAATCCATGAGGATGCAGGTTTGATCCCTGGCCTTGCTCAGTGGGCTAAGGATCTGTCCTTGCCATGAGCTGTGGTGTAAGTCACAGACGTGGCTGGGATCCTGAGTTGCAGTGGCTGTGGCTGTGGCCAGCAGCTGCAGTGGCTCATATTGAACCCCTAGCCTGGGAACTTGTGGGAGTTCTCACTGTGGTACAGTGGGTTAGGAATCCAACTGCAGGAGTTCCCGTCGTGGCTCAGCGGAAACAAATCTGACTAGTATCCATGAGGACACAGGTTCGATCCCTGGCCTTGCTCAGTGAATTAAGGATCCAGCATTGCCATGAGCTGTGGTGTAGGTGGCAGACTTGGCTCAGATCCCACATTGCTGTGACTGTGGTGTAGGCCAGCAGCTGCAGCTCTGATTTGACCTAGCCTGGGAATCTCCATATACCACAGGTACAGCCCTAAAAAGACAAAAAAGAGAGAGAGAATCTGACTGCAGTGGCTCTGGTTGCTGCAAAGGTGCAGATTCAATCCTCTGCCCAGTGAAGTGGGCTAAAGGATCTGGTGTTGCTGCAGCTGCAGCTTAGGTTGCAACTGTGGCTTGGATTCAGTCCCTGACCCAAGAACTCCATAGACATACAATGGAAAACAACTCAACAAGAGAAAGGAAAATTTTTTTATAGAGGAGATAATAGGAACGGCATGAACGTAGTATGCTAAGTGAAAGTCAGACTCAAACTACATACTGCATGATTCTATTTAATAATATTCTAGAGAAGGCCAAATTTTAGGAACATAAAATAGATCAGTGGCTGCCAGGGGATTAGGGTGGGAGCAATGGTTAATTACAAAAAGGCAAGAATTCCCACTGTGGCTCAGCAGGTTAAGAGCCCCACGTATTCTCCATGAGGATGCAGGTTTGATCCCTGGCCTTGATCAGTGGGTTAAGGATCCAGTGTTACCGAAAGCTGTGGAGTAGGTCACAGATGCACCTAGAATCTGGTGTTGCTGTGGCTGTGGTATAGGCCTTTAGCTGCAGCTCCAATTAGATCTCTAGCCTGGGAATTTCCGTATGCCGCAGGTGTGGCCCTAAAAAGAAAAAAAAAAAAATTAGAAAAGGGGGTGTAGCAAGAGAAAATCAAGAGAGGTGATGGACTATTTCTGTATCTGGATTGTAGTCATTATCACACCATTGTCTGCCCAAACCATATATCCAAACTGTAAGCCAGAAAGAGTTCATTTTAATGCATGTACATTTTTTAAGTGAGTAGGATAAAAATAAAAAAAGAAAAAGAAATCAAGGTTTTTGAGCAGGTATGGCTAAAAGGAAACAGATTAAAAGGGTAAAAACTAGAGAAGGCCTCAGAGAAATGGAAGGAAAACCAAAACTATGTAGAGTCATGCAGGAAGAAGGAAAAGAGACTTTCTGGAAGCAGATGAGGGCAAACATAGTCAATGTGAAAGAAAGTCATGGCTGATTTTAGAAAGAGGTGTTGGAGCAAAAGAGTAACCCCATTCAGCAGCTACACTATTCTTTCTTAGGTCAGCAACACCTTAATTTGACATTTAACTAACCGCTTTTGTAGGAGGCCTGGTAAGGATAAGAGTACGGTAGTTACTAGATGAAGCTTCAGGTTCAAGAGATAGAGCTTCAAAGATGAGGACAGACTTGGGAAAGTAAGATACAGGGGGACAAAGGATTCACGGAGGAAGAGGGGTCTGAAGATGCTGGTGGGAGTGAAAGCATAGCCCTTCTGAAGATGGGAAGAGACGTTAGCCTTTAAGAAAGGAGAGTGGCCTCTCTTGCCTTGAGTCAGAAAGCAAGTCCACAGATAAGACAGTGAAACTAAGACTCAGAGGGTCCAAGGAGTGATTATCCCAGATGGCTGTGAACTCCATCCTTTCTCTCTTGTGGTGATGGGTCTTCATACCACTTATTCCTTCCTGTGGCAATTTCAGAATGGCTGGTGGGAGTTTTTGTTTTTGTTATGCAGCTTTGAATACTGTCTTGGGCAAGCTTACCCCACTCAGTGGTATTTCCAGGAAAGCGTTAAACTAGTGCCCCCTTGTGGCTTCAGGGCAGAATGGAGCCCACTGCAAATTTGCAAACACAACCCCCAACTTAAGACTGGTAATGCTAAGAGGCCTATGGAGGTTCTATTGCATCCATCAACTTTTTTCTCCCTCCTGTTACCAAGGTTTCGTCAAGTGTCACCCTGAATAAATATTCAGGGATAATGTGCAAGTAGAAATGTTAATAATAAGTGAAAATAATGTCTGAATGAATTCTACTTCCAGATGTGTTCAAGTACATTTATAGCTTTCATTCAGACAAGATTTGGGTATATAACTTTTGGCATCACCCAAAAAAAGGACAGTAAGAAATGGTTCTAAAATCGTTCTGACTATTTCTAAGCCGTTACCTAATGGGTGTCATTCATAAATCTATTTGCAAAGCTATGGACCAATGACTGAAGCGATGGAAACAAATTTGCAATGGCATTTGGAATGGGAGACTTAGGATATGGATGTTAAACATCAGCAAACTCAAGGTGATTTTTCATGAAAAGGCCTAAGAATTGATCAAATTTGACATATGTCATACCATGTTTTCCAATTAAATAAAAACCCTACAGAGACACACATAGTGGTTTAATTGCAAAAATAACACCTACACTCAGGAGAAGTACAGCAAGAATTCTCATGACTCCCATTACCTCTAATTGGAATCAAACAGCAAAATCCCTGACCTCCATAAGGCATATTCATTTCACAGCTGACATTTGCTTTTTTTCTCAACTGATATTTTAAAATTATCACACAGGCAGAAAAATGTTTTAGGACTCTGCTTAGTTCCCTGTTCTAGCCTTGATTTGCAGGATTACATTCAGAGGCCATACTGAGCCCTTTCCCCACACTCCTTTGGAGCCATATGGCAAAACAAAAAGAGAATCAAGTAATTGTGGCTTTTCCTTCTAAGCCATCTTGTAAATGGGAAAGTGCTGAGGTGAAGCAGAGCAAGGTGTGAATTTCCACACTTAGAACCAGTAAATAAAGAAATAAATTACTTTATGGTTTCCATCCCTAAGTGGAAACAAAATGGCTTCACCTTTGACTCATGACAGTTTTGTCCATTCCATCCGAGTTGTTCCCAAAGGCCTTCCAGATCTGGAAATGATTCAACATGGCCAAAGCAAGAGGCAAGATGTGCCAAATGTTTATCCTCAGTCTGACTACACAAGGCTGATAACCTGAAAGCTGAAATTTATAACAGTTTCAGAGCTACTGTGGTATTTATTTCTCGAATCAGCCTGGTTGGGGATTAATAAATCTGTTGGGAAGTACCATAGGGAATTCCTTCCCAGGTTGCTTGAGTGGTGAAGAAGAATTAAAGTAACAGGTCTAAGAGCTGAAGTAGTACTTGGTGACAGCCCTGAGTCTCCAGAAAAGAAAACACCTGAATAAAATCTTTTTAAAATGCAGTAAATTACCCTAGATATCTGGCTTGTCCAATACCCAAGTACACAAAAGTACATAAAAGCTCAGATACAATAACTTTATAATAAGGTCTTTTTTCTTTTCTTTTCTTTTCTTTTTTTTTTTTTTTTTTTTTTTTTTTTTTTTTTTTTTTTTTTTTTTTTTTTTTTTTTTTTTTTTTTTTTTGCTTTTTAGGGCTGTACCCACGGCATAGGGAGGTTCCCAGGCTAGAGGTCAAATCAGAGCTGTAGCCACTGGCCTACGCCACAGCCACAGCAAAGCCAGATCCAAGCCGCTTCTGCAACCTACGCCACAGCTCACAGCAACACCGGATCCTTAACCCCCTGAGTGAGGCCAGGAATAGAACCCGCGACCTCATGGTTCCTAGTCAGATTCAACGGGAACTCCATTAGGTCTATTTTAAATAAAACCAGCCGGAAGAATGAAACCACACCTGAGAGTAACAGTAAATCAGAAATAGAAAAGAATAGATATAGATGTAAAATTAGAAATCAGCTTTAAGAAGGGACTGTGTGAGCAAATAAATTTCCTGAGTTTTGGAACATAGAGAGGACAAATAGAAGGTCAAAGAGAGATGATTGGTAGAAACATCCACCACTAGGATCATCGTTATCACCACCTGGCATTATATACTCATTTGGTGTCTTTCCTCATGACCCCATCCCCGAATGGAAGCTCTATAAGAACAGGTGTTTCATGGTATTTTGAAGTTCCAAAGCCTAGCTCATTGCTTGTAATGCAGTGGGTACTCCAAGGAAAATAAATGGAGCTGGTGAGTGAGGCAGAGAAAAATACAAAGAGATGAGAACCAGGAGAAAAACTGTGGCAAGAATCATAAGAAGTAGGTTGCTTATTTCTGTCAGATGAAGCTGAAAGGCACAGACGCAAAAAAAAAAAAATCTAGGCAAGGAGACTGTATATTAGGATAATACATTGGAGAGAGGTTTAGTGGAGTTGGGAGCAAGCAGGCCACGCCATGAGTGTGTACAGGCCTCCGACCGAAAAATGTATCTCTTTTCAGTTAAGGCAAAGCATTTGTTAATTTGCAGTGAAAAAAAAATAGAAGGCATAACAGAACACTAGGAACTATTAATGCATAGATGTGTTTCTCAGGTGGTCACTTTTCCCCTTCATTGTGTGCTTAAGATGGCAATATAAACATGTGATAGAATACAGGACAAAATGTCTCACCAATTATTTGGAAAAGTTTCCAAAATTAAGATTGCTTTTGGAGATCAGGATTGAAATATATTTGGAGTAAAGGATGTGATGTCTTTTTACAGTGCATTGAATTTCCTATTTTGATCAGGTTAATGTTAACTTAGCTTTGTTGTTTGCAAGTGTTTGTGTCGAAGGCAGAAAAAGTGACCCCAGAGGCTAATACGGTACAGAGGAAGCAACTTAAGGTATAAATGTGCTCCGAATATGTACAACAAGCCACCTAATACTTCTGAGTTATCATTATTGGTGGATGGCAACCAGCCAGAGGAAATGGAATTCTCTGGAGGGCTGGCTTGAGCTTGAGACAAAGTAATTTTTTAAGCAATGACACATAAAATCTCATAGAAAAAGTTGCCATTAAATATAAGGATGACTAAACTAGGCCACTGTGGTGCTATAAAGAACCAAATTAAAAATAGCAAAGCAACCCTGGTAAATTGTCAAATAGAAGATGAGGACATACTGTGAAAAACTCAAGATTGAAAGTTGTTATATTTTGACCAGAATCAATAAAGAAGGAGAAAAGGGTAAGAGAGGGGCAAAGGAGGATCTATTCTGTGCAAACTGGACTGAAAAAGATCTGATGGTCACAGTGATCTGCCAAATAAATACTAATTTGTCATGTAGAAAGTCTCCTGTACTTTTTTTTAATGAAAGCAGTTATTACCATTAATACATGAGCAGGGACACAGGGGTGGAGGTACATATATGAGTTGTTTTCTCTGTTTTTAAAAATTCAGACTAACAGAAATTGAAGTCACTCTGCCATAGCTTCCTTTGTCACTCAAGCCCACCACCTTAGGCTGCTGAGATCTGCTGGAGCGAGGCCATCTTTTCCCAGATAGGTTTTCCCATAGTTCCCACTTCCTCCAGGCAATGGTGGCCACTGGTCTTGAGCATTCTTTCCCTAATCTCTAACCTCGCCATTATGTGAGCATAAAGACACAGTGAGAAGGAGCCGCCCCATGAGAAGAGCAGTCCTTAGCCACCTTAACTCACTCTTTGGTCCAATTGCTTTGCTAACCACAGCTGGAAATTAATGACCACCCCCTGCAGCTGGAACAATTTTCCTCCTTCTTACCAAAGCACACTAACTGTATCTCTACTCCAACAGGATATGCAAAACCCCCACCTAGGCACTGTGGCCTCCTGCCTGTCACCACTAGTGAGAGATGGGAGCTGACTGGTCGTGTAGAGCATGAGCTGGGACACAGGTGCCTGGAACACACACGCAGGTCACTGGAGTTCTGATTCCAGCTTCAGTGTGTGCTGGACCAACCTGGAAAATGCTCAAAAACAGTGGTGTTTTTAAACAGTATAATTACGGGTTCGGGAACCTGATCTGGAGAGGAAAAGAAAAACGAACTGTATATATTTAATAAAAAGAAGAGAATCCCCACTGGGGACTTGATTAAGGGGATTCTGTGTGTGATGCTTAGTGGCTGTTTTATGTGCACTTGAGAATGGTTCAGGAGCCTTACTCTGCCAGCATGAGAGATTTAAGTTGGACATTAAGATCTGCCAAAATGAATCCTTTATGAAGATAATGAACTTTGCTATGAACTTTTCAGAGGAGACCCAATATTTTGGAATGTTTGAAATCAGAATACGAAGATATGTGAATTTTGGACTGTCTCCAACTGGAAATTCTGGGGAAGCACACTCTATTTTAAGGGGAAAAAAAATAGTCTTCAAAGAAGCTCAAATATCCAGAGCTGTTGAGTCATGTGGCCTTGAGTATTGTCTTGTTCTCTCCATTCTCCAGAATTTTTCTTTTGAACCCTGGAGCCATATTTAAAATAGGATCATAATTAAAGTGAAAGGAAACTTTTAGAGTCAAAGGAGAGGGGCTTGGAGATGGTTCAGTAGGAGTGGAGGTGAACTCTTCTAGAAAGGAAGAGACAGGGGAAGGTTGGGGTCAGGCAACCAGATTAGTGACTTTTGACCCCAGATTAGTGACTTCGCTAGCTCTGTGACCCTGAATTAACCTTCCTGAGACTGATACTTTTATCGCATGTAAAATGGGAATGATAGCTACTGTGCAGTGATGTTAATAGGATTCATGTTGATTTCAATACACACTTGACATGCAATTGGTACTCAATTTGTTGTCATGGTTACATCTCTTCCTGTACGTGTCCCACCCAGAGCTAGGTTATACCATATTGCAATGTATATATTGTGATGTTTTCCTCTATACACATGGTAGACAGGCACCCAACTAAATTTGAATTTCAGATAAATAACCTTTTTAGTATAAGTGTGTCCTATGCAATCTGGAGGACACACTTGCACTAAAAATTATTTGTTACTAAAAAAATTATTTGTTACTTATCTCAAATTCAAATTTAGCAGAATATATGGCATTTTCATTTTCTACATCTGGCAAGCCTGTCTACTCAGCACTGATTCCCTGTTTATCCCTTTCTAACAGCATGTAGATTTTCATTCTGGTAATGAACCCTCCCTGCAATGGTTGACTCCATCTAACTCCCAGATAGGTTCTACGTGGTTTAGCCAGTCAACATATTTCATCCTCCTGGCCAAAATAACTGGTTATTGGGTAGGCACGTGGTCTAAGTCACAGCGAGTTTAGGGACTCTGTTTGGAACACAAAATTAGAAATACCTGCTCTCTCTTAGGTGTAAACAAGAAGTGAGAACTCTCCAAATCATTGGTAATCATTTGACTCCCATGGAGAAGCTGACCCATAGAAGATGCAAAACCAAGATTACAGCTGAAGAATTGCTATCCTTGGCGCTAGGAGTGGGATCGATTTCCCTTGAGGCACATGACTATGTGTGAGAACAGATGGACACCTGAGCAAAAGTTTTTTTCTTCTGTTTTTGTCTGTCTGTCTGTCTGTTTGTTTGTTTTTAAGGAAGGAAGAAGGAATAATTGATGAATCATAGGGAACAGAATCCATTTCACTGCGTGGAACTAAAATAAAGCGTGTTCTTCCAGGAGTTAGAACGCTTTAGTTGCAAGTAATAGAAAAACCTAACTCAGACAAGTATAAACAATAAAGGGAATTTATAGGTTCTTATAACGTAAAGTCCCAAGGGTAGGTGAGCTGCCGGTTTGTCTTCAGGGCCCTCTCTGGGGAAGCTGTTTATTTAATAGTGAAATACAGCAACAACGAGAAAGTGGGGAGGAGTCTTATTCTTTTTATTAAGTTAGCCACTGCTTCTATTTTTATGATTCCATAATTTTAGGATGATTTGGCAAACGCAAAATGCAGCTGTACTCATCAGTTTTCCAAATTAATATTTATATAACTCGATGCAGCATCCAGGGCCAAATTTTTAGTAGAACTTTACAAACATTTCATTGCAGTTCAGTCTTATCTGTTTAGAAATGCAAGCATCACATTTTCCTACACACATCCCAGAATTATTTCTGCCAATTCAAGATTTCATGATAAGTTTGCATTTGTAAGCTTCGTTTCCTGATTCCTTGATTTGTGCCCTTGCAAATTTTGATTCTGTGCATGTTCAGTAAAATTAAGAAGACAATCAAAAAGTCTGGCCTGCAATGGCCCTTACTACCCAATTTAGATCTCAGATTTTTTTATAAGATTTTTCCCACAGCTGATTTTAATAAAATCTGTAACAATAATTGCTGTGAAAATAAAGAGCACATGATAAGGAATCTGCCTTTCACTCCAGCAATCATGTTAAACACATTTGTGTCTAGCACTGGGATATTCTTATATACATGAACTACTAATATGCATATAATAGAAGGTCTTTGAACCAGGAGTCTGAATAGTGGAAACATCCAAGGAGTGGAATTGTTCTGAAATATTTTTAAATGGCCATCCCTTTTTCAAATTACACATTGAAATACTTGAAAATAATAGCGAAGTATCTTCCAGCTGCAATGATAGCTCAGTGTTGCTTTGTGGCCCAATACATACCAAGGTGGCAGAGCAAGATTTTCACCGGGTGGGCGTGTGGGCATCACACTAGCTGCCTTAGGCTTCAGCTGGGACAGAGTTCAGAAGGCAACAACTATTTTAAAGTGTTATTTTCCAATCATGCAAATATGTCTCATATAAACCACTCCGAAATTAGCAGAATGGAAAGAAATACCACAAAAATTCATCTCATAGAACAGTCTTTTCCTAATCGCCAGGCTCCACTGGAGTGAAGACATTTCAGCTCCACAAATACTGTCAATTTGGACCAAGATAGATTTCAGACCGTCCCAGTGAATTCTGCCCTACTAGAAATACCATTTTATTAATAATGAAAATAAGAAGGGCTCGTAGTTATTATGCATGTTATTATGTCAGGAATAGAGCCAAGAGTTTGACTTTCACAGCCCTGTTCCCATTTTGTGGATGGGCATTTTTGCTAAGTCCGGTGTAATGATGGGCCTCTTGGCCCAAGACCCTGTGAACGCAGAGCTAACAAGGTCACAGATTATTCTAGGTGCTTCCTGGGATCATAGGCAGTAGGCTACACCCTTAATATCAGAGCTTTGTGAGACAGGCACTAATGTTCCCAACCCAGAAAAGAGAGAAGCTAGTAATTTGCCCAAGTCACATAGCTGATAAATGGAAAGCCTGGATTTAAATGCAGAACTTCGGAACTCAACATCATTGTTTTTTCTGCTAAATACCTGCTACAGTCCCATTCAATTTTTTTTTGTTTTTTAAGGGCTGCACCTGCAGCATATGGAAATTCCCAGGGTAGGGGTCAAATCACAGCTGCAGCTGCCAGACTACACCACAGCCACAGCAACACCAGATCTGAGCCACATCTGCGACCTACACAACAGCTCAGGGCAACACCAGATCTTTAACCCACTGAGCAAGGCTAGGGATAGAACCCATGTCCTCATGGATGGATACTAGTCGGGTTCGTTACAGCTGAGCCACAAGGGGAACTCCCCCATTCAGATATTTTATCCGGCTTTTATTAATTTAGCATAAAAATTTTAGGCATGCAGATGGCATCTCCCTAGACAAGAAGCAACGTTCAATGGCAGAGCTGAGACGAGCTAGGCAAATTGTGTGGTATAACTGATTTGGAAATGTCAATTTTCAAGAGAATCTTCTGCCTCAAAAACAACTCCTTTTTAGACAGCGCAATTAAAGATAGCTTAATCCAAACAGTAATGTTCTAAACCCATATATTTCTTCTACCCATAAGACAAAGAAATAAAACCTCGCAAATAACATTAACTTTAAGAGAAATGTTTTCCTCACCACGAATTCAAATAGCATGTACAAGCTCTATTGCTGGCATTGCTGGGAAATTGGTTCTTTTATGTCATTCAAATGGCACTAATAGTCTTCCCTTCAGGGTCTGGCTTAAACTCAAAACTCAAGGAACTATAAACGAAGACCGCCCTTTTCCAATTATCTTTTTGTTCTGCAGAGCTGGGGCTAGCCCTCCAAGTCAGAGAAATTGGTATTCTAGCAGAAAGCTGCTGTTTTAAGCAGAACAGCCTTTAATATGGCAAGATTCCTCCTTCGAATGGCTAAAGGTTTTGCAATTCTTCTTGTAGTCATCTGTAATACTATGATCTACCCATTAAGAACTCTCTCTTTCAAGCAAGGTCGTGAGAAGTATATTGAATATTCTCAAGGGCAGGTTGGAGTTCCTGTTGTGGCTCAGTGGGTTAAGAACCTACTAGTCTCAGTAAGGATGTGGGTTTGATCCCTGGCCTCGCTCATGGGGTTAAGGATCCAGGGTTGCCACAAGCTGCAGCATGGGTTGAGGATGCAGCTTGGACCTGGCACTGTGGCCGTGGTGCAGGCTGGCAGCTGCAGCTGTAATTCAACTCCTGGCCTGGGAACTTCCATATACCATAGGTGTGGCCAAGAACAGAACAGAACAGAAAAGAAAAGAAAAAAGAGAGGGAGAAAGGCAGGAAGGGAGGGAGGGAAAAAAGGAGGAAGGAAGGAAGAAAGAAAGAACGGTCAGGTTGTCCATTTCACTATCTACTTTCTCCCCCAGAGAATTGGACCAGATACGGCAGTAGAGCTCGTCATCCAGCCTGTGCAGGTTCCGGAGCCTAACCACATGGGATTCGATGTTTATGTGTATACTTTCGTGTGCATGTGTGACCTTTTCCCACTTGTCACCTTGGAAAAGATCACTGGCCTTTCTACGCCTCAGTCCCCTCATCAATAAAGTGAAGGCCCTGGACGAGGTTGGCCCACTCTCAAAGAATGGTCTGGAGGTGCCCAAGACCCTTTCCCAGCAGTTCTCACGGCCAAAACTATTTTCACGATGACACTAAACCTACTGCTTTCCTTTTTCACTCTCATTCTCCCACCAGTGGACAGTGGCGTTTTCCGGAGGCTCCCTGACACATGATGATGTCATTAATCTGAACATGCACTTATGTAATCTCAGTTTAAAATCATTTTTAGTCTTATATATCTAATACTATAAATCTCAATAAACATAACTCACATAAATTCTAACAGGGTTCTCAATGATTTTGAGGAGTTAAAAGGAGTCCTGAGATCAAAAAGTTTGAAAACGGCTGGACTAGGTCATCTCTGCCTCAGCGGTTTCTAACTACCGGTGCTAGTGTTAAAAACATCCTTTTTTTTTTTTAAGGTGGTAATGGTAGATCTTAAATACTTTAAAAAAAATTTCCTACTTGGTAAGATAAAAAAAGTGTTACCCTTTATAAGAGCCTCCATTACAAAAATCATCATACTAGTTTATACATAGGCAGCCCTGTGAACCAACCCTTCTTGTGACCGACTGTGATTGAGAAAAATATTTGTTTCTGCACAGATTATTATTACCCAAATGGGTATTAGACGTTTTTCTATGAAACTCTCCTCAGGCCCCAAGAGTGTTTATGTTAAGTTTGTACTTGGTTGAAAACCTAATTAATAAGGACTCACTTATCCATTGCTAATTCTCTAACGTCAAGTTCTACCCTGTTTTGTCTTTACCTGGACTTTCCTAGGTTTCCTACTATTGCCTTCAAGTCAGATCCTGAAACCTGAGCCAAGAGTTCCTTCCTCACACTTTATTTTAAAATGTCAAAGGAGAACTGACCAATGTAGACTATTGTAGTAGATAGTCCAAAAATGCCTGCCGGCAAACTCCAAGGAAAGAACTCCTAACTCATTCAATAGCTCCCTTTGCAATGTCCTATGTCTTTGACAGATTACTTCTGGATTACTTACAAAACTGAAAGTTCAATTTTCAATGCTAAACAATTAGAAACTTATATGCTTACAGAATTGCAGCTCAGGATAATATCAATGAATGTTTTCTTTCCCAAACCAATTATACGGTAAGATAGGATTATCATGTTCATTCAGTCTATGCAAAGCCCATAGCATTAAATGATAGATCAGATAATTACTTGTTTCCACAGCACTTTGGTAGTGCTGAAGGTTGCTTTTCTTACTCTCAGACTCCCTCTCTAATTGACTTTCCATGACCTGGTGCCTTTCTCTTGATTTTTAAGTACTTCTTTCTATTCTCCATTATCTCATCTTTTCCCCCTCCTTATTGGACTGAAGTGACAAGGGATCTTTATGAGAAAAAAGAAAAAAATGTAATAGAGCCTGGTGAACTCACCACAGGAAAATCTGAGTTCAAACTCTGGCACCGTCTCCCCTTCATTATCAAACCCTGGGGTGTCATAATCGGGACAATGCATATTGTTACAATAATTCATGGCGATGTCATAAAGATTACTGAGTAGATTTCCTTTGGCATCACTAGTCTAAAGAACGAGGCAGAGATAAATGCTTTTCCACATGCACTACACAGAATGATGGTAGAAGATATGAGAAGCAGTTCTCTCCCCAGATGTCACTGGAGTCAACAGCAGTAGAAACAAAGTGACTAGAAATATGCTTTTTTTCACTTGCAGGAAGTTGTAATTAGCTTAATTTCTTTTGGAGGGAATCTGAGGGCCCTGTCTATCACCTGAGAAGTAGAACCTGTTCTTGCTGGGAAATCGACTTCATTCCCGTATGGGTTTCAAAGTTAGGTAAACGGATCAGGGAGCAGGGCTCAGACCTGAATGCTCGCGCTGCTTAATTACACTGACCCCTTCCTTGTCTTTTCATTTGCTCTCTGGGAAATTACTAGCTAATGATCTTCAGTGCAGAAGGCCTTTGATCGCTGCAGAGTTAGACTCTGCTCCCGTGGAAGAACCTTCGCAATGGTAAAATCCCTGTCTGCAGTAGAGCTTCTCAAACTTGACTCTATTGACATTGGGAAGTGGATAATTCTTTGGGAGTGGGAAGCTGTCCTGTTCACTGTAGAATGTTTAACAGCAACCCGGGCCTCCCCCCGCTAGATGCCGCTAGCATTCCCTCTCCACCGTGGTGACAATCGGAAATGTCTCCAGACATTGGCAAGTATTCCCTGGAAGAAAAATTCACCCTCAAATGAGAACTGCTCAGCTATAGACTCATAGAATGACAGAAGTAGAAAAAAAGCTCATGTCCTACAGTTCTATTTTTACCCCCAAATTGTAGCTTATTGACCACTTGTGGTGTACTTTATGATTTTAGGTAGGAAGCAACACTGAATGGCATTGACTCTCGTGGTGGAGAATAATCACCTTTGCAACTGTTGCTCAGACGTTCTGTCTAATCAAGGGGAAAGTCTCTGTTTAGCACTAGATCCTCTTTAACACCTCCCTAATATTTGTAGGTGGTGGCTGCCAGAGCAAGGGGGGGCCTCAGGGACACAGGCTTCAGCAGGCATTATCAAGCTACTACTTAGTAATTTTGCTCTCTTTTTATGATATTTATTTATTCATTTATTTATTAGGGCCTACACAGTTAGCAGTTATCTCCATTATCCTGAGTGTCAACTAAGAACCCTGCTCCCGAGTTCAGAACCGCTGTCGTGAGGCAGACAGGCTTTGGGTGGCACGCTTTCATGAAGTTCGTCTCACAGAACTTCAGATTCGCCATCTGTGAGAAGGGGACAAGAAAAACATGCCCTGCTTATCACAGGGCTGTTATAGGAACCCTGCAAAATAAAGCATGTGACAACGTGTATAAAATGTGAAGTGGGGTTGTTGCCTTCGTTAAGCAGCCCAAATACTGTGCCTCTCCTAACGGATGTTGTGTTCAGCATATCTTAACCTGAACATGAAAATGGCAAGGCTAGTTTGCCTCTGTGACATATTTTAAAGTGGCCAGAGAAAGCAGGTGACAGTTGCTTCATTTATAACGGTGTGACCCCAGGTTTACAGTTCTGGAAGAAATTGTCCATTTCGTTGTGATGGGATATTGGACTTCAACAGATATACAACTACTGTCGCTAGAATGATTATTCTTCTGGATGGAAACCCTTTTCTGCAGTTTTCCCCATGATAAGCCAGGCTGCGTTCTGGGAACCCAGCCAGTTCCACGGAGAACTGGGTAGTACAGAAATTTCAGCGTGAATTGTGTCCACGGTGATTCTGTGTCAGTATTAGAAATTATGCCCATGATACAATAAATGATCAAGCTGTTTTTCTTAAAAGCTACTAAACCTCTTCACGTGTTAAATCTGAGTGAGAATAGCATCGATCTACGGCTTGCGTGATACTGAAATTTGATTTTCAAAAGTGATTTTTGAGCCTAACTGGAAAGACGTTTTTATTTCCTAGACCAAAATGATGTCAACATCGAAGACTTAATTGCCGTCTTGTCAGTGTGTTTGGACACAATGGAAGGCCCTTGTTTTTACTTATACGTGACAGTCTCATCAGTCTGAAGGAACAGGAAAAGCTGCTATGATTAAAAAAACTGTGTAGTGAAGGGACTCAACCTTTGCAAGCTTACAAGTTGTTGGATTTCAAATGGCATGAGAGGAAGCCTTTTGGGCCGGAAGTCGACATGTCATTTCTGTAGCCCTCAGCGTGACCTTCTCCAAACACCAGCTCAGACACAAAAGACACTGGGCTCCAAATGACTTTTTTTCCTCCAGGCTGGTAACCCTATCATCTTCCTGAATGACACCTCCACCACCTCCACTCTTGTCAGGAAGGAAACCTTTGAATTCTTTGAAGCTCAAAGCCAGCAATGCTCTTCACAGTGACCTTGAGGGTCTGTTCAGCCCTTGGTACTTGCCAACTGCAGATTAATTTCTATTGTTAAGCATAGAGAAACCTGTCAAGGAACTATGGATTCATATAAGTCTCCCTGATGGGCTGAGTCAGTTTAAATTTATTCACAGGTGTATTTGTTTGTGATTGATATTTTGATGGGAATTACCGAACATACTAGGCCATTTAAAAGCAATTGCCATTAGAAAAACAGTGTGAAATACCAGTGATGGTGAACATATTTGCCTCCATATAAGGACTACAAAATTGTTAGAAGAAAAAAATAGGGGCTAAACTGTTCTGTTTTGTTAACCAAGAGAAACACAGCCAAAGACTCAATTTGAGGGCTGGCCTCAAATAGTTTCCTGTAATGAAAATTGGGAGACGAGCAACAATCCAAAGGCAATGAGAACCAACTCTGATTTAAATAAAACTGTTGGAAGAGTACTTTTCCTTACCTTGTTTTCCATTTAAAAAAACACTCTTTCTCACTTAGACTGTGTGAGAAATTGCCTAGAGATTATTGAAAAAAAACTGGTAATAATGGGCCAACACATTTTGCTTCCGAGGAACAAAAGGAAAAAAGCCCAGGGATCTATCCAAAGACAGCACTCAAGAACAGAGTTACTGAGAGCTGAATTTGGAGATGCTTTTACAGTTTTGTGTCTTGGTGTTGAAGTGAGACGGAAGAAGGCCTTTGGGACTGCTGGAGTATCATGCACTTGCAGGGGTCCTCTGTAAGCCTCAGGAGCTGAGGGGTCTGTGTGTGTGTACTTGTCTGTTTTAATCGAAGTGCAATTCACGTCCCATAAAATTAACCCTTTTAACGTGTGCAACTCAGTGCTTTTTAATATATTCACAGTGCTGTACATCCACCACCTCCATCTAGTTTCAAAACATTATCATCCACAAAAGAAATCCCACAGCAGAGTTTCCATTGTGGCTCAGGGGTAATGAGTCTGGCTAGTATCCATGAGGACGTGGGTTCGATCCTTCGCCTCACTCAGTGGGTTAAGAGCTCATGTTGCTGTGAGCTGCAGTGTAGGTCGCAGATGTGACTTGAATCTGGCAATGCTGTGGCTGTGGTGTAGGCCAGCAGCTACAGCTCCAATTCGACCCCTAGCCAGGGAACTTCCATATGCCATGAGTGTGGCCCTAAAAAAACCAAAACACACACACAAAAAATCCCATAGCCATCAAGCAGTCACTTTCCATCCCCCATTCCCGCTAGTCCTTAAGCAACTACTAATCTACTTGTTTCTGTGGATTTGCCTGTTTGCAATATCTCATAGAAATGGAGTTGTGCAACGTGTAATTTTTGCGCCTGGCTTCTATCACCTCGTATAATGTTTTCAAGGTTTACCCATGCTGCATAATACATTAGTACTTCATGTTTTTAATGGATGGATAATATTCCATTTTATGGAGTTCCTGTTGTGGCTCAGTGAATTAAGGACACAATGTTGTCTCCGTGAGGATACAGGTTCAATCCCTGCCCTCACTCAATGGGTTAAGGATCTGACATTGCCACAAGCTGTGGTGTAGTTCGCAGATGTGACCAGGATCTGGTGTTGCCGTGGCTGCGGTGTCAACCACAGCTGCAACTCCAGTTCCACCCCTGGCCCAGGAATTTCTATATGCCGCAGGTAAATAATAATAATAATTATAATTGTAATAATAATACTCTATTGTATGGATAGATCACATTTGTTCATTCGTTCATTTATGGACATCTGTAGTATTTCCAACTTTAAGCCATTGTGAATAGTGCTGCTATGAACAGGTGCATGTGTTTGAATACCTGTTTTCAGCACTTGTGGGCATGTACCTAGGAGTGAAAGTGCTGAGTCAAATGGCGATTCTAAGTTTAAACTTTTGGGGAACCACCAAACTTGTTTCCACAGCACATGCTCATTTACTTTTCTATATATAATCCATCCCTTTTCTTTCAACACCATTTTGAACAGGGCTCAAGCAAAATAGATAAACCTTTAGGTGACCCGGTTTTCTTGAATCTTCTCGGTGCAAAACAGAAGTAGCAGCAGTAATCTGTCCCATTTGGAAAACCTTTCCCAGGGGCCTGAGAGTATAAGAATTTGTTCAGCCTGCTTGATGAATCACCCCAGACTCCAAACCTGTCTCTATAGGGGAGGACAGCTGTCCTATCTGGGAAGGACTAAGGACAGTAAATACTTGCTATGGTGCGGCCACGTAAGACCCGGGTCTGCAGTTGGAATCCTGCGCCCTTTCCTCGCGTTTGGGTAGAGCAGCAAAGAGACGTTTAAGTCAAAATAGCCAAGTTCCTGAAGCTGTAGAGGACTCTGAGATTACTGCATTCCTGTGAGGTCTACCAGGCACACTGCATCCTCTCTATATATCCAGGGACTGCGTCCCTGGGTCTTGAATGCTGGGAAGAAGTTTAGCAGGTGGGTCTGCAGAAGAAGGGAATTCCAGGCAGAGAAAATGGCCCATGGAAACAAACACGGCACAGGGTGAAAGGAAGACTCCTGGGAAGGGTCTGCAGGATTTCCAACCTTCTCGGTGGGAACTGGAATAGGCAAATGAAACACTGTTGAGAAGAAGTAAAAAATAAAGTCCCATAAAAAGTGAGAGTCATCTCTAAAAATTTTTAAATCAGTTTTATTTTTGAATTGTCATCCAAAGGGAGAAAGCTCCTTTACTCTATCAAAAAAAAAAAGAAAGAAAGAAAAGAAAAGAAAAGAAAAACACACAGATATCTTTGAACCCTATACCTTGTCTGGTTCATACATGGATACCTCATAGAAATATGAGGTTTTGACACTCTGGAAAATCATCCAAACCATTGTTTAAATTTTGAGACAATACTTGTTTTTACTCAGTCTTTCCTGGAGGCTTCCAAGTTCTCCAAGATTAATAAATAAATAAGGCTTGTTTAGCCATTTCTGTGAATTGCTTATGTTACAAGGACATTTCGAACCTTTAGTCTCCAAGCATTCCATTACTGTTTGCAGATGACTATTAACACACAGATTCTCTGATTCCCTGAGTGTTCAACTGGGCTCAAGTTTCTTGTTAAATGTGGATTTAGGGAGTTGATTCTTTAAGACTTCAAGTCACAATGACTTCTCCACCTCTGCTCGTTTACTGGGAAGACAACTTCCCCTGGGAACCGCTTTCTTGGTTCTTGAAATATCTCCGAGTTCAACTCTTATTGGTTCCCAAGGGTCTGGTTTGATACCTTTTGGCCCCAGTGGCTGAAGAGGGTTTTAGTTGACATTCCAAGTGATTAATTTATGACCCCAGGCTAACTTGGACACAGTGAAGTGGCAAATCAGAATCTAATTGTTCTTGATACACACACACACACATACACACACACAACTTTTTTTCTCTTGGCCAATAGACCACCTTTGTTTGTACTGATGTGGTTGGTCTACGCTGCCTATGCTTCCGTTTCACTCTTACATAATAAAGACTTTGAAACTCCCACTTTTACATTTTCTCCTTTCATGGGACAGCACTACTCATGAGACAAGTATCTCAGATATCACTTCTTTTCCCTGTCAGCTGATGATGGGAGAGCTCATATTTAAGACTTGTGTTTCCAGCGATGGGAATGCACAGTGATATTATGAGGAAGGTGGAAAAGGAACACATCTTCTCCTACATCTTCTGGAAAAGGCCATGTGATGGCTTGTGTGTTGTTCCCAGAGACACAGGTTGAGCTGGGGCAGGACCACCACTGGAGACAAGCTGGGTCGCAAAAGAGCCACTGGAGGTTATTTGGTTGAGTCAATTGTTGGACAAACCACGCTCTTTTCTCAGCTGTTTTCAAGACGCAGTGAGTGCAATATGACCTAAGTGAAGTGCTGAGACCTCCTGTCTAGGGTCATGTCCTGTGTTTAAAAATGTAGTTGAGAGGTTGGTGGTGGAGAAACCTCCACTCAAAGGAGAGTGTGGATGCCCAGACACACCAACCTTGAGCTCCTTTTACACACTGCCAAGCCAGGCCCTCAGCTTTAGCCTGGTTTGGATGTGAGACAGTCTCCTTTTCTTCTAGGGGGTCATGGATTCTGTTTTGATTTCCATGCTTTTTCCTGAAAGTATGCCATCACGTTACCATACCTTTCCCTAAAGTGAGTCAGACGCGCTGACCAGTAGAACACCAAAGCGGTCGTTCCCATGGCAGCCAGAACCACATGGAAGCAAACAATAAAACACCACCACTGTTCTCAAACCAGCAGAGAGCTCCAATCACTAGAGCGAGTCGGGGACATAGTCAAGAGGCTTAGCCTTTCCGAAGTTGACATTGCTTTTCCAAACTGGAAGAGCTGTTCCTCCTTCTCTGAAGGCATCTCCGCAAAGTGAATATTCGAGCCTCTCAGACTTTCCGCGGAAGGACGCTCTTTAAGTTTCCTCTCATGTGCACGGTCCTGGCTAGGATGACGTTACAGGGTGGACTCACAAACAAGACCCTTTTGTGGTCTTTCAAAGTAAAGCCAGATGTTAGTTGCTGCTTCCACAGAGACTAAATGAGGTTTCAGGTAAATCAGATCTATGCGTGATTATAAAACTCCATGGTCTGTTTCATTGCAATCTGCACTGGTGCAGAACCTGATCTCCATGGTACAACCTTCAAGTGTGGAATTGAACATTTACCTGGAAATATTTTCAACTTACATAGAGTCATATTTGAGGGAAAGAATTGGGACTTGCCAGTTTTAGAATATTTGATTTTGGGACAAGGAGACAGAAGAAACAAATGCTCTTAGAAATGTGACCAGAAAAGATTTTCTTGATTCTGGGTAAATAAGATCCAGAAAACATTAAGTAGGAGATAAAAATAGGAAAAATTCTGAACCGACACACTGGCCTGCACAACAGGGGGACAATATATTTTAGTGTTAAGAGCATACACTATGGAATTAGGCTGATCTGAGTCTGGCTGTGTACTTAACAAATCCAAGCCTCGATTGCCTTCCCTTATGAGGGAAATCAGAGTGAAAGCATTAGGGCCCTTTTGATGAGCATTTCCTGTGTGACAGACACCATGTCAAGGTTTAATCCTCATTTAATCCTCGAAACCAGTTTACAAGGTAGTTGCTATTACTGTCCAATTACAAATTGGGAAACTGACATAGAGGACAGTTTAAGTAAGTTGCCCAAGTACCTCATAGAAGTGACCTGTGGATTAAGCAGTTACTATGGTGTCTGATACATATTAGCACGAATAGATGATAACAGTGTCTGATACACATTAGCTCTAACAGGTGATAAGTATAACGGATTGGATCGTTGGTATAACGGATACCATTATTTTCTGTTTCATTTCGAAATGCATTTTCAGGAAGTTTTTTTCTCATTTTCCTTATTTTTTCTTTTCTTTTTTTTTTTGTCTTTTTGCCTTTATGTAGAGCCGCACCCGCGGCATGCGGAGGTCCCCAGGCTAGGGGTCTAACAGGAGCTGTAGCCGCCGGCCTTCGCCACAGCCACAGCAACGCGGGATCCGAGCCGCGTCTGCAACCTACACCACAGCTCACGGCAACGCCGGATCCTTAAACCACTGAGCAAGGGCAGGGACTGAACCCGCAACCTCATGGTTCCTAGTCGGATTTGTTAACCACTGAGCCACGAAGGGAACTCCCCTCATTTTCCTTTTTTTCCTGGTTTCTCTTGAGATAAAACTGGCATACCAAAAACCACACATAATTAATATACATAATTTTGTGAGCTTGGCTATATGCATGCACTTGTGTTAACACCACTAGAATCCAGGTAATAAAACATATTCATCACCTCCAAAAATTTCCCTGCTTCCCTGTGTTGAGTTTTTTGTTTTGTTGTGAGTTATAAGAACGCAATATTAGATATACCCCTCTTAATAATGTAAGTATAAAATACCTTATTATAATTTAATATAATAATAAAACCTTACTATTCACTAGAGTCACCATGTTGTACAGCAGATCTTTGGAACATGCTCCTCTTGTATAACTGTAAATTTATACACATTTTCAAAGGTCAAATATTGTTTTTTTTTATTTTCTTAAAGGGTAAACAAACTTTTAATGATTATTTTTGCTATGTATAAAAGTAATACATTTATAAGCTTAGGAAATATTCCTTTTCATATCTTTCTCTCTTTTTTTTTGGTTTTGCCCATGGCACATGTAGGTTCCCTGGCCAGGGAATGAACCTAAAGGTCAAATTTTATTTTATTTTTTTTTCTCTTTTGCCTTTTCTAGGGCTGCACTCATGGCATATGGACGTTCCCAGGCTAGGGGTCTAATTGGAGCTGTAGCCGCCGGCCTACACCACAGCCACAGCCACAGCCACAGCCACACAGGATCCAAGCCGTGTCTACAACCTACACCACAGCTCACGGCAATGCCGGATCCTTAACCCACTGAGCAAGGCCAGGGATCGAACCCGCAACCTCACGGTTCCTAGTCGGATTCATTAACCACTGTGACACGACGGGAACTCCCCAAAGACCAAATTTTAAATCCCAGATACTATTCTTCCCCCTACAAGAAATAAGCATTAAGTCCTCAAAAAAAAAAGATTTTCTTATGCTACTTCTTTTCTATCTAGAATCACCGAATCACCGATAAATGTCAAGGGGTAGTTTTACTTTTAAAAGGCTGTTTTTATGCTACTCTAAAATTGGTGGTCTCACATCCAAACATTTTTTTTTCCTATGTTTTGGGGAGGGCATTTCACCACTTTTTCACCTCTCACGGAGAAAGTATAGAGCAAACTTTCTTTAGGGAGAATTTCTCCCAGTGGAAAGGAAAAGCCTAAAAATAAATCTGAACAATCCAAACATCCATAAGTTGCTTTAAAAGCAAATATTAGGACCCCTGTATTTATACACAGCCAGAGATATACATATTTTCCTGAACGCTGGACACGAGCCCAACCCCGGCAGGGTCCACATAATGAGAAAAAAATAAATAAATAAATGTATATGGAGCTATGATATAGTGAAACCCTTATAAGCCTTATTGCTTCATGCCAGATAAAATAAAAATGAGTTGATTGGGAAAGAATTCCCAATAATGCCAGCATCATCAAGAAATAAGCTCAAAGATCTTGTAGAGAAATGAGGGCCAAAATAGATAATCATGGGCTTATTACATAAGTAATAATCTATCCTCATACTGTGGTTGTGGCCCATAAATCTTGATCCACTTTTCTGGCAGTGGGGGTGAATGTGCGCTGACCCCCTTCACGGTCTTGTCTGGACCACCTTGTGATGAGGTTTGGGAATTTATGGATAATGGGTGGGAGCTGAGTGCCGTCCAGAACATGAATCAGGGACACAGCTTTCTGGTCCAAACCCTGTCCTGGCCATGCTATCATGAGGCTCTAACCAAATGAGTTACCACAGGAAGCTGACAGCATCTAAGCAGTATTTCCAGAGCTTCAGAGTATGTTTCATTTATGCTTCTTGAACTCACACTTCTAAAAAGTCAGCCATTGTTAGAGCTGTCAGGTCTGGTTGGGACCCTAGCATTTCTGCTTAAGATGGTGTGCCCGAGTTACAGATTAGCAAATATTTTGAACGTCACCCTGAGTGATGGCAGGGTACAACATAACCTGTTCACAACATACCTATCAGCGATCTGAAAGCATATTCACTTTGTAAAGGACTGATGCAAAATTGAACATTCAGAATCAGATGTCTAAAATTTGACTTGCTGGATTTCTTTCTGTGGTGCAATGGAATGGATGGGAGCACTAGAAAGCAGGATGCAGGTTCGATCCCTGGCCCCATCATACTAGGTTAAGGATCCAGTGTTGCTTCCACTGTGACTTCAGTCACAACTGAGGCTCGGATCTGATCCCTGGCCCGGGAATGCCATATGCCATGAGGATGCCAAAAAATAAAATAAAAGCCTCGCTCTGACCACTTAGATACAAGATTTTAATTCTTTGCTTTGCAAATGAATCTCTCCCCAGAGTTGCCAGTTGAATGTTGATAAACTATTTTTTTTTTTTTTTGTCTCTTTAGGGCCACACCTGCAGCATAAGGAAATTCCCAGGCTAAGGGTCTAACAGGAACTGTAGCCACCGGCCTACACCACAGCCACAGCAACACCAGATCTGATCCGCGTCTGTGACCTATACCACAGCTCACGACAACACCGGATCGTTAATCCACTGAGCGATGCCAGAGATCGAACCCACAACCTCATGGTTCCTAGTCAGATTGGTTTCCACTGCGCCACAACAGGAACTCCGATAAACTGATTCTTACATGAAGGTGTAGGCTCCCACCATTGAAGAAATGATTTAAACCAACCTTCTGTGATGATAGGATTGACCTGCTAAAGCCAATCTCTGAGTCTAGGGACAATTCAGACTGCATAGCAGATTCAAAATATACATTTAGACATCACAGTCTTGAAAAACTTCCAACACATTTGCCAAGTGCCTTTCCCCTCCACCTTTTAATATTTGAACAGATTTAAGAGAAATCTAATCCATATGTTTCTGACTCATTTACACTTGAATCATAAAATCTTACTATCTGTCATTTACTATCTAACATCTTTTGTCACTTGCAAAGTATATATTTTAGACCTTCCTCCCTTAAAAACAAACACACAAACAAACAAAAACAACCCAACTTTGAGCAAACTAACATAGAAAATAGGTACAATTCTGGTTCAAAGTTCCTGTTTTGGGCTCATCTTAAACTTGGCAAAGTGTGCTTCTTACATGTTCCCTATTTGTTATGTTAACTTCAGAAGCATGCCAATTTTTCATTCTTTTACTATATAATTATTAACTTTAGTGCCATTGTGGTCCCTGTTAATTCATTCCACACATTGAATATCCTCTGGAGACTTCTATTTTTCAAGTATCTTTAAGCTTAGGTCATTTGGGGCTTGAAGAGTAAAAGTAATGGTTTGGGGGCAATTTTGCTTTTTTTGGAAGGTGAATCATTTTTCGGCAAATAATTTCTTAAAAGGCATATACACCATGTGATCCGTAGCCAACTCTGAATTATTTTTTTTTCTTCACTTTGAAAACAAATAAATAAAATTCCAGACGGCATAATCATTCTAGGAAAATCCTCCAAGGAGGCCAATAGCCATTAATGTGGTCCTTGAATTTAAGGTGATTTGAATCGGAATCTGCTGTTTCCAACATACTCATGAATAAAGAGGATTGAAGGGCTGGGAACCTCAGAAACACTAGTATTACACGTTACTGTATGACAGCCAAAAGCTTTTATTTTTTTAGCAAATATTATTTTTTCACTTTCTCCAAAAAGTTCATCTCGTTTAATGCATTTCAGTAATGGCCATAGATATGTTTCTATTTCTTACTGAAAATATTTCTATTAATTGCTTCCATGTGTCGGTATCCACGCTGATGTAAAGTTGTCTTTGCTGAGAAGCACCCAGTTACTTACTCTGACATGGCATTTTAAGTATCCTGTCTTTTCCTTACTTTTTTTTTTTAACACTTCATGCACTTGATGTAGTTCAATTGCTATCAGATTGAGATATCTATCCTTGAGAAGTCAAATGGAGCCCAAGAATCTTCAGAAGAAGAATTACAGCTGGCCCTGTGAGATTTTTCATGCATCTCTATGTGATCTGGCAAGCTATCTACCAGGTCACATTTATTATACAGTATAATTAATGTTTGACAAGAATATCCAGATTCTGTTAAGCTCTTTAACTCAAGATTTTAAAATTCACCTTTCATGGAAAAGGAATCTATACGCATTCAAAGAGATCCATGAAAGTTGATTTTGATTAGGAGGTATATCAGAGGATTAAGCGAAACAGTTCAGACTGTGTCCACATGATAAACTCACAGTGGCTTCACAATGTTTGTGTCTAGAGCAGTTCATGGTAGACGCAAACTCAATGGCATGGTCAAAAGAATAGTTGATGTAGGGAGTTCCCGTCGTGGCGCAGTGGTTAACGAATCCGACTAGGAACCATGAGGTTGCGGGTTCGATCCCTGCCCTTGCTCAGTGGGTTGACGATCCGGCGTTGCCGTGAGCTGTGGTGTAGGTTGCAGACGCGGCTCGGATCCTGCGTTGCTGTGGCTGCGGTGCAGGCCAGTGGCCACAGCTCCGATTAGACCCCTAGCCTGGGAACCTCCACATGCCGCGGGTGCGGCCATAAACCCGCGGCCATAAAATGACAAAAGGCAAAAAAAAAAAAAAAAAAGAATAGTTGATGTGGGCGGCCTTGCCTTTGCAGCCAAACGCTTTGTTGTCCCCATGCCCTACCTCAGGAGCCACTTCATCTGCTTATTCACTTGCCTGACAGCATCTCAGGACTTTCTTTCTATTCTCTCACTTCCTTGACACCTGATCCAGTGTCACTTCTCACCCTTCCTGTCCTCTTTGTGACAGCCCTCCTTCCCTCACAGTCCCCACCAACATATACAGAGACATTAGCTTGGGACACATCTTTGCACTCCTACAGAGGAAAGAGAGCTAATATTTTTGAAGAATTCACAGCAACTGAGAAACTTTCAGGGATCAATGAATTACTAGAATGATAACATTTTACATACTGAAGGCTGCTTTGCGGAATCTCCTCATTGATAAGCCGTATTGTGGAATTTACCTTTAGGGGTTGGGTGTTTCAGGGAGCCATACACAAAAGGTTTCGTCAACTCCTTTAGTAACCACAGTGCCTAAACATAAATGGCACGTGTCAAAGAAACAAACACTAATATGAGCAGGGCCAGTAATAGCCAATGCTATGACTGAATTCATGTTTTTATACCCTTGATCTTGTCTTAGCAATGAAAATTGCTGTTTTTATTCCTACTTCAAGCCAAGGAAACAGAACACACACTCTGAAAGTACTGGACAGTATTAAGAAAGCCTCCAAACAGAAGCCAACTCCCTTAGCGTTGACATCCCAAAGGCTTGTTTCTTAAGGATACATGTCAGACGTTCAAAGAATTTATGTTCTGAAATCCTGACTCTGCCATTGGCTTAGCACACAGCCTAGGGTATGTGACTCGGACACCAAAGTATCATGAAAACGTAATGTGGGGTATGAACAATAGGGTCCTGGTGGAAGGGCTAGCCTGTACTCAGGCCTAGGTTTAATCACAGACACAGAAACAGAGGAACCCCTGGTGAGTCACAGTATGGATGGGAGCAGAGAGAGAAGGAGAGCAGCAGGAGAGATGACCTGGGGCCAGACTGGGGTGAATTCTTTAAGCCATGCTCTTGAGTTTGTACTTTATGTTCATGGCCATAGGGGGTCATTGATATAATTAAGCAGAGGGCCAACAGTCATTTAGAAAGTTCTCTCTGGCTAAAAACAGTGTATTATTAAAGTCTGGGGCCAAGAGAAGCACTATGGACCTTTGGGGGCAACTCAGCTTTATTCTGCCAGTTTCAAGGGGAAGGCTGCCAATTAACCAATACCTATACTTTTTAAGGTCCTCTTAATTCTGATCAATATAAAATAGAATAAGGCAGTTGTTTTACTGGTCAAAAAAAAAAAAAATCTTGAAAACTAAATGTTTCTTTTCTGCATTACCTTCAATGGCAAAAAGAATAAAAAGAATAGAGTCTAGTTACTGTTTTCACCACCTGTTTAATCTCTAATACTACTATTTTTTTTTTCTTTTTAGGGCTGCACCCGTGCCATATGAAAGCTCCTGGGGCTAGGAGTCGAATCAGAGCTGCAGCTGCCAGCCACAGCCATAGCCACAGCAACACCAGAACCAAGCTTCGTCTGCAACTTATACCACAGCTCATGGCAACACCAGATCCTTAACCCACTGTCCAAGGCCAGGGATTGAACCTGCATCCTCATAGATACTAGTCAGATTCATTTCCACTGAGCCACAAGGTGAACTCCCTAATACTAGTATTTCTACCTGCCAGGTCAAGTTTATAAGAGGTGATAATAAACATAAATGACTCCATATTCTCACTCCTTGGGAGTGAGATAAATTAAGCAAATTCTCCACATGATCCTCGGATGTCCTCATGTGACAGTGACTCTGAATAAATTGCTAATGTCACTAAGGGACACATTTCCTCCTGTTCCAAAGAAAATACTGTATTGAAATAGCCACTCCTTTGAATCAATTCAAAATCCATTCCTGGACCACTCAGCTGCTTTCCAACCTATCAGCCTCACTAATATTTCTTTAACTGTGGCTTCTGGAGGGGCTACTTGGACCACTCAGCTGCTTTCCAACCTATCAGCCTCACTAATATTTCTTTAACTGTGGCTTCTGGAGGGGCTACTGGAAAACTTGCTATGGTGGCCAGAAAGGGAAGGAACAGGAGAGAGAAAACTTGAAGTGCAGACTGAAAAAAAGATCAAGTGGAGAAAGAGTCATGAATCTGCAGCGTGGCTTTTGCTCAGGGTAGAGAGAATTCAGCTTGGCCCAAGCTGGGAGAATAGTTGTTCTGTGATTGTTATTACTTCTGATGGTCATACATTCATTTTCCACTGGAAAAAAAAATATTTATTCCACGAGCCGCTCCATGGGACATGACTAATAAATAATAAATGGAAACAATAACTCCATTTGGTACCATTTATTTCAGTGGGTCAAGGCACATTTTTATTGCTCGCTGTCGAGGACCCGGTGTTTGGAGTGTGTTCACATGTCTATTTATCAAGAGACAGGTACTGATATTGGCGGAAGAGGGGGACCAACAGGAACTAATCAATTCCAACCCCGTGGTTTCTCTTGACTTCTTCGGCTGCCAACGCACAAGCTGCATTCAACATTCTAAGAGCCTCGGAAACCACAAGCCAGGAAAACCTGCTTTCCTCTTGCAGTTCTGCATCCTGCAGAAGGACAGATTTCCCTGGCTTGGGGGGCACCGTGACATTTGCTGATGGGAAGGAGGTGGGGGCCGACGTGGGCCTCCAGAGAGGGCCTGGCACTGTTGACTGTTGAGCCAGCTGTCTGGCCTCACATTACTTGGAAAACAACCCTTCATTTTTCACTCCCCTGAAGCTGGAGGGCGGTAATTCTCGGGCTCATTACCCTTGTCTGTAAAATACTGGAATGTGAGAATGTGCCGGAGTAGGTTTCAAAGCCGTCGGACTTTGTGGTCTTGCTATCTACTTGGGTGCCCAGCTCTGCGTTTTATGGAACCATTGTCTTGTGTGCTTTGTGGGCGTCAGGCTGGATAAGCACTTTACTGCAGCCAAAGCCCAGAGGATTTGGAGCAACCAGACTGTACTGCTGTCTGTCATTAAAACTCTGCATGGCGATATTTCTAGGCTACACATTGAGAAATGAAAAAAAAAAGATTATGAAAGATGGATAGATAGCTATATGTATGTATAATAATAAACTTTACATGTGATATTCATAGGGGAAAATCTGGAAAGCTATACAACAGTGATGCTACAAATAGTTTCTTCTGAGTAGTGGGGTTTGAGTTCATTTTTCATGCTTGCACTATTTTAAGAAAGCCAATTCTGTGTTTGAGATCTGCCTCCACACACAATAATAGCTGGTGATTTGGGATATTATTTAACTTCTCTAAATTGCAGCTTTTCCACTTGTACAAATGGAAATAATAACAGTATCCACTATGGAATGAAATGCAGTTAGGATATATAAAAAACCTAGTTCAGAGTTCCCTTTGTGACTTGGGGGTGAAGAACCTGACATAGTGTCCATGAGGATGTAGGTTCTATCCCTGGCCCTGCTCAGTGGGTAAAGGATCTGGTGTTGCCGTAAGCTGTGGCGTAGGCCTCAGCTGCAGCTCCGATTCAACACCTAGCCTGAGAACTTCCATATGCCACATGTGCAGTCATGAAAAGAAAAAAATTATAAAAAAAATAATTAAAATTTTTTAAAAGTATAAAGCTTAGTTCACAATAGGCACGCCATAAATATTTGTTATGGCTCGTGCAGTACTATTCTGTTGATCATGTTGTTATTGGTGCAAAATATATATATATATATATATATATATATATATATATATATATATATTTGTTGAAACTAATACAAGTATTTCCCCAGACCTGTGATTACCTGTTCACATATGTGTCACTCATAGTCCCTATGGGCTAGGTTGTCCCAGTAGCACTTCCCAAAAAGGATGGGACTAGGGGGTTCCAAGCCCGGCCACACCACTCACCAAAGTGGCTTGGTCCATCCTTTATCTAAGAAAATCATATATTCATCTTTTTTGCCTTAACTAAAAAGAAAATAATCTTCCAGCCATGGTTACTCACCAGGATCCTCTGAGTTCTAAATCACTAGGGTTGTACTGAATGTCACAGCAACTTAATTGAAGAGTTCCGTGAGGGAATTCCAGAGTGAACATCTCACTCTTAGGATCAAGTCCCTTATCCTTATGAAACAAGGAGAAATAGCCTCTAGTGCATGGTTCCTGTAATCTCAAAGACCCTGAAAAAAGAAAATAGGCAACAGGTGAGAATGCATACTTTCCCACTATGTTTCATTAGGATGCTGGAAATCCTTACATTTTCACATGCATCAAAATTGAGATATTTGGGAAAGGTTGTTGAAATTTCAAGTGGCCTCTAAGTATTTTGAGTTTTTCCACAAGGTTAAAGCATTTTTATACCTAAATCATCTGTATCATCTGTCTATAAAGTCATGTATGAAGATATGTACATATTTTTTTCTTAAGGCCACACCTGTGGCATATGGAAGTTTCCAGGCCAGGGGCTGAATTGGAGCTGCAGCTGCCAGCCTACACCACAGCCACTGCAACATCCATCCGAGCCTCTTCTGCGACCTATGCCACAGCTTGTGGCAACGCTGGATCTTTAACACATTGAGTGAGGCCAGGGATCAAACCCACATCCTCATGGATACTATGTCAGCTTCTTAACCTGCTGAGCCACAATGGGAACTCTGATGTGCATTTTTATAAGGGTACTTGATCTTATGTGAGAGCTTCTTCCCGTGGATGCAATTCAAAGAGTCCAGCCTTACAAAAATCAGTTACCACATAGCTACAGACTGTGTTTACAGATGCTCCAGCTTCAACGCCACACATTCAACACTACATAAAGAGAAGGCCCAGATCCATAATGTAACTCAGTCTCACAGACCCACTCCAGAACCAGGTAAAGGCAGGGTAGCTCTCCAGCTGCACGACCATGAGGGCAAGTGTCTACAGAAGCCCTTTCTTTGCATCCTTTTCTCCTACCACGGAGGTGGCCAGAGAATCTCGGTCCAGTGGAACAGGCCACGAAAGGATCAAGATGCACAACCATTCATCATCCAGCTGGAAAACCTCATCTTAGTTTCTCTCTAGGATAGATGTTTCAGTGAGATGACTCTACAGATCTTCTACTCAAAACCAAATTACGGTGGAAATTCCATATTCTTTAGACAAAGCTATCTTTAGATGATCTCAAATATTTTGCCACTTCTCCAAAGCTTACCAGTCACGAGTGACTTCCTTCCAGGTTGGCTGGTGCAGTGATCCTAACTCCAGTGGTGCCTGACAGTGATTTCACAGCCTGAGCTCTTTGGTGAGAAGAGTCTTGAATTCACAGTGAGGGCAGGGTATGATGCTTAAAGACCAATGGTGGAGGCCTCAGCTTTGTTCTTTGATGGAGAGAGGGTTTCTGAGGGCACAGTTGGGCAACCTGTAGAGTTCTGGGATCTTGCATTCCCCAAAGTGCATGATATCCTGTGTCTGTGAACTTTATTCAACTTAATGCTTTTATCCTCAAATCCTTAGATTTGACTCAGATGAGATCAAGGTGACAGGACATGGTTGGAAGCTCCATTCTTTACTTCTTTACTTTACTTTACTCCATTCTTTACTTTACTCTTCAGGGAAAACCCACATCAGTGGTATAAAAATCTGAGAGTGGCAAAACAAAACAAAATGGATTTTTAATATTTGATAGAGGGAAGCTTGTTGTAACAATAAATCAAGCAGCTAAATAAAGTAGTAGAGAGAGATATGAAGTCACTCTCTCAACACACATGCAAATGTACAGAGAATTGGTA
Organism: Catagonus wagneri; assembly: GCA_004024745.2. Lineage (NCBI taxonomy): Eukaryota > Metazoa > Chordata > Mammalia > Artiodactyla > Tayassuidae > Catagonus > Catagonus wagneri. The sequence goes on from PVHT021183584.1 coordinate 14,181,339, forward strand.
TGACATCAGAAAAAAATTTTTAAAGTCAAAATACTGGGAAAAGCCGTTAAGTGTAGCGTAACTCAAGTGTGAAGTCAATGTGGAAGGAAATATTAGAAGATGTTAAAAACATAGAGTTGATGTTTCTGTTTGCAAGTTTTGACATTTTGGCTGCCGATCCTATCATTCTGAACTTTAACATATAGGTCTGTAGAACTGAAAACTAAGCTCCTAGTTTTGCTTTTCTTCATTATTTGCCTTTCATTATAAATTTATTATATTGAGGAGCTCCCGCTGTGGCACAACAGGGATCCATGGCATCTTGGGAGTGTTGGGACGTGGGTTTGATCCCCAGCCTGGCACAGAGGGTTAATGATCTAGCATTGTTGCAGCTGCAGCTTGGTTCTCAGCTATGGCTCAGATCTGATCCCTGGCCCAGGAGCTTCATATGCCGTGGGGAGACCAAAAAAAAAAAAAAAATTATTAAGAGACTGTTTTGCTCAGAGAGATTTAATCATAATGTTTAGGTAGCTGATTCACTCAGGGTGGCAACGTTCCCTTTTCTTCATCCATTCCTTCATGCATTCATGCATCCTTTCATTTTTATGCATGTATTCATTCATCTACTAAGTGAGATTGAGAAGCTGAATTCCCCTCCAGAATCATCTCATCCTCCCTTCAACCATCCTCTTCAACACCGACTATCTCTGTAATGGCATTCTTATTCTTCCCTTCTCTTCTTCTCTTCATCATCCCTTTTCACAACACCGTGACAAGCATCCTTGAAAACTCAAGTATTGACTAAGTCATCTTCTCTGTGCTTCAATCAGGAGTCGTCTGATTTTATTTTGAATCCCTCATACAATGCAGGTATCTGGTCAGAGCAGATGTTTAATAAAAGCGGAAGGAAGGACTGAAAGAATGAATGAATGATTCATTCTCTAAGTTCTCTCACACCTGTATCCTCTTTCTACCGGGCTCATAATTTAGATCTATGACCCCGCTCAGTACAACCCCGAAGTTGCTTAGTGACAGCCTCTTTTGCTGCTTTCTCTCCACCGCTATCCACTCCCCCAATAGTCCCTTCTAACAGGACTCTGATTGCAGTACGTCTCTTGACGTCTAAAGTCTGTAAATTGGGAGTTCCCATTGTGGTGCAGCAGAAACGAATCTGACTAGTAACCATGAGGTTGGGGGTTTGATCCCTGGCCTTGCTCAGTGGGTTAAAGATATGGCGTTGCCATGAGCTGTGGTGTAGGTTGCAGATGCAGCTCGGATCCTGCGTTGCTGTGGCTGGCAGCTACAGCTGCAATTTGACCCCTACCCTGGGAACTTCTATATGCCACAGGTGCAGCCCTAAAAAGCAAAAATAAATAAATACATAGATACATAAGTCCATAAGTTGTCATTCAAAGTCCTCCACAGTTTGGCTCCCATTTTTCTTTTCAGTCTTACCTTCTGCTACATCCCCATTAAATCCCTGCTTTAACCAGTCCAGGCTACGAATACAGCTTTGCCAGTTTCTGAATCTTTATCTAGAATGTGCCTCCCTGTGTGCCCCTGGGCACCGCATCACGGGCACCCCATCTCATCCTACCCAAATTCTACCCACTTTGAAGGCTTCTTTGTACAGAATCTTAAATAGTGGTTTGCTCCGTCCCGTTGGGATAAATTTTATATAGAACATTCATCACATTCTTTCTTAACTTTTGGATATTTGTAACAGTTATCTTCCACTAATAGATGGGAAAAACATGTGTCTCATTTACCTTTCACCCACAGTCTCTAGAAAGTGCCTTGAACATTTTAGGTACCTTGTAAATGATTCTCACTGAATTGAGTTAAACATAAAAAGGTAATACAGTTCTTATCCTTAAAACAATCATGGAGAAAAAATACAGAAACGAACACAACAGAGTGAAAGCCATCAGCTTTTGGCCCTGGAGGTATTTTACCACCAATCAGAAGATGTAGACTTATACCATGTGCTACTATGAATGGCTCTTATGTGCCTGACTCTGAGAGCACAGGATTCTCTCTGCTTCCGTACCTCTGACCCAGTCAGAGCAATTAAAAGTTAAACACACAAACAATGTATTCAATTGCTCATGGACTTAAAAATCTCTTCTCAATTCTTCATATAAAACATGAAGATGCTAAATGAAGCCCAAGGAAGTTGATAATGTCCTTATACCTTTACTATGTCCCAGATGCTGGGCTAAATGCTTCATATGCAGTTCACCTTGAATCCTTACAACCCTATGAAGGGGGCAAGTTATTAATCCACATTTCACGGGTGGGGAAGCTGAGGTTTAGTGAGGTTGAATGACTTGCCCGAGTTACATAAAGCAAGGAGCAGGCAGAATCGGGGTTGGAATACACATTGTCTGGCTCAAATACCTTCGCTATTAGGTAGGTTATGCGATGTTTACAAGATCTTTCAATGAGTTAGAGGTAGGTACGAGATGACAACTCCAAATACCCAATATCCATCCCACATCTTCACTGATCACTGTCATTTGGATTTTGCTTGTGCTTAGGAACCACAAATTAAAATCAAATATAATTTGCTTCATATACCTGAACTGTGGTTAGTACTATTATTTATCTGTTCTAAGGTCTTCTGTGCTTTTTTATATGTTTGAAATTATCTAAATTTTTAAAAGGCTTTATAGTTACTATTTCAATAATTATAAACTGAGTACGACCTTTAAAAATTGTGAATCACTATATTGTATATGTGTAACTTATATAATATTGTACATCAATGATACTTAATTTTAAAAAGAAAGGCATTTTTAAATAAAAAAAACTACGCAAAAAATAAAACAGGATCTATTCTTTAACACTAGAGAATCATTCTCTAGGGAAGGGCCATGTCAGAAGCTCCTTGGCAGGCTTTATTTCATCAAAAATAATCCTCTTCAAGATGATTTTTCTACTGAGACTCATCTATGAGCACAATCTTTAAGTAATGAGTTTGCAGAAAAATGTATCAGATGTCAAGGGAAAAGCAGCATATTTTGAGATGGGGGCAATCTTACTCCTTTCATAGGCAGAGACTGCCCTCTGCTGTAAGAAATAAGCTTTTATAGCCCCTTATCAGATTCAACAGCAGAACACTTAGATCTGCTGCATTAAAAGCAAGACTATGAGGTATCAAGTGCAACCTTTAAATACATTATATGAAAATTTTATTGCCTTGGACCTGAAGGGTAGAATTTGGAGCTTCAGTTTGGTGGATTCAGTTAAATGAGGTGATTTTCATACACACCTTTAAAAATCACCCTTTTACCTTATAAGGATCCCCCAAATGACCAAATCTTATTTAATAGGAAGCCAGAGCCACTAGCCAGACCACTTCTTTTACTCCCCTGTCAGATGGAAGTGCCACATTCCCGGCCCAGGACAGGGGTGCAGATTAAATGACATATGCCAAGCACCAGGGCACAAAGTCAGGTACACAGTAATTGCTCAGCAAAAAGAAGTTTTCCTCATCATTTTATCATCATCATAATCATATCAAGAGCGGTGTGTTAGCTAGGGCTGCCACAACAAAATATACAAACTGGATGACTAAACAGAAATTTATTTTCTCACAGTTCTGGAGGCTACAAGTCCGAGATCAAGGTGGCTTTGGGGTGGGTTTCTGCAGAGACAGCTGTTCCTGGATCCCAGGTGGGCATCTTCTCACTGTGTCTTCACATGGCCTTTCCTCCGTGCACATGTTGGGAGAGAGCTCCGCTGCCTTTTCCTCTTCTAATAAAGACATCGGTCCATTGGATTAGGTCCCGCCCCTGTGACCTCACTGAGCCTTAATTACTTCTATAAGGTACCCATCTCCAAATACAGTCACCTTGGGGGTTTATGGCTTCAACATATGAACTTTGGGGGAACACAGTTCAGTCCACAAGAAGGAGGATAATAAAAACATCTCTTAGGCACATCTTGGAATGCACCGACAGGCTGGTTGCCTTCCCTTCCACCGCTTAGCTCTGTGACTGGGTCAAATGAGCATTCAGCTGTGACAAAACCACCCCAAAGCATTGTCCAATTCCCTTGAAACTTCTAGCGTGGATTCACAGGCTGGCTTCTATATTTCAGGAAGGTTTTCAGTAAGGGCTAAAATATGGCCAACAGGGACCTGCTGTATAGCGCAAGGCACTCTACCCAGTATTCGGTGATAATCTAAGTTGGAACAGAATCTGAAAGAGAATGGATGTGTGTACATGCATAACTGAATGTACAACTTGGTTGCACAGCAGAAATTGTCACAACATTGTAAATTGACTCTAATTCACTAAAACTTTTTAAAAAATGGGGAAAAAAGGAATTGGATAAAACTTAAGCTAAAGATTCAACAAGAAAAATCCAGTCCTCGAAGCCATCTGATTAATGGAAGTTTTGCTCTTTTTTGTTTTTAGTGGTTTCATCACACATCTTAAAGCCAGAATGGATTCTTGCTGACCAACTACAGGGCAGGCAGCCTGTCCCTATCCGTGCCAACACTCCGACAGAACTGAAACAGCTCTTGGTCCTTAGAGGGAGGTTGCTTTGTGCTGGAAATAAATGTTATGTTGTGCCCACAGGACGAGTTTTTGGCCTCCCGAATTGTTATTTCATCCGCAAATCATTTAAGATCCCAGGCGTTCTTTGGCATAAGGTAGTGACTAGAGCAGAAACATTCAACGTGCTAAGATCTTTGTGGATTTAGTAAAAAAAAAAAAAAAAAAAAAAAAAAAAAAAAAAAAAAAAAGGAAAAAAATTCTGAATGCTTTAGCCAGAACATCAACTTTCACCGGGGCCACCATCACATTTCTTTTTAAAGAACAACTCAGGAAAACAGGACAAAGCATCGATATCATTCCTATTTTGCATGCTGAGGTTTAAAGTTTTTCCTGTGTTTTGGGAGTAAGAGATCAAGTAAGGAAAGAGAACAAATTAATGCCGAAGAGAAGACAACGAATCTACATGATTAGGACGATGGGCATCTGGCCCTCCGCTTCCTCCTCCCCTTACTGTGGAAACTATTTCATCCTTTGACAAGTAGTCAAAGCTTGTTGCCATGGAGTGCTTTCCTTTTGGAAAATAACAGTCTTTGTGGTTTTAAAAATCTTCCTTTTCAACCCCAAATTATTCCCATCAGTTTTTTGAGGGGTAACGGATACTTTTGCAACTTCATTCTTTCAAAGATCTAGAGGGACCTGCTCAGAACAAGACTTCTCAACCAGGGCAGTCAGATGGTGGAGGATCTTGCCTCCTGCCCCCTTTCCACATATACCTTTTCCCCACCTTCTCCTCCCTCGCCCCTGCATAGGCTGCAATTGCTCTCTTCATTCTCCAGGCCTCCGCGTAAGCTATTGCTTTGGTCCAGAATGCCTCTCCAATCCCATCTGGTTTGTCTGTCAAACCTGTAATCATGCACATTTTAGATTCAATCTTTTGACCCTGTGAAACATCTTCATGGTCACTACAGAATTTGTTTTCACAGGACGTACTTCTGTTATATCACTTCTTATTATGAAAGGCACTGTTTCTTCACATTATAATAACAGCTGACATGTTTTGAGTGCATTAAATGGGAAGAACACTGTTGTATATTTTACATGCATTATTTCCACGCCTATTAAGTTGTATATATGTGGAAACAGAGGCTTAGAGGAATCAAGTGCTTTGCCTGTGGTTACACAGCTTGGGTGTGGGAAGCTCAGAGGAAAACCAATTTCCTTTCAGCCCACAAGCTCTGCAATTTGTCACCACCTTACACTGTCATTCTTCACTGCCTCTGCTAGATGATGAGCTCTTTTATGTCAAGCTCATGTTGGATTCCTTTTGGTATTCCCAGTGTAAAGCACAGTAGCCTATACCTAACCGCTGTGTTGAAAAGTGTGCTGACTGAATAAATGGATATCAGTGAATCACTGCAAAAGTTTTTTTGAAATGAAGATCAAATAGTAAGAACTCTCCTTCCTAAGCTGGAGGAAGGAGGTCCTCGGAGGGAGGCAGTATGAACTACTCCCAATCCAGCCCCTATCCTCACCTCCCATCCGCTTTCTGGCTTGTCCCCTGTCCCCTGAACTTTGGTCTAGCAAAGCTGTTTAATGTCCGCCTCCTCTGGAATTCCCACTGTGGCGCAGTGGAAATGAATCGTTACCTATGAGGATGTGGGTTCGATCCCTGGCCTCGCTCAGTGAGTCAGGGATCCAGCATTGCCATGAACTGTGGGGTAGGTCACAGACGAGGCTCAGATCCCGCATTGGTGTTGCGGCGTCCGGGGCGCAGGCCAGCAGCTGTAGCTCTGACTCTACCCCTAGCCTGGCAACTTCCATATGTCGTGGGTGTGGCCCTAAAAGCAAATAATAATAACAATAATAATGTCCACCTCCCAGAATCGCCAGTGCATCTGCCCACGTTGCCTTGGAAGTCCCCACTCCTGTTTCACCTTCCCAGCCAAGCCCGTTTCTTTTTCACCGGTGTAGCTTGTGAAATCAAAACTCCTCATACAACACTGATATCACTTATATATGGAATCTAATTTTTAAATGATGCAAGAGGATATTTTTTAAAAAGTAACAGGCTCACAGATTTCAAAATCAAAGTTATGGTTACCAAAGGGGACAAGTAGTGGGGGAGGGGTAATCGGGAGTTTGGGTTAACCGATACACACCACTATATACAAAACAGATAACTAATAAGGACTTTCTGTATAGCCCAGGAAAATCTACTCAACACTCCTTAATAACCATTATGGGAAAACAATCCGAGGGATAACGGATATGTGTCTACATATAACTGAATCTTTTTGCTGTACACCTGAAACTAACACAACATTGTAAGTCAACTATACTCCAATAAAATTAAAACCAAATAAGGAGTTCCTGTTGTGGCTCAGTAGAAACGAATCCGACCAGTATCCATGAGGATACGGATTCGATCCCTGACTTCGCTCAGTGGGTTAAGGATCCAGCACTGCGCCGTGAGCTGTGCTGTAGGTCGCAGAAGTGGCTCAGATCCTGCACTGCTTTGGCTGTGGTGCAGGCCCGCAGTTGTAGCTCTGATTCGACCCCTGGCCTGGGAACTTCCATGTGCCGCAGGTGCGGGCCTAAAAAGAAAAACAAACCAAACCCCAGCACTTTCCTGGATTAATGAGGTGAGGAGAAATAAATTACAAATACAGAAACGCTGTAAAGGGCCAACCCACAGGGCAGCAGGGCGGAGGGGTCTACTGTGAAGACGCTGGGGTCACACACACCTGACACACATTCAATGATGTCGCCACTTACTTGATGCGTCATCTTGGAAAAACAGCCAAAAGTCTCCACGTGTTAGGGAACCGTTGACCAAAACCTCCCGCCTTGGCCAGGAGCAAAAATAATCAGTCCCCTGAGTTGCTTCACAAGTAGAAGTCCTGTTAAGGAACACGGTGCTGCCACTGAAAACTAACCAGCAGAATTCAGGAGAGCCCAAAAGGAGGGAGGAGACGCCAGCCCGCAAACGTCCTGCCAGCCTCACAGAAACCCTCACACCGGAATCCGTCTTCGCGGAGAGATGCGCGCAGCCAGGAAGGGCCCTGAGTCAGACTAACAAGCAAGATGATTGGCCAAGGACAACCTGGAAAGTAACCTCATTACCATAAACCCTGAATCTGGGAGTTGCAGGGCGGAGCAGTTCTCCTGGGTTCCCTTACCCTCCAGCTCTCTGCTAGAGAGCCCCTTTTCTTTTTTTTTTCTTTTTTTTAGGGCCACACATGCAGCATATGGAGATTCTTGGGCTAAGGGTGGAATCAGAGCTACAGCTGCTACAGCTGCCAGCCTATGCCATGGCCACAACAACACGGGATCTGCGACCCACGCTACAGCTCACTGCAACGCCGGATCCTTAACCCACTGAGTGAGTCCAGGGATCAAACCCGCATGCCCGTGGATAATAGTTGGGCTCATAACACGCTAAGCCACAACAGGAATTTGCAAGAGCCCCTTTTCAATAAAATCCTTGGCTTTGTCAGTATGTTTGTCTCCTCAGACAGTTTGTTTCTGAGTGTTAGACAAGAGCCCATTCTCAGCCCCTGGAAGAGGTTCCCCCTACCAGCAACATACAGGGCAATCTTTCCAAGTGTGCCCATCACCTAGGGTAGTTCTGAGAATTCACACCTCTAAAGCTTAGGATTTGGTACAATATAAACACTCAGAAAGCATTGGCTAAGGGTTCCCATTGTGGCCTAGTGGAAACAAATCTGACTCATAGCCATGAGGACGTAGGTTCAATCCCTGGCCTTGTTCAGTCGGTTGAGGATCTGGCATTGCCATGAGCTGCCGTGTAGGTCATAGACAAGGCTCAGATCTGGTGTGGCTGTGGCTGTGGCATAGGCCCGAGGCTACAACTCTAATTCGACCCGTAGCCTGGAAACCTCCATATGCTGCCTCTGCAGCCCTAAAAAGACCAAAAAAAAAAAAAAGTATTGGGTAATATTATTAATAAAACACAAAAGAAAACCTTTTGTAGATGAATGATCAGGCAGAATGGGAGGGGAGGAATGGTTGTTAACTTTTCTCTGGATTTCAAGGCCCAGCTTTCAGTGATTTGAAGAAAAAATATAACTCCTGCGCTATGTACAACAGATGCAGCCACAGTCTATGAGTCTTTGAAAGCATATTGAAAATTTGGGAGCAGGAAGCAAAAACTATAGCCTTCCACCTAGTAAACCAGGTAACAACTCCACACCCTGTGATTTTTGGCAAGGAGATTGATTTAAGGGCAAGTGTTCAGGAAAAACAAGCCATTTCCTATTTTATGGAAAAGGCTCATAAACACATGGGCTCTAGTCTTTGAACTCAAGCACGTCAGGTCTCCAGTGACTCATGTTCATAGAAATTATTAATTGCAAGGCAGGGACACTTAACAAGTGTTGAGTCTTAGAGAAAATGAATGATGATTTCTTCAGAGGTACAAAGAGGGAGCATAATGGGGTTGGGGGAGGAAACAGGCTCCTAGAAGGAGCAGGACCCATGGAGAGACAAGTGGGAGGAAACAGTGCCCGACTGAATTTTTAATTCTTCTGCCCCTAATGCACGATGTACTTCCTTCACCTTTTTGTCTGATTTCCCAACAGCTTCTTTGACAACTAAAGGGAACATTTCCTCTTCCTAAGTGTCCCTCTGAACTAACGGCTCTGCCCAGAACAGCACTTTCTGGGAAAGGGGGAAACTTTGGAGGAAGCACCAGAGTGTGGGAGTCAAAGAAAAAGGTTGAAGTAAAGTAGCCTTGGCCTTGATCCCAACTCTGTCACTCAGTAGCACGTGACCATGGGCACTTAATCTTTCTGAATCTTGGATTTCTTTCATTGGAGTAATTTGGATAAATAGTTCCCACTCCAGAAAGTTATTGTAAGAACTCAATCCAAATACCTCTGAAGCATCCCTTAGCACGGTGCTGGCACTCAACGTTTGCTAGCTACTATGTATATGTATGTGTATATGTATGTGTACATGTATGTATTATATGTGTATAATATATATATATACACACTTGTAATTAACCAAAATTATATTTGCAGTAGATTCTCAATGCCCTATAATAATACATCTATTTTATTTTATATTTAGTTGAAGTATAGTTGATTTACAATATTGTGTTAGTTTCCAGTAAGAGCAAAGTGATTGATATATATTTTTTAAGATTCTTTTCCATTATAGGTTATTATAAGGTATTGAATACAGATCCCTGTGCTATACAGTAAATCCTTGTTGTTTATCTATTTTATATATAATGCTGTGTATCTGTTAATCCCATACTCCTAATTAACCCACCGAGTGAGGCCAGGGATAGAACACGCATCCTCATGGATGCTAGTCAGGTTCATAAGCCTCTGAGCCCCAGTGGGAACTCCCAAGAAAGTGGCATTAAAGATGCTATAGTTTAAGGCAAACTTCCCAGGTAGAAAAAGTCTGGCAGGAGGAGAAAGGGTGTGTTCCAGACTACTGTCGTTTTGTCCCTGCCATTCAGCTTAAAATGATAATTATATTACTAATAAAATTAAAGCCTTTTTTGTTTCCTTCCTGAATCCCACCCCATTTTTCCTCCATGGGATAACCTTGGTATTTACCAGTTTTATGAATTTCTTTTAATTTTGCCACCTGGATGTGTAACTCCAAGCAACACATAGCATTGCTTTGCCTGTATTTTAACTGTATATACGTAGAATTTGGCTGTATTTCTGCCATTTTTTTGCTGCATATCAAGAAAAAGATTTATGTCTGCTTATATTAAAGTTCAAAACTTCTGATCATCAAAAGACCAGAGACAGAAGGAACAATCCTCAGATGGAGAGAAAATATTTGTAAAACTCTTAACTAATGATCACCTCTCAGAATCTAAGCTCACAATATTTGTCAGGTTGAAATTTGAATCTCAAGCATTCCCTTTTCAGATCTCTGCATAAATGTAGCCTATGATGCTCAAAATGATAATGTCATTAGCACTGGACCCACAAAGCTTCCCTGTCATATTACAGCTGCTCAGTAATGAGCACAGATCAGAAACTGAGGTCAAGTTCAGACAGCTTGTTTGGAGACCACCCAGAAAATATGTTGTCTGTGCCAAAAAATCCAACTTCTCCAACCCAGCTACATTAGACAAGCTAGAGGATACCAAAGAAAAGAAAAGAAAAAGAATCTGGGGGTAGGGTGAGTAATTGGTGGTGATGGATGAGCTTAGAAAGGAAGCTTCGAAAGTAGAACTAGAAAGCCAAGGGGAGTTCCCGTTGTGGCTCAGCAGGTATGAAACTGACTAGTATCCATGAGGACATGGGTTTGATCCCGGCCTCAATCTGTGGGTTAAGGATCTGGCGTTGCCATGAGCTGCGGTGTAAGTTGCAGACACGACTTGGATCTCACTTTGCTGTGGCTGTGGCATAGGCCGGCAGCTACAGCTCTGATTCGACCCCTAGCCTGGGAACTTCCATATGCCGCAAGAACAGCCCTAAAAAGCAGAAAATAAAAAATAAGTAAATAAATAAAAAGCCAAGGGAAGCAACAACCAGAGCCCTTGGAATCATGGAACCCAAGGCCATAGGACAACACATTGTAGGGAGTTGAACATATCTCCCCAAAGATATGTCCGTGTTCAACTCCCTGGAACCTGTAAATGTGACCTTCTTTGGGAAAATGGTCTTTGCAGGTCTAACTGAAGATCTCAAGGTGACATTGTCGCCGATAACCCTGGTGGGGACTTAAGACCAATGACAACTGTCTTTTAAGAGACAAAAGAGGAGGAGACACAGAACGGGAGAAGATGCGGAAAATGGAGGTACAAATTGGAGGTGTGTGAGACCACAAGCCAAAGATTGCCTGGAGACCCCAGAAACTGGAGGCAGGAAGGATTCCTTCTCAGAGACTTTGCAGGAAGTGTAGCCCTGTTGACACACCCGAAATCTATCCCGAAAGCCAACTGTATTCTCATTGTTTAGGATTTTCTTTTTAATTAGGCCATTTCCAATATTTACAGAGAGCAGGACTCCTCTGTTCTCTGTTAACTTCTGGACGTGCTGAGCTACCTGAATCTTCCACAGGCAGGTTCTTTTTAGAGTCTCCCAAATAGGGAAACAAATCTGAAAAAAAAAAAATCAAACCTACACTCAATGGTTAGAGGCTTCATTGTCAATTGAATGGGGGCTCACAACTGAAAAAAAAGTTTACAGGCTAAAGTAAATTTTCCAGTTTGATGTTAAATGGGCATACATGCAACGTTATAAATTGTGGGTAAAATGACACAGCTGTGCAAGTAGAAATTAAATAGGTTACCATTAGAACATGTGACAAACAGTTAAGCTAAGCCAAAAAAAAAAAAAATGAAAGTTACATGCTTGTCAATAGAAATAATTATGGTGAGTTCCCTCCTTGGTGCAGTGGGTTAAGAATCCAACTTCAGAGGCTTGGGTTGCTGCAGAGGTGCAGGTTCGATCCCCGGCCTGGTGCAGTGGGTTGAAGGATCCAGCATTAAAGCAGCAGCTTAGGTCACAGCCATGGCTTGGATTCAGTCCCTGGCCTGGGAACTTCCATGTGCCCTGGGCAAGGCTGTAAAAAGGAAAAAAAAATAATTCTGGGCTGAATTAATAAGAATATAATAAATAGAACCCTTCAAGAAGCAGTAGGCCGGGCCTCTTCTGCTCAGTGCCATTCCTGGAACCCACCCCTTGCTGACAGCAACATCTACAAACTTGAACTTATGCAAGGGAGGGTAACGAGGCCCCTGGAGTGTAGGCATCAGGACAAGTGAACGGCAGATGAACAACTTCATGATTCTCAGCTTGGAGAGAATGTTTAGAATGTGATGCCATTTTCTTCAAATGACCATCGCAGCAACTGGATGGGACTCCGGGTACCAGTGAGCAGAAACAGGTAGACGTGGGTGGGCCTTCAAGAGACTAACAAGAAAGAGCCAGAGAAGGGGAAACCCTGAGTGTCTTGTCTCACAGAAGCCAAGAGACAGCTCCTGGCCTGGGGTGTTTGTGTGGAAAGAGACTCGTGGCACTGTGGGAACCACCAGTCCCCATGGCTGTGCAGGTGAGAAATAGGACTTTTCCAGAAGGGAGAAATCTTTGAAGACTCTCACATTTATACTCTGTTGCCTTGTCTCATATATATGCGTCTTTTATTTTGGCTAATGGGGGAGGGGGTCAATTCACCTGTCCTCTGCCTTCACTTTGGGTCTCAGTAGTTGCCCACTGCTTCCAGCCACCTATGAGGAAAGTTCCCGAAGGCTCTCAGTGTCAGGGGAAAAGAAAAACAAGGTAGAAAGTTTTCCAACGGAAAGGCCCGCCCTTCGTTTTGACCTAACATCCTTCCTACGTTTTTTCTGAGTGTTAAATACTCTGTCATTTGGGAGAACATGATGATCTCTGAAACTTGACTTTTTTAAGGGTCTGATTTGGGCAAAATAAAAACTGAGGATCCCTTTGGTGATTTTTTTTTTTTTTTTGGAAATTTCTTCTTCTGGCAAACCCCAAAATCTGAGATCCAGGCCTCCATAACATAAGGAAAAAGAAGACTTAATTTTTAAAATTCAAAGACAGAAACTTCAAAATTATGGCTGAAGGGCTCTTTTTTTCCCCCAAAGACATTAGTGAGGAAGGAAAGGATGTTTAGATATGTTCCTTATACATCAGAATGTTCATTTGGAGTTCCAGTCGTGGCTCAGTGGTTAACGAATCCAGCTAGGAACCGTGAGGTTGCAGGTTCGATCCCTGGCCTTGCTCAGTGGGTTAAGGATCCCACATTGCCGTGAGCTGTGGTGTAGGTCGCAGACGCGGCTCGGATCCCACGTTGCTGTGGCTGTGGCGAAGGCTGGCAGCTACAGCTCCGATTAGACCCCTAGCCTGGGAACCTCCATATGCCGCAGGTGCGGCTCTAGATAAAGGCAAAAAGACAAAAAAAAAAAAAAATTCATTTATTTATTCATTTATTTTGGCCAAGCCCATGGCATATGGACGTTCCAGGGCCGAGGATGGAACCCAAACCACAGCATTGACCAGAGCCACACCAGCGACAATGCCAGATCCTTAACCCACTGAGTCACTAGGGAACTCCTGGGAAAGGTTTAAAAAATGCGTAGTATGGGTGCATTCCTAATATAGAATCAAATAAATTAGAATGACTTTGGGACTAATTATTACAAGCTTTAACATTTGGCGATTCAGTTGAGGTCATTCTCGTTGAACCCGGAAGTTGTCGTCTCGTTGGTGCTCACCTGAGCCACGCACAGAGCAAAGTCCTTCCCGGCTTCATCCGCTCCCAGCCACTCCCTCTCACATTCACTGCATTTTCCAGAAGAGGAACCTGAGAGTTTGGAGATGTTAACGGACAATGAAAGAATTCTATTTTTCGCCATAGAAATAACCACCACAAGACCAGCAGTTTTCCAAAATAAACTTCATCTCTTTGTCCCTGGCACACCGCATGCCTGTGATACCGCTATTGACCACAAGGGGAAGTAGAGACTCATATTTGAATGCTTTCATTTTAAATGACCAGTTTTATCTATTCTTAGACTAATTAAAAGTTCAAAGTGCCAGAATACATGTTAACGATTTTTTTTTCAATGGTTCTGCTTTTACCCATAACATTATTTGGCTGGATCGAAGAAACAAAATGGAAAAAGTGAACAGAACTCAGTGCTTCCCTGGAATGTGTGTTTTCATCTTAAAACACAGATACTGAATTTATGCCTGAGGGATGTAGGTTTTCCATGTAGAGGAGCAGAGGGATTCTGGTATTTTCATGAAGACACAGCAAGTGAATCTACCACTTTGCATTTATTCTCGAAGACAAGGCTTATGTCTAATACATGTAAAGTGGCAGTAATTACGATAAGCTTCCCACTTATTTCACAAAGGGCCCTTGGAAGTTCAAATGAAATAATAATATCTGGCCCTCCCTTGAAATAACTACTCCACTTCTCCTCCAAAAAAAAATCCTCTAAGAGTTGTTGCAAATATGATCAAATGACAAGGCAACCAAGCTATTTGTGTGGCCTGAATGAAGGAGTTGTGAGGAACATCTTAAAGCTATTTTCAAGAAGGGCTCTTGGTGGCTATAGGGTCCTTGTAGAATTACTACACGGGATCTGAGAATACCCAGGTGGCCCACAGGCAAAAGAAAGTGGTTGTCTTATGGAGGCACCGAATATTTTGACACAGGTGCAGAACCTAGTATAATAAGCCTCTTTTTTTGTTGTTGTTGTTTTCCTTTTCTTGCTTTTTTCTTCTTCCTTTTTTTAGGGCCACACGTCTGGCATATTCCCACGCTAGGGATCAAATCAGATCAGCAGCCCGTGGCCTACACCACAGCCACAGCAACACCAGACGCGAAGCCGTGTTTGCAGCCTACACCACACAGCTCATGGCAACGCTGGATCCTTAACCCACTGAGCGGGGCCAGGGATAGAACCCGAGTCCTCATGCATACTAGTCAGGTTCATTACCACTGAGCCACAAAGGGAACTCCATAAGCCTCTTTGGATTCCCTCCAGCGGGGTTAGGTCTCCAGAGACCGCTTCCACCAGCTGTTTTCTGGGTGGTTGCAGAGGAAGGAGTCTCACCTCCAGGGAAGTAAATTTTATTGAGCTCCTCCGCTGCCTTTTGCAACCCAGACACTTGATGGGACGGAATTATGACGTCATCACGTCCGGGGAAGAGGGTGGGGTCCCTGCCCCACGTGGTCCCCAGAACCGGAGTCCAAGAGAAGACCCCAGGTGCGGTAGACTTCCAGGAAAGGGAGATGGAGGGCAGGAAATCCTCCGCCATTCCTCCACGAGACCCCCGGCCCCCCTCCCACTAGCACCACCAGATTTGGGGACCTGGTAGTTTCCCGTGTCCTCTCTGAGCACGTCCATCTCGTCCCCAAACTGTAATCAGCTTAGCTCTGCACCACCTGATGTTTGCTCTCCCTCCTTCCCTGCCTCGCTCTCTTTTCCTCCCGCTTTCTCTCTCCTGGGATTGAAGTTCCCTGGTTAAGGTGTTGGCTGGCAGGCTTTTGCTTCAAACTGTGTCCTCTGGGGAATCCAGGATTAGACGGAGTGTTTTGTTGCTTTAGAATTGGAAGCCTTCTTCACGGAGGCTTGTTAAGCCGATTTTGTATTCATGATCAGTGACCTAAACCACTTGAGCTTGAAAAGGGAAAAATTAATCTCTGGTTAATACATACAAGCTAAGGGTTTGCGGCAACTTCTAAATTGGTCACTAGATGGCGCGCTAACCACACTCTTTCATGACTGGGACAGTTGTATGGGGCTCAAAAACTTGAATTCCTTCAATAAAATTATTTCTCTGATTGAATCCTGTGGTAAGTGCTGGAGCTTCAGAGAGTTCCAAAATAGCAGAAACAGTGGTTATGTAAACAATGTAGTGTGGCAACGCCTATAAGGCAGAGATGTATTTACTGCCCTTGAAGGTGGGTTTCAAAAGACTCATTTTCTTATACCTGAGAAATCCCTTTTTGAGGTGAAACTCACATAACATAAAATGAGCTATTTTAAAGTGAATAATTTAGTGGCATTTAGTACATTCACAATGTTGTGTAACTACCGTCTCCATCTGTTTCCGAAAACCTTTCCATCATTACAAACTAAAACCCCCTTTATGCAGTTTCTCCCCATTCCCTCTCACCCCAGCCCCTGGCAACCAACCACTCTGCATTTGATCTTGATGGATTGATTTATCTATTCCGGGTATTTCATAGAAATTGAATCATACAGTATGTGATCTTTTGTGCCTGGTTTCTTTCAGTTATCATAATGCTTTCAAGTTCATCCACCTTGAAAGAGTATATAGGATCATGTCATCTGAGAATGTAGATACTTTTAATTTTTCCTTTTTAATTTGAATGCCTTTTATTTTTCTTATCTAATTTCTCTGGATAGAAATTCCAATACGAAATGGAATAGCAGAGGCGAAAGTGGGCGTCTCTTTCTGATATTAGAGGAAAAGCTTTAGGTCTTTCACCACTGAGTTTGATGATAGCTGTGGGTTCTTCATAAATGCCCTTTATGATCCTGATGAAGATCACTTCTTTTTCTAGTTTTCTGAAAAAAAAATTTTTTTAATCATAAAGGGTGATGAATTTTGTCAGTGGCTTTTTCTGTGTCAATCGAGATGGCCATGTGGGTTTTTTCTTTCTTTCCCTAATGTGATAACATTGCACTGATTGGTTTGCTTATGTTAAAACCACCCTTGCATTCCTGGGCATATATTTTTAAGAGTGTTTTAAAAAATGAAGACATGGATAAAGTGACATGGGACTATAGATGAGGCAGAATTAATTCTGCAGATGAGGGAAAGTGGTGTAGAGAAAAGGATGGTGGAAAGAAGGAAGAAGACAAACCAGCCAGTAAAAAAGATAAGAATGACCTTAAATGATAAGGAAATGAAAGCCAACTCTCAAGTAGAGTCTCTCTCTCATTCCAGATAGTTGAGAAGCCATATCCAATTTCCAAAGATCCAGATTCATTTTCCTTATCTGTAAAGTGAAGAGATTATTTGGGGTTTGACTATTATTATTTTAATTATAATTTCTCATCATGCTCAGAACCTAACCCTTTCCTAGGTAGCTACACACATGGTTGCATAATAGCTCGTGGTGAGTAATTACAGTAGGCATTAAGATTAGTCTTTATTTTTCACTGATGTGAGCATACTCTGATGAACACAAATTACATTATCTGTGAGACACCGTCTAGCTGTAAAAGGTTGTGGCTTCCTGATTCTAGGACATGGATATCACAGGTCCTACCTAATTCCACAATCCCTAATCCCCAATCCCAGATGATTAGAAAACCTCTCCAGCGGGCAGCTTCCTCAGAGCTACCCTAATTCTCACGTGTCTCAATTCAGTCCTGTGATCTCTTGTCTTGTTCTTGAGGAAATGGATAATAGTGAATCACCTGTTGCTAGTACAATGCTGTCTCTTCGTCAACTCACTTAAACAACTGTCAGCGAGGCACATCTCATCTGACTGTCCCTTCTAGGCAGAGTGAGAAGACAATTAGAGAATGCTTGTGGCTCTCGCC
Organism: Catagonus wagneri; assembly: GCA_004024745.2. Lineage (NCBI taxonomy): Eukaryota > Metazoa > Chordata > Mammalia > Artiodactyla > Tayassuidae > Catagonus > Catagonus wagneri. The sequence goes on from PVHT021183584.1 coordinate 14,198,877, forward strand.
ATGGCTCTCCCCTGGCTCTCTCCATCTCTTTTGCCCCTTCCAACGGTTCCTCTCTGATCTTCAGGTTAACTCCTTCCTGCCTACACTGCTGGGCCCTCCAAGAGTGTATAATTCTGTAAGCTAAAAATCCCAGGTGAGGATAGTGCTACCTCTTGTAGGCCCAGCACAGAAACATCAGGCATTTTTTAACTCATCCTCATTAGGAGATAGAGAGGAAAACATTACCAAGAAGAAACAGATGTTTCTACAGATGACAAGTGCCTTTCCTTGGCTTGCTTTATTGGTGCTGCCAGCTATGCAGACAGACCCTGACTCCTTTCCTCACGTCCACACTGATCTAAGCACTCAGACCCAAGTGTACCTCTGTGACTCATCATCCATTGTTCCAAGTTCACACCCAATGTTAAGGTGGCCTGGGTGGCCCCCAGTTTTCCTATCTGTAAATGAAGAGAATCAGAGACTCACTAATGGTCTAACGAGAGACTTAAGCAAGATACTCTCTGTAAAGTACAGGGTATGAGACCCAGCACGTTTATAATTTTAATGTGTCTCTTCTAGTTTTAAAGCTTTGTCCTTTACTCGCTCAATGAGTTTCCTTTCTGCCTGAGGGACCCCGAGAACCACCAGCTTCTGTGCAGAGCAGATGTGCTACGTGTGTGACAAGTTAATGTCACTTGTCAAGACTTGTCTTGGTTGTCTGTGATTAAACCAGTGTCCTGGTTGCCTGTGATGACTCAGGTGGCTCTAGAGAATGGGCTTTCCCAAATCATCGTCATTTCACAACAGAAAAATCACTTAAACCAAAGAGTAGCCGTAACAATTCTCTATTAGGATGAATTCATTAAGTATGTCTTGAGCGCTTGCTTTGGACCAGGAAGACAGGGGTTACGATTTTGTAAAAATGCAAAATGGAAAAACCACGACCCCTGTTCTGAAGACATTTACAAACCAAGGACAGGAGAAGGGTCATGTTCATGCAGAACTGGGGCAGCGACATTGGTTTCAAAATTTCCATCTCTGAACAGAGGGGTCCTTTTCTCTCTTTCAGCTTTTAGATGTTAGTTTACCTCCTTCAAATCTAAACCCCCAGAATAAGACCAGATGCAATCAGGATCTTGTTAGGCCAGTGGACAGTGGAGTTCCTAAATGAATGGTGGAGTTTCAAAATTCTGTACTCTTTTAAACTCACCCATTTAAACTTTAGTGATAAATAATGACTCATGATGTCCTCTTGTTCACCGTCTGGCCCAAGTTAGAAACCTCACAGTCATCATTAATTCCTTTCTTTCTTTTGTCACCCCCATCCAGTCCACAACCCTGTCAGTCTGATTCTACCAGGAAAATGCCTCTTGAATCCACCCCTTGTGTTCCCACTGTCACCGTCAGCCCAAGTGCTCAGTTTCTCCTACCTGTCTGGTCCAGTTCACACCTCCTCCAACCCACCCTGCACATCACAAGCCAGTCAGCATCCCAAGAGCCCAGGCTCAGGTGCCTCAAATCATCTTAAATCACAAAACATCCTTACAGGTGTAATGCCAAAGCACCAACCGAGATTTAGAAAAATCACACAGGCGAAACTAATAAAGGCAAGCGATAGGAAATATCCTACTTAAAGAGGGAAAATACTCACTGGACTCCAGAATTCTCAGAGTAGACCAAATGTCAACATTTCCTAGGCTTCGAGGAGTTTAAAGAAAACCATTTCTCCTCTCTCTGTCTCTCTCTGTTTCTGTCTCTCTCTCTCTCTCTCTCTCTCTGAGTTGTCTTTTATTTAGAACTGATGTTTTGCCACCATAATTTTTAGTCCAGGGCAAATCAAATATAATCAGAGAATTCTTATTCAAAGATCTGGCATATCTCCTTGTCTTACCACTTTTAATACCTATGAAAATCTTCCTTTAGATGGAAATAGCTTTAAATGCCCAGAACACTGAGCTTATTTGACTTTGTTATCATACTGAAGAAGCCTCTAGTAACTTGGTAAGGTTAAGTTTTGACAGTAGAAATGAAGAGTCTATGATGAAGTTTATAACTGAAAATAAAATGACGTGGAAATAACAGTTCTGGAGAACAAGTCAAAACACACCTGAGGGCTTTGAGTTCATCTGAAACACATAAGACAGACTTTGTCTTTCTGTTCGGGGAGGCACAGCCTCCCTGTTTGCAACCTACCAACCAAATGCAGGAAACATCACTGCTGCTGTTCAGAAGACCCATGAGACATGGAATGGTTTAGAACTGAAAGGAACTGGAAACTTCCTCCAGCCCAGGCCCTTAGTTTTCAATGAGAAACCCAAGTTGGAAAAGCAAGGGACTGCCCAGGGCCACCCAGCTAGTCAGTTTCTCAGATCATCCTTCTTGTCACCTAGGCAGGCTCTGCAGTACTTGGCCAGTACTCGTGGAAAGGCAGCTGCAGAAAATAGCTGTCATGGTGCCAAATTCTTATCTGCTGGTGTCCTTTCAGACCGGGTGGGCTGAATGCCAACGGGAAACTCAGAGTCTGTGAATTCTAAGCCTGGATAGCTCTGCTCATCGTCTTAAATTTCCCTCCAGAGCCGAGGTCCTGGGACAAATCAGAAGGGACTTGAAATCCATGAGTGGGACCCACGGGTGCATCTGAATCAGGGCCTTTTGTAGGTGTGCTTATAACACTGTACCAGCAGTATGTTCCAATGGCCTTATAACCAATCTATGCATTTTTCTATACAGCTGTCCTGCTTAAGCACATATATTTTAGCAATCTCTTCTCACACCCCAGAATGGGCTGGATGTGTTGCTCATCGTGCAAATCAATACCCTGAAGATTTCAAAATGCTGAAGAGGCCAGTCCCTTTATAGGAGTGCTGAAAGAGAATTAAGGTTAAAGGCTGAGAATTTTCAGATTTAAGGAAAAATAAAGGGGCTCTGAACGGTCAGGGACTCTTAGCATTTTCTCAATGACTTTTCTCAAATGGTCATCTCAACGTGACACTGATAGTAATAGATAGGTGATGCTGACATTGACAGTAATAGACTAACATTTGCTGACCAGTTAGGCAGGGTGCTGGGCTCAGTGTTTGACATTCACTATTGCTTTGACCTTCACAAACAACCCCCACAGGTAGATCCTATTATATCTTTGTTCTACAAGTGAGGAAAGTGGGGCTCCGTAATTTTAAGTCACTGGTGTCACCTCAGTCACCAGATTAAATGGTGAAAACCCGCCATTACTTTCACTTCTTTCTGAGAAGCCCTTGTGCAGACTGGCCTCAACTGTCAGCTCTCTGGGAAGATTTCCACCACGATCCAAGGCCGGGTGTTGTGCCCTTCCCCATCCCCCAGGTGGGAGCCCCACCCCTCATAACACTTGGCACCCCATACTTTTACGACCAGCCCATCCATCCATTTCTTTGTTCCTTAACAGCTCTTTGAGGCGAGGCAACTGGGTCATTCATTTCATTCTAGCCAACACTGTCCTGGCTCATAGCTGACGATCAGTAAGTGTTTTGTGAATAAATGGATGATGTGCAAATTGACAATATGTTCCAGTTATCCATTTAGCTGAGTCATAAACTACCCCCAATTTAGTAGCTTAAAACCTCAACTGTGTTATTATTGTGTCTCACAGCTCCATAGGTCAGGAATCAGGACAGGGCCCAGCAGGGATGTCCCCCCTCTGCCGTCTGTCCTCCAGGGCTTCTTCAGTTTCCAGAAGACACCCCCACAGTGGGCTCTGCTGGGCTCCTCCGTTCTCCTGTGTGATCTCAGGATTTCTCTGTCTTTCTCATGCGGCCTCTTCATGTGGTCCCTTTAGGAACATGGTTGGAATTCTCATATGGAAGCTCACGAATCCCAATTAAGTACAAGCAGAAGTGGCTAGTCCATAAGGCTCAGGAACTGTCAGAGGCACTTCTGTCCCCTTCTATTTGTTAAAGCAGGTCACTGGGCCAACCCTACACAAGGGCCTGGGCAACTGGGTCCTGGTTCATCGGGGACCATCTTTGGGGATGAGATACCCCACTGTCTAGTAGAGCCAAACCCAGCCCAGCCCAAGCCTCCAAAGAAAGGATGTTAGTTGGAGGAGCTCCGAGGCAGAGGAGGTGGATAGCTTGGCTTAGTCCATCAGCACTGTTTGAGGGAAAACCTGTCATTAAAGCACATAACATTTAGGGATTCTCAGAGAGTTCTGTGCACCTGAACTGGTATAGTGCTTGGTCAGAAACACCTGAGATGTTCTATCTAGAACATAACCCTCAGGAGCTCCTGTTTTGGCTCAGCGGTAACAAATCTGACCAGTATCCATGAGGATGTGGGTTCGATCCCTGGCCTCACTCAGTGGGTTAAGGATCCATAGGCGTAGGTCACAGATACGGCTCGGATCCTGCATTGCTGTGGCTGTAGTGCAGGCCAGCAGCTGCAGCTCTGATTTGACCCCTAGCCTGGGAATCTCCATGTGCTGTGGGTGCAGCCCTAAAAAAAAAAAAAAAAGGAGAAAAGAAAATGAATTTTAAAAAATGCCGAAAATAAGAGCTCCCTGGTACCTCAGTGAGTTAAGGATCCAGTGTTGTCACTGCTTTGGCTCTGGTTACTGCTGTGATGCAAGTTCAGTCCCTGGCCAGGGAACTTCCACATGCCTGGGCATGGCCAAAAGCAATTCCAAAAATAATATGTAAATTTTTTTAACAAAATAAAAGCCTCTTGTTCTCTGCTCTCCACACCTCACGGTTCCTACTGATAATAGTAATAATCAATATAAATACTATATTTTCACCAAACTAAAAGACCCTGCTTTGAACTGCTCCGTAAGCCTGTTTAGCACAAGAAGAGAAGGATCGGAAAGTTGATCTGCACCTATTGTGGTGACAGTAGAACCCCAAAGGCTGAGATAATTCCAGGCACTAGTACTTTAGTGCTAATTGTGTTTAAACAGTTACAGGTAGATTTCAGGTTCTGGCTATTTTCTAGACCTTCTTAGAATCATGGATTCCAAGGATTTCTCTGGACCATTTTTCACCATTTTGGGAGACAGAAGAAAAAACAATACAAAGGGCAAAACAGCATAGAGACAAGGATAAATGGTGACTTGGATGCTGAGTGCAAAGATGCAAGCACGCTGACTATCCTCAGGTGGATAAGAAATGCCCAGTGAGGGTCATTTTGCTATACAGCAGACATTGGCACAACATTATGAATCAAGCATACTTTAATTAAAAAAAAAAAAAACCCAAGTGAAAAGAGAGTATCTAGGTGACCAGTTACAAAAGGGGACCTTTTTTTTTTTTTGTCTTTTGAGGGTCACACCTGTGGCATATGGAAGTTCCCAGGCTAGGGGTTCAGTCAGAGCTGCAGCTGCCAGCCTACAACACAGCCACCGTCGTGCCAGATTCAAGCCGCATCTGTGACCTACACCACAGCTCACAGCAATGCCAGATCCTTAACCCACCGAGTGAGGCCAGGGATCAAACCCGTGTCCTCATGGATGCTAGTTGGGTTCACTACCCCTGAGCCAAGATGAGAACTCCCAAATGGGGCCAATTTTTACCTCCTGGTAAATTCCCCCAGATATTAGATGCTGGGCAGTGAGAAGCCCGTGATGAACTTATCTAATATCTTTGTAATATCTTTGCCTTTCCAGATACTGCTAATATGAATTTCCCAGTTATCATTTTAATTTGTTTCAAAATATTAGCCAAACTCTCTGGCTATTACCTGTTAAAATAGGATGTGTTCCACTTAGTTCTTTTTATGAAATGGGGGTGTCCTTATTTTTTTTTTTTTGACTGATTATTACTGAGGGGAAAAGCTGTGCCTGTAAAAATAAAACCAAAAAGAAAAACCATTAAAAAAAAACTCCTTTGTAGGTTTTAATGGTCATTGTCACTGTTTGTAGAAAGAGCCATCAGAGTAAAATGAAGCTGTAACTTGAAGCTCAGAGCAAACGAATATGCCCCAAATCAGTTCTACATCCATGACCAAGAAAGACGCCTAAATGTTTCAAAATTACAGTGTCGAAAGCATTTCTTTTAAAATATTCATCTTAGGAAAAGCCTGTGAAAGGGGATTTTTTGTTCTCTTTGATTGAGTCAGTCTCACTAATAATAATAATATTACTTTGGTCCCTCAAAAAGCCCCCGAAGAGCATTTTTTCAATTTACTCACTTGATTTGTTATTCAGTACTTTCTACATTGTATTTCTTAAACATTTTTCCGTCAACTTTTTTTTTTCCTCTCACAGCAGTGTAATCAAATTGAAATAACTCTAAGGACAAACTTACGTCTCTTTCTTAAAAAAAAACACCTCCTTTCTCCTGTCCCAACGCCTATTCTCCAACCCAAATTCCTAAAAAAAAAAAAAAAAGAGAGATGAAAGAAAAAAATTAAGAAAAGCTTTGGGACGTCTTTCTGCTCTGGAGCGCACAGGGCTGTTAAGGTGGACCAAGAAAGAATTGATTCAGGGTTCTTCAGGCCTCTCCCAACAGCAAACCTTGCCCAGAAGCTTGAGCAATTTATACTGATTCCTTGGGACTTTCTAGAAATTGGCCTCTTTCTTTCTTTTTCATTTTTTAAAATTTTATTAAGGTATAGTTGATTTACAATGCTGTGATAATCTTTTTTTAAAATAACATAATTATTGACATTGAACTTTTTTCACAGAAACCCTGGAGCAAAACTCGAGAAAGTTTTTTTGTTCCTTCTTTACAAATGATCAGATTATCCAATGCCAAAAAATGAGTTTGCATGTTATTTTGTAATAACCTATAAGGGAAAAGAATCTGAAAAGAATATATATATATACACACACATATATATATATATTCACACACACATATATATATTACCATTTGTAGAAAGATATATATGTATATATACATAAATGTATATATATATATATTTATATGTATATATATGTATATAAATATATATATATATAAAGATATATATATGTATATATATTACTGTGCTGCTGTGCTGTACACCTGAAACTAAGAGGACATTGTAAATCAGCTATACGTCAATAAAATTGAATTTAATTTAAAAATGAGTTTGCAGAGGACAACATTCTGGGTAAGTGAGTCAGTGAATAGCACTCACTTAATGGAGCTAGGGGCAGAGTAGAGGCAGCAAATCTGTCTGTTTGCCCCTGAAGTATCCTGAAAGAATACAATTATAGTAACAAATACTTTAAAATTTTCGTTTCATTTATGAAAATGTGCCCTAATAGTTCCTCGTTTACTCAAATGCTTTTTTCCTAATCTGTATTCACCTCCAGCATAGGACTTTTTTTTCTTTTCTGTTTCTGTTTCTGCTCTAGTGGGGCCCTTCTCCCTCACTGCCTTAATCCGGGCATCTCAAAACAGGACTCAGTCTTAAAGACTGGATTCCTGAAATGTCCCACCTGCTTCAAGCATCCCCCTTTGCCAAAGCTTCCCCCTCTCTTTTTCTTTAGGGTCAGGCAGCCTACTGGGCACTGCTCACTGCCTTAGAAGGGTTGCTTGAATGTCACCACATTTATTCCTGACGACACACATCCAAGGTGGCACAGTCATTATCCCAATTCCCAGATGAGCAAACTGAGGCTGAATGGAGTTGCACAAGGTCATTAGTCTGTGGAGTGGCAGAGCTTTGTGCACTGAAGACATTCAGTTTCACCTTAACAAGAGACTACATGGCCTCCTTTCCTTGGAAAAGGCCTCATTTGCTGGAAGCTTCAGAAGAGACTTTAGGCTAGCTTGCAGCAGACATCCCACCCCCAAGAAGCCAGCCACCAGAACTGGTGACCAGCCTCAGAATCTCTAAACGCCATGATAAGGTCACTAGCTAGTTACTAGTTCCAGTCATAGTTTGCCCCAAGTCCTCCTTTAACCAGTAATGTCACTGCGCTGCTGACTTCTGCCCCCCAAGACTGAATCCCGAGGGCTGGATCCCTACTAGGTAAGATCAAAAGCCCAAGAACGCCAGAAAGCAGTTCTCCAGAGTTTGGGTTCAGTGTAGTTCAAACCATGCTCCCACCCCTCCTTCTCACTTCCTAAACTCCAGCTGTATTTTCTCTCCCTTGTCTAGAAACCTACCTTTCCCTTTGATAAAATAACAAGCAAGCCCCAAATCAGGCAGTTGTTGAGAAAGTTTTATCCTTCACACTTTTTAAAATTTTCTGGTTTTTTTCCTTAAAAAAAAAAAAAAAAGCCTTGTGTTTAAAAAACCATGTGATGGGTTTCCCAAGTTATCACTTCCTGTGACAAGTGCAGGTGATGACGTCAAAGATTCTATGTAAACCTTATTTGAAAAAAAGAAAAGCGCTACTGAAATACAAATGGGTGCCTCATACTGTGGTTTTATTCTGCCTGTTAGACCTGAACCCTATCCCCCACTCCGGGTGTGCAGGCTCTAGGGGATTCGTGAACTTCTTGAAATTGTTAGCACTGCAGTGTTTTGGGCTGGAGAAAGCGGTGTGTGTGTGTGTGTGTGTGTGTGTGTGTGTGTAAGAAACGCACTATATTACTTTGAAAAGTGTATGCCTTTTCCCATGGCCCCGGCCCCCCAAAACTCTTAACAAGCCTGCAGTTCTTGCCCTCCTGTAACCTTCGCCCTGAGAAGAAGAATCAGAATCACAGAAATGAGGGCGAGTCATATTTGGAAAGGCAGCGATCCAAAGGTGACCACCCCCTCTTCCGCTGACAGTGGTCCAGTCCCCGTCCAGAGCCGAGAGGGCGCCTTTAAGTTAATTTCCAGACCATCTCAGTCACGGGCAACAAAGACCACATTTTGACGACCCCGGGGGGGAACTCGGTTTTCACAATGCGTTTTATTATTCATAAAAAAATAAATTTATTTACATTTGCTAATTACTGTGGTGGTGCAGTCGGGGCTGCGGCCGTTCCCGCGAGCA
>PVHT021183584.1:14208742-14425109 GCA_004024745.2 Catagonus wagneri
TGCAAGGAGGCGTAGGAAGAGGGAGCGGGGAGGGGGGCTCCAAGGCAGATCAGAGGCTGGTTAGTGCGGGGGAGGGGGAGAGAGAGGGAGGAGACACAAGAGATGCTCAAGCCTAGAACCAGAGGGCGGCCGATGGAAGCCGGGTTAGGGAGAGCTAGGAGCCTGGGGGCAGTGAGGGGCGTGACCGCACCTGGAAGCCAAACCACCAGGAGCGCCCGGGCCAAAACCCACGTGGGCGGTCCCGGAAAGCTCGCCTCCAACTATTCCCGCGCAGAGAGGGCGCCGTCCGCCCGCCGGGGGTGGGGGTGGGGGTGGGGGTGGGGGTGATAAGCGCAGCCTTGCGGGATACAAACCCGGCCCGGGTACCCCACATGTCACTCTTTGCAACTTAAAAACACGGCCCGATGTAGGTCTCACGTGAAGACCTCTGTCTTGGAAGGGGAGCACCGAGTGCGCGCTTGTGCTAACCATTGCCAACCCTGAGACGCCTGGGTTGTGCAGGGTCGGGCCATCTCACGTGTGTACCGGGCTCAGCTTGAAAGCTAACCTTTAGATGACTGGGCCCTGGGCTCGGTCTGCGGCGGCGGGGCTGGTCTACACTGCTGAAGCCCGAGGTTGGATCTGAGTCCGCGCGTGAACTTTGCCCGGACCCCTGGGAGCCTAGCCGTCCCCGCCCTGCGATGACAGCCGCGCCGCCGACCCTCAGGCTGGAAACCCCCAGACCCGCCACCAGCTGGTTTCACAGTTCCGGGGTGGGGGAGGCTAGGAGAATCCAATAGATCTTTCTTCCCGTTCTCCGGGGATTCTTGCGCTGTTTCACTTTTCTCCCTGGCCCCCAAACACAGGCGCATAATCAATAATCCCGTCAAGTGAGTTCGAGTTCGATCTAAGCGGTGGTCCCACATAACCTGCTGGCTGCGGAAACTTCTTTGGTGTCAGGGTCGGGTCGTCCAGAGACCACAAAGGGCCACGTCTGTAAAAATCAAAAAGTCTCAGACACCGGAGGAGAAACGACCATTTCAAGCCGAAACCGCTCTCTAAAGTGAACCCTGGTACATCCCTGTCTTTGGGTAGCTCAGGTTTTATCGGTATTCTGGGAATCTACGTATCTTTCCTCTCAATTAGGAGTTTGATTTTACTGGATTTTGATTAACATGAGACACCAGGTGTCTGTCCATGTTGCCCTCTGGACGATTCCGCGAAACTTGCATAAATTGGGGATTTTGTTGCTTAATTCCCTTCTCTCCAACACACACACACACACACACATCAGCCACTCGTCCCAAGTAGAAACTGGGATATGATCTTTCTCAAGCCCGGAGAGTTGGCAGGTCGGAGAGGGACTTTCCAGACAAATCCCGTTTGGGGAAACCTCTGCTATTCTTCAAGAATTGAAAAATCCCATGACTTTTAAAAAGAGCTCGCCCTTCCCTCTTGCCTTTCAGAAAGCAGGGCTGGTTCACTCAAACCTGTCAGACTCTTAACTGGAAAAGGTTAGGAAAGGGATAGCGGATTCAGATGGAACCTAGATTCACCCCGGAAGCAGGAATATTAACCAATAGCTGTCCCTGGACAAAGCACCACGTACAATCATCAGAATGATGCAAACACAGGGGGCTGGATGGTTCCCTTCCAGGAAAATGGCTGGCCCCTCCTGCGATTTGGGAGAAACTAAACTGGCCTCCTCACCACCCACACCAGATCTCCCCCACTACCAACTTCGCATTTTTCCCAGATGCCAGGACATCGCTGGGCATCTCTCGGCTGCTAGCCCCGGGTCTCACGCGGGGCGCGCCTACCAGGTTCACCGGGTGCACGTAGCCGTTTTCGTAGCGGTCCTCCTGCAACAGCTGCCGCAGGTGCGCGATGTAACTGGAAGCCAGCCGGAGCGTGTCCAGCTTGGAAAGCTTGGTGTCGGGGGGCACCCAGGGCAGGCTGGTCTTGAGCCTAGAGAAGGCTTTGCTCAGCACGCGCATCCGGGCGCGCTCGCGGGCGTTGGCCGCGTTCCTCTGCGACTGCTTGCACTCGGCGGCCGAGCCCTTGGGCGGGAGGGGCTTCTTGCCGCCGCCGCCCCCCGCCACCCGGGGCCGCTTCCTCTTGCAGCCTCCGGCGCCGCCCGCCGCTTCCAGCGCACAGCGCTCTTCTTCGCCGTCGGGGTCTTCCTCCTCCGCCGACGAGTTGTCACTGGGCGAGATGTAGCTGCGCTCCGCGCCCCGGAGAGGCGGCCTCTTGGAGGCGGGGACCGGGTACCCCCGCTGCAGCCCCCGCAGCTCCATCTCCTCGGGGTCGCTCACGGAGCCGGTGGACATCGCTGAGTCCCGCACGCCCCCGCCTTCCTCCCCCCGGTCAGTCTCGCGGTCTCCGCCTTCCACTCCCTCGCGGAGGCGGGGGCCAGGCTGAACTCTGGGGAGGACTAGAAATCGGGTCGGGAAGCGCGGAGCCGCGAGAGCGAGCCTCGCCGCTGACCCCGGAGAGCGCGGCGGCGAAGTCGGCGCCCTGGCCCGGGCTTGGCGCGCATCACCGCGCTGCGCCTTTTGACAGGACTATTTATCTGTACTCCTCAGAACAAACCACCCCCGGCACAGAAGAGGGGGTTGGAGAGGGGGACAAGAGGTGGGGCGGGGGCGTGGAAGGGGTGGGGACCGCTTTTCCGAGTGTGGAGGATCTGCTGGAGGGGGAGGGGAAGGGGAAGTCTCCACTGAGCCATTTGAGCCCCGGGGCCCCACCGACCGAGACCCGTCGGTGCGAGTTGAGTGTGCGCAGGGTGAGCGAAGGCGGGGACCTTGTTCATATCCACCCCACTTCCACCCCCAACTGATCTTAGCGCTGGCGAAGATTGTCAGACACACTTGGAAACCCCAGGATCGCGACCTCTCTGCTTCTTTCCCAAGTCTTTTCAGCAGAACTGTGTTTTCCAAGTGCATCACTCATAATGCGCCATTACGTATCCAAGCCTGGCCCCGACGAAAGAGTGGAAGCGAAACAAGCAACACCGATCAATCCGCGAACCACCTCTCATTTTCCTCCCCTCTTTTGCTTTAGCGACACTTCATGGCTTACGAAGCACTTTTTCGTCTATGTTGCTTCATTTTCAAACATCTGTGACTTAAATGTTATTGCCTCCGCTTTGCCGAACCTGAAGCTCAGCGGCAGAGTTAGATATTAAGTAAAGGACCCCAAATCAACAGGCTGGTAAGTAGCCTATGGGCCCAGAAGCACCCCGGCCCCTCGATATTGCGGTTCCTACTTGCCTCCCGTGCACACAGCACAGGATGCTGTATCTGCTCTTTTCTGCTATATTGAGAGTTCCATGCATTAATTTTTTTTAATGCCACAGTGCCTAAGATAGAGGATCCTGTCCCCGCACTTTGACTTATTAGCTAGGGCATCGATTGCTATTTTGAAGAGAGCCTCCCGGATGCAGAATGCTAAGTCAGCAAATCATCCACCCGTTTTAAAAAATGACAAAACAGCACCCAGAAGTATGTCCCTTCCCTCAAAGGAGACAAAACATAACTGAGGTCTCATTTCTCAGCAATACGTGGTCTGGAGATGCGCGCTTCGTTCTGGAAGTGGACACCAATGCCTGCTGTGTGCCTGACACTGGACTAGACGTACTGTGATTGCCCACTGAGTAATTAAAACAAACAACCCTAAAACAACATGATTAATTCTAGGAGGTTGGGATCTGGTTAGTTGCTCCGTCCCACGCTGAGGAAACAGACTTTATACCTGAATTAGGTGTTTACTTGTCCTTCCCCTAAAGCCCCAAGCTGAGTCTCCCAGGCTGAGCGAAACTTATGGAGACAGATGGGCAGTCAGCCCAGGACAGAGCTGGGTAGAAGCCACCGGGCCAGCCTTGCTTTACCGGCTCTTCCAGCAGAACAAATGCGCCCGGCTCTGAGCCTGAAGTACCGAAACAGGTGGCTGGTCCCCTCTGACTTCATCATTCAGGCATCATTGTTCCACCTTCGTCTCCCAGGCCCTGCCTCCTCTGTGGGGATGTTTCGCGAAACCCCTCCCGCTCCTCCCCTCTTGCAGAGGTTTTCTCCCTGGATATTTTGTCCTTTTGTTGGGGGTGGAGGTGGAGTTGGGGGAGGGACACCCCTGGGATCAGTTGGGTAAAAAGATCCCCTGTTCTCAGTTCTCTCAGGGCTGGGAAAACGCAGAGAATACTTGACAGAGCATAGAAATCGGTCCTGGAACGCTTGAACTTGAACTTGACTCGTGTGCCTGGCTAAGGAGAAAAGCAAAAGGTGGGGGGGGGGGGGCGCGGCAGAAAGATATAAAGGGGAGATCTCAGGCAGCTTTCTGCACCGCCTATTGATGACTTGAAGCTATCAGTATAAATACAGTCTCACACATTAGAGGCAGGCATATAGGTTTTTAAAATCGGGATTGTTTATACAGGTGCAGAACAAAGTCTTTCTTTAGAAAAGATTAATGGCAGGGAGAGCGCTAGATTTTCTCTAAACAGCCGCAAAAACAGTACCCAGCCTCAGCGCTAAGCGGGTCATGGCCAGTTTCCTTTTTTTGAAGGAACTGACTGACCCTGATGATTCGTGTTTTTTTCTTTCTTTCTTTCTTTTCATAGCTCTTTCCTTTCCCCCTCTTCTCTTCCTTTCTTCTTTTCTTCTCTCCCCCCCTTCCTTCTCGCTCTTCTTCCCTTCCTCCCTCCTGATCTTTTACAAGACAGCTATTTCCTCTGTTTTCTTTCTTCTTGTTATTTCCCCCTTTCCTCCATTTCTTTCTAGTTATGTTTTTATTGTTTCACTCTTGTTTCCCGCCAAGTTGCAGGCTCCTAATGAAGATTAAGAAATGTATCTTTGGAGTTCTCTTGTGGCTCATTGGGTTAAGGACCTGGCATTGTCACCGCAATGGCAAAGGTTGCTGCTATGGTGAAGATTCCATCCACGGCCCGGGAATTTTCACATGCCGCTGGTATCGAAAAAGAAAGAAAGAAAGAAAGAAAGAAAGAAAGGAAGGAGGTATCTTCATATACATTTCATGTTAGTATATAATTGCAGTTTGCTTTAACAGGTTTGTAATTATATCTGACATTTGTCACTTATTTACACTTTCAACAAGTATTTACTTTCCCTTTTCTCTCAACGATTACAAAAATCCCATGAGCTGAACAGTGTAAGTGTAATTATCTCTTTTGTAAACCCAGTTGTTTTAATTGCTTTGGCAAGTTACCACACATTGTAAATGAATAATAAAAGCTTTATTTTTGAATTCAAAAAAAAGCACACTGAAAGCAATGCCTGTTTGCCCACACTTTACAACCTTTTAGATCTGTGACATGAATATACATCTTGATGACTGAAATTCTTTAAGATGTTCTTTTTAAGTATGCAATGGGAGATGGAGTTAAAGTTATACTGGCAAACAAACATTAATACATTTAATAATAGTTGATACATTAATAATCCTGACTCTCCTGCTTACCAGCTGTATGACCTTTGGCAATTTGCTTTTTCTGAGGCCCAGATAACTAATCTATAACATGAAATGCCTATCTTGTAGTTGGGAAGGGAAGGTATATGAATAATTGCCTGGGCCACAGCCTGATGCGTGGGAGAAAAAATCAATAAATAATAGTTATTTTCATTACTCTGAATTGCACTCCCCAACATCATCCACCTAATCAGTGTCTGGGCCCAGAAGTGACCAAAGTTTTGTACACCAGGGCTTGTTCTGGATTTCAGACAGCACCTGACATTTCATTTGCTTTAACTGCAGACTTTGTGGTCTGAAGTGCACCGTCCATTGCCAGCTATTTTCCACAGACCTCATAAAAGGCTTCAATGAGGGAAAATGGATGGGACTACATTTGAAATTTCCTTTCTCCAAGTTTTCTCACCACAAAGTCACAGCACTTCCCCAAGTCTCACTTCCCCTATTTGAAAACTGGGATAAAACTCCTAAAGCAGTTACTGAAAGGACTAAGTGAGATTGTGGAGAACCAGTACACTAAGCATAACACCAAAAGGGTGCTTAATTTACTAAAATATTTAAACTGCAGGTTTCTGTTTTCAAAAAAGCAAGAGTTGAGTGGTTGATAATCACAGGCCATAGAAAAGAAGGTCATTTAATGCCATTCCCCTTTCCAACTCTGAAGTAAGTACTGGGTGAAGAAATGTGAAGTGGGACAGGCCAAGTGGTTGGGAGTTTAGGTGGAACCAGGGCTGTGTCTATACCCTGTGGATACCAAGTCAAAGGGTGTAGTAAATAGGTACTTAAGAAATAGTTGTTATGGGAGTTCCCTTCGTGGCTCAGTGGTTAACGAATCCGACTAGGAACCATGAGGTTGCGGGTTCGATCCCTGGCCTTGCTCAGTGGGTTAAGGATCCGGCGTTGCCATGAGCTGTGGTGTAGGTTGCAGACGCAGCTCGGATCCCGTGTTGCTGTGGCTGTGGCGAAGGCCGGCAGCTACAGCTCCTGTTAGACCCCTAGCCTGGGAACCTCCATATGCCATGGGTGTGGCTCTATGTAAAGGCAAAAAGACAAAAAAAAAAAAAAAAGAAATAGTTGTTATGGGAGTTCCTGAGGTGGCGCAGCAGAAACGAACCCAACTAGGAAACATGAGGTTGCGGGTTCGATCCCTGGCCTCGCTCAGTGGATTAAGGATCCGGTGTTGCTGTGAGCTGTGGTGTAGGTGGCAGATGCAGTTCAGATCCCACGTGGCTGTGGTGCAGGCCAGCAGCTACAGCGCCGATTGGACCCCTAGCCTGGGAACCTCCATATGCTGCAGGTGTGGCCCTAAAAAGAAAAAAAAATTATTGTTATGGAAATACATTTCCCATACTACTTTCCTGGAGTTGTCTCCTCAGGGCCTCCTGATGTTCTGGGTTGCCTAGCTGGCTGAAGAAATTACCCATACCTTTGATCTAGAAAAACAGAGTTTAGATCAGTACTGGTCAATCTGGAAACCACCAGCCACATGAAGCTATTGAGCACTGGAATGTGGCTAGTTGTGTATAGTGTTGTAAAATACACACTGGATATTAAAGACAGTATGAAGGAAAGAATAAAAATATCTCATGAATATTTAAAATTACATCAAACGTTGATAGTTCTCTGGATATATTGAGGTAAAAAGTATATTATTAAGAATAAATCTTTTTAGGAGTTCCCGTCATGACTCAGTGGTTAACGAATCCGACTAGGAACCATGAGGTTGCAGGTTCGATCCCTGGCCTTGCTCAGTGGGTTAATGATCCCGCATTGCAGTGAGCTGTGGTGTAGGTTGCAGATGCTGCTCTGATCCCGTTGCCGTGGCTGTGGCAGAGGCTGGCGGCTACAGCTCCAATTAGACCCCAGCCTGGGAACCTCCATATGCCAGGGGTGCGGACCTAGGAAAAAAAAAAAAGGAGCGTGGACCCTGAATCTGAAATGCCTGGGTTTGAATCCTGGCTCCAAAACTTATGGATTACACGATCCTAGGCAAGTGTTTAAAAAAAATTAAAAAAAAATCTTTTTATTTTTAGAATGTGGCTACTAGAAATTTGGAATTGCGGATGTGGCTCGCGTTCAATTTCCATTGGATCATTCGGGGATTAGTGCTGCAATTGTGCATTGAGTGTCTAGTGTTGGCTGTGGCAGGTGTTGGTGAGACCGACTCCCGCCCACTCAAAAGGCACATTCTCGTGGGAAAAAGCGCCCTAATGCAGGAAGCACACATTACAGCACGTCTCCTCTCACTAATCCTCGGTATCTCGCCTGCACCTCTCCACGTGTACCACACCCCATCTAGTCCACCCAACCCCAAAAGGCGCTGAGAAGGGCTGCCAGTGGGTTTGCATTTCCGCGGCCCTTTGTACCCGCAACGCTTACAAAGAGGCATTGGGCTCCATTTCCCAGGCAGGATTGGCCACGCCGCCGACCCCGGAGAGGGCTTCAGTGCCCAGTTCCTTGGCCTTTTCAGAACGGCCCGAGTAGAAACTACGACGCCCAGGCCAAGGAGCTGAAGGTTCCGGGTCTGGCCGTGCGCAAGTCACGTGATAGGCAGATCACGTGGTGTAGTTCCCACGGAGGCAGACCGTCGCGTGGGGCGCGGAGTTAGGCTGGCAGGTTTCTTCATCTCGCCGAAGCTTCTGTCCTCGGGTCGTCCAGAGTGTCCACAAGCTCCCTGACCGGGAAGGAAAGGAACTCCTGGCACTTGGACCCAGCCAGCCACGTGGTCAGGCGCCTTTGGGAACAGTGGGACGCTCGGGAGGAGCCCTCCGTCACCCCAGACACAACCAGGCCTCCCCTCGCCCGTTCGTTTATCCAAGAATTGCGGCCATGCTTTTGCCTCCTTGGACCCCTGTGAGGCCTTATCACTTAGAGAGGCCACGGTCTGGACACATCTTGGTTGGCGGAGGCTGAAGGTGAAAAAGCCGGAGTTGAGAATGAAAAAGGCGAGAGCGAAGTTGGTGAGCCTCAGACACCTGATTTTTCTCTGCCATTTAGGACAGAAGGAAAAAATCTTCATTGAATTGTCCTGACAGCTAAAAAATGCAGGTGACTTCGGCAAAGATTTTTTTTTTTAAGCAGTAGTTGTTACGTTAATGTAACTGTTCTGCAAATCCCAGATTCCAACTGGAAAGCTGCGAGTCTCCTGCAAATGACTTTCGAATACTGCAGTGGCCAGGTACAGAGCCTCGCTCTCAGGAAGAAAAGCCTTGTGGTAAGGCCTCCGGAGGCCTGTTTGTAGAGTCCCTAGGCGTCACTGATTTGGAGAATCCTGAAGGGCAAGTTAATCTGGGCTGTGGCTCACGGGCCTGATAGCAATCACGTTTCCTTCTCCGGCAAAAGCTAAGAAACTCTGTTTTAAGAGGATTTTTTTCTGCTTTACTGTTGTTGATTTTTATCAGCAGTACTTTAGAAGTGTGAAAATACTCCGTTATGCAATATCACTTGAAATGGAGCACCCAGCTCTGGTCTCCAGTGTGTGGTCCCAAGACTCTGGGTTTACCTGTGGAGTTAACCTGGGAGAGGATGACATCCCGCCATGTGACACGTTCTGCTGTGGACAGTGGGATATCTCTGCCTATCGGCTCTGGGGCCTGGGGCCACTGCTGCTGCACAAGCTCCCCTGGAAATTGTCGAACGTTGTACAAGGTCAGTTATTACATTATCGTCGCCATTCCTTCTCCTGGGGCTCATTCTTGTCCTACGCCATCTCCCAACGGTGGGTTCCACTCAGAGTCACTCTCATTTTAGCAGCCCTCGCCACCCCCGCTTCACCCCAGTGCCTCATCCTCTGTAGAACATCAAGTGAAAACTAAATGCCGCCTGGCGCCAGGAGGAAGTTCTCATGTAATAGATACTTCGCGGTGTCAGAGAGCAGGGATTCTGTACACTTTGTTAGCCAGTCCCTTCCGTAAAAGAGGGTCCTGGCTTACTGACATACAAACTTTGTTTCCCGAGCCCCAAGCCTCTCTGACCTCTAATTCTAAAATGAGCTCTCCTAATGATCAGGGAACAGGGAGGTACTTTGGGAAACATGCCTGCTTTTTCTTGATGTTTTCTTTCCCTTTGGATTATTTGTGCTGCTCTGCCCAATTAGCCAGGATAATGAGCCAATTAGCTTGCGGAGGGGGAAAAGCGCTGCTGCATTTCTCTGTAGGTTTCGGTCCCCAGGGAGAACTCCTCCAGGATGCTGGAAACAGAATTGGATAAGGTAGCCTCATGCCTTTGTCACCACCCTGCCCTTATTCCTTCTTAGGCTGCCACGTGCAGGCAACTTCCTTTAGGGAAGACAGGAACAGAATTAAAATCAATAATGAGAAAACAAAAAGACTAAACTGTCAGTTCAATGAAGGCAGAGGCTGTGCCTTTTTCATCTGGATATTCCCAGTGTCTCACGCTTACCACCTGTGAAAGGCACTGCCTAAATATCAGATGATTGAAAACATTCGCAAACATGTGAACATAATCCAGTCTTTACCCATAATTAACGGGAGACACACACGTAACTTATTTTCCCTTCATTTTAGGAACTCAGTTTATTCCTATGTGCTGAACTGTCAAAACTTACAGAGATCCAGTTACATTTCTAATGAACTGACTAGACTTCTAGAGAGTATTTTCTGTTTTCAAACATAGGTTATATATCTATTTCCTTATACTATACTTGCCACAACCCCAGAGTTCTAAATAACTGAAGAATTATGTTTGTTATAAACATCCCAGTAATGAGATTTCTCCTTATACAAATAAAATCTGGCTTTAAATACCATGTATAACTTTTTTTCCTGGCTGAAAAAAAAATCAGAATTTTTATAAAATTTCAGGGGATCATAAACCTACAAAGCCTCAGCTTAAACCTTCGTCCTAGAGTAAGGGGGGAATGGAGTCCTTAAAGGCCCACACATTAATGGGTGGACAGAGAGGGAGATTCAGAGAGAAAAAGACAGTCATCAGAGAGGTGAGAGGAAAACCAAAAGAGAGTCATGTTTTTGAAAGCGAGGGAGGAGTTTCAGGAAATAAGGGGTGGGGACTTCCAGTTGAGGTGGTATGGTAAGGTCACATTTTGAAGCTCCCCTGGTGCGCCACACACATGGCAAGAAGCGTTAAAGGGCAAAAGTGGGAAACTAAAAAGATAGCCATGTTCAAAAGCAAGAAATATACCTCTGTGGACCAAGAGAAGAAGAGAAACTGAAGGGTGAATGAGGTCACGGCTCCTGGCAGGTCCTTGGGGGCATCGAGAAGCTGAGTTCCTTTGCAGAAAGGGGGAACATCACTGTCCCACGTGGGGAGGGAGACTGACCTGGGTCGCTGCCTACATTAGGATGCTGGAGCAGGGCTCCACCTTGGTGAAGGCAACGACAGGAAACAAAGGAAAGCAAGCCCAGCCAGCATTTGGCTCTGAGACCAGATCAGTTTCAACTGTGTTTCTCTCAACTGTAGGTCACATTTCCCTGCCTCTTTGCATGCCTGGTGACTTTTGTTTGGATGCTAGACATTGTGAATTTTGCCTCTTAGGTACTGGGTGTCTTTTTATTCTTGTAAATATTATTGATCTTTGTTCTGGGTTGCAGTTAAGTTACTTGGAAATGGTGTAATCCTTTCCTGTCTTGTTTTTAAGACTGGTGGAAGGAGTAAGAGCAGTGCTCAGTCTAAGGCTAATTATTCCCCTTCTGAGGCAAGACTTTTCTGAGCCCTCAACCTAGTGCCCTGTGAATCATGAGATTTTCCAGTCTGGCTGGAGCACGTATTGTTCCTGGCCCTGTGTGAGTACCTGGCACTGTTCCCTTTAATCTTTTTTGGTAGGAGTTCCTTCAGCCTCTGGCAGTTTCCTTGTAGGCTTGTGCTGATCAGTTGCAAATGCCAGGGAAGCCTCTGCAGATCTCTGGAGTTCTCTTTCTGTGCAGTTCCCATCTCTCTAGTCCTCTGTTCTGTGAGTTCTCGCTGCCTTGTTCTTTCCACCTTCTCAGCTCTGTCTTTTCCACAAAGAGGATCTACCTGGGTTCTCCCTTTCTGCTCTTCAGCCTGGAAACCTCTGTGGTTGCAGTAGCTGGGACAACCGTAGCAATTACAGAGCTTTCCTTGTGTGCTTCCTGTCTTTTAGGATCCACTGTCTTTTATCACCTCCTGCGCAGTGTTCAGAGAACCATTGTTTAATAGATTTTGCCACTTTTGTGGTTTTTGCAGACAGAAGGATGAGTCTTATCCCTGGAACTCAATTTTGACCACAAGTGGAAGTCCTTGGAATCCCACTTTGGGAAACCAGTTTTTTTTGTTTTGTTTTTAAGGGTTAAAGTTGTTTAAGTGTGCTTATGTTTTGAGGAAGAGATTAAAGATATTAAAAATATGAGAAGCAGAAGGGAATAATGATGGGCTAAGTTCCCAGAGGAGGTGGAAGGAGATTGGGGGGTAGCTTTGAAGAGCAGAAGATGCACCTCTTTGCCAAAAATGAGCTGAAAATAGTGTCGGGTTACACTGTAGATCAGTAAAGGTTTCCTGTGGGAAGTTAAAGAGGTTAGCGTCTGATAAGCTTTATTTGCTCAGTAGAATGTTAGTTAAGGTTATCAACTTAAAATAAGTGAGTAGACACGAGGTATCCCAATTAATAGACGTGGGAAATGTGGGGAGTAACCATTCTGGAGAACATAAGAAAGAATATTAGGTGTAAGGAAAAATCTTTTAGGCGTTGTTAAGGTCCCTGATGAGATTGACTGAGTAGCTTATATACCTACCATCAAACGTGAACTTTTCTAGCTAGTGGTTGATATGTAGTGGCTTTCAGATAGAAAGGGTTTAATCTTGATATTAAGATTCCCTGTTTACATCTCGATAACAAGAACTTGCAAGAATAAACCACTAATGAAGTAGAGAGGCAATTTAGGAATACAGAGTTTAACAGAGATACTGTTATAGATTTAGCTCTGGCTTCTACAATTGGAGGCCCATGGTATGCTAGACCAAATGAGGCCAAATGAAGCCATATTTTGTGGGTTTTTCTTGGGGGGCAGGTTAGTAGAGAGGAAAGGATTTTCAAAGACACAGTACCATTATGTGCCAAGTCTCGAGGGTTTCGTTACCATAGAACTCAGTGGGGAAGAATTCATGTATTTATATATTCTTTTTTATTGAATTTTTTTTTGTTTTTTACATTTTTCAATTGTGCCTTGGCCTTACAATCAAAATACGTAAACACATGCATACCTGCATAGGTACACACAAACCGCTCTTCAAAATTGAGGCTACCTGGAGGTAGTAGCAGATTTCTTTCAGTATATCCCGCAGCCACTTAGAACACAGCAAATATCGGGTACTTTAAATCAATGCTAAGCCCCTGGTTTCTTAATATAAGCCATAAGGCACTCACTGGCATGTGATATATAGTTTAATGGGGCAAAAAGGTAGAGAAGGTCAGATTCGTCTCGGCTGCCCTTATTTTCTCACTCTGCACATTAAATTTCAATGTCCTCCCACAGTGTGCGGTGAAAGTATCAAGGTTAAGTGCGGTGAAGTCCCTTGCTGAGAGATAGTTGAGGGGGAACTCAGAATTCCAGGCTAGGAGGCTAGCATCTCTGTTACCATACGGTGTCCATGATGGTTAATTTTATGTGTCAGTTTGGCTAGGAAGGAACCCAAATGTTTGGTCAAACGTTATCCTAGATGTTTTTGTAGAGGTTCTTTTTTTTTCTTTTCCCTTTTTTTTTTAAGGTGAGTTTTGCATTTAAATCAGGACACTTTGAGTGAAACAGATTATCTTCCCTACTCTGAGTGGGCTTTATTTGATCTGTTGACTGTCTTATTGGAAAAAGACTGACCTCTGTAGAGGAGGAAGAGGAGGTTCTGCCAGGAGACTGCCTTCAGACTTGAACTCCTACCCTTCCTTCTGACTCCATTCTGCTGGCCTACCCTCAGATAATGTTCTTAAACAAAGACTATTCTAGAGGATTTGGCAAGCAGGATAATGTGTAATACTAGGTACTCTGTGCTTAAATTGGGAATATTTAAATTATAAAAGGAGAGTGAATTTCATAGTCCCTGAAATTTAGTCCTTATTGTGTTTTATTTTTTAGTCCTTATTTTAGAAGTCATGGAAAAATTAGTCCAGACACAGACGAAAATGCCCTAAATAACTATGGAATATCAGCACATTGACTTTTCTTATTTTCTTCTGATATTATTACGCTACTTGATTGAAAAATACTGCTTGTAATTTTTCTTTACATTGCTTGGATGGGTATAACCTCTGAATCTTTTAATGGAAATATAATTCTCATACCATAAAATTCACCCGTTAAAAATATGCAGTTCAGTGGTTTTTAGTATATTGACAAGCCATCGTGTTACTTCCCAGACATTTTTATCATCTCAAAATGAGACTCCGTAACAATTAGCAGTCCCTCCTCACCTCCTGGGAACTTCTTCTCTGCAACTCCCAGAAACCATTAATCTTTCTGTCCCTGTGTTATTGTCTGTTCTGGACATTATTATATAAATGGAATCATTTAATTCCATTTATAAGCCATCTATATAGTAAGCTACAGATCTTTGTGCCTTAGTTTATTTCACAAAGTATAATGTTTTTTCAAAGTCTGTTCATATTTTAGCACGTATTATCAGTACTTCACTTTTATTTGGTTGGGTTGGGTATTATATATACCAATTTTGTTTATCTGTTCATCAGTTGGGCATTTGAATTATTTTTGCATTGGGGCTATTATGAATAATGATGCTGTGAACATTTATGTACGAGATTTTGTGTCAACGTATGTTTTCAAGCCTCTTAGTTATACATCTAGGAGTAGAAATGCTGAGTCATATGATAACTTTAACTTTGTGGGAATCAGATTGTTTTCCAAGGTGGCCATACCACTTTATATTTCCAGAATCAATGCAGAAAGATTTCGATTTCTCTGCATCCTTACCGACACCCTTTATTGTACTTTGTTCTGATTACAGTCATCGCAGTGGGTGTGAAATGATGTCTCTTTGCGGTTTTGATTTACATTTCCCTAGTGACTGATGATGTTCAGCATCTTTTCATGTGCTTATTGGCCACTTACGTATCTTCTTTGAAGAAGTATCTGTTCAAGTTCTTTGTCCATTTTTAAAATTGAATTGTCTTTTTGTTGTTGAGTTGTAAGTACTTTTTAATTTATTCTCGATACTAGTCCATCATCAAATATATGATTTGCAAGTATGTTCTACCATTCTGTAGGTTGTCTTTTTACTTAATAGTGTCCTTTAAGTACAAACTTGGAGTTCCTGTCTTGGCTCAGCGGTTAACGAACCCAACTAGCATCCATGAGGATGCGGGTTCGATCCCTGGCCTTGTTCAATGGGTTAAGGATCCTGTGTTGCTCTGAGCTGTGGTGTAGGTCGCAGACGTGGCTTGGATTCCGCTTTCCTGTGGCTGTGGTGTTGGCCAGCAGCTGTAGCTCTCATTTGACCCTTAGCCTGGAAACCTCCATATGCCATGGGTACAGCCCTAAAAAGACAAAAAGACAAAAAAAAGCACAAACTTTTTAATTTTGAAAAAGTCTAACTTTTTTTTTCTTTTTTTTGCTTAAGCTTTGGGGTTCATGTCTAAGAAACCATTGTCTAATAGTCACAAAGATTTACCCCTGTTTCCTTATAAGAGTTTTATAGTGGTAGCATTTATTTCTAGCTCTGTGGTTGATTTTTAGTTAATTTTTGTGTATAGTGTGAGGTAGAGATCAAATTCTTTTTTCTTTTCTTTTCCTTTTTTTTTTTTGCATGTGGATATCCACTGGTCCCAGCACCCGTTGTTGAAAAGAATGTCCTTTCCCACACTAATTGTCTGGATATCCTTGTTCAAAATGAATTGACTATAAATGTAAAGGTATGTCTACAGACTCTCAATTCTGTTCCACAAATCTGTTATGTCTTTTCTTCTGCCAGTACCATAAAGTCTTGACCACTGTAGCTTTCTAATAAGTTTTGAAATTGGGGACTTTTTCAAGATTATTCTGACTATTTTGTATCTTGAATTTCTGTATGAATTTTATGGTCAGTTTGTCAGTTTCTCAAAACTGCCAACTAGAATTTTGATAGGAGTTGCATTGAATCTGTAGGTTAATTGGAGAGAGTATTACCATTTTGATATTAAATCTTCTGGTTCATTAACATGGGATGTTCAATCATTTAGATATTTGTTGCTATCTTTCAACAATGCTTTGTAGTTTTTAGGGTATAACTTTTACACTCCGTTTGTTATTATTATTTTTTTTTAATGGTTGCACCTATAGCATATGGAAGTTCCCAGGCCAGGGTTTGAATCTGAGCTGCAGCTGCAACCTGCGGTGCATCTGTGGCAATGCTGGGCCCTTTAACCCACTGCATCCGACTAGGTATCAGACCTTAGCCTCTGCAGCCACCCAAGCTGCTGCAATAAGATTCTTAACCCACTGTTCAGGAATTCCTGTTTGCTGTTTGATCTTAAATATTTTATATTTTGATGTGATAATAAATGGGATTTTTTTTTTGTCTTTTGTCTTTTTAGGGCCACAACTGTGGCATCTGGAGATTCCCAGGCTTGGGGTCTAATAGGAGCTGTAGCTGCCGGCCTACACCAGAGCCATGGCAATGCCAGATCCGAGCCACGTCTCTGATCTACACCACAGCTCACGGCAACACATGATCTTTAAGCCACTGAGTGAGGCCAGGGATCAAACCCGCAACCTCATGGTTCCTAGTCAGATTCATTTCTGCTGCGCCACAACGGGAACTCCAGAACTGTTTTTTTAATTTCCATTGTGCATTGTTCATTGCTAGTGTATAGGAACACAATTGACTTTTTGTATGTTTTTCTTGTACCCTGCAACCTTTCTGAAGGCTTATTTATTAGTTCCAATGTTTTTTTTTTTTTTAATAGATTCTTAAGGGTTTTCTATAAATAAAACTATGTGATCTTCAGACAGAGATAGTTTTATTTCTTTACAATTTGGATGTCTTTTCTTTCTTCCTTCTTTTCTCCTTCTTTCTCTTTCTTTCCCCTTCCCTCCCTGCTTCCTTCTATCTTGCTTTCTTGCTTTTTCTTTTTGGTCTGATTGTCCTAGCTAGAAAGTTGAAAAGAAGAGGTAAGAGTGTACATCCTTATCTTATTCCTGACCTTAGAGGGGAAAGCATTCATTCTTTTACTGTAAGTTTAATATTAGCTGTGGATTTTTTATAGATGCTCTTTGTCATATTGAGGAAGTATTATTCTAATTCTAGTTTGTTTAATGTTTTATCATCAAGAGGTGTTGGATTTTGCAAAATGTCTGTTATATAGCTATTGAGACAATCATGTGACTTTTGTACTTTAGTCAGTTGATAGTGGTGAAATACATTAATTGGCTTTTGGAAGTTTAACCAACTTTGTGTTCCTGGAATAAATCCTACGTGGTCATGTTGCCTAATCCTCTTCATATGTTGCTAGGTTTGATTTGCTAATATTTTATTGAGTATATTTATGTCTATTTTCATATTGGTTTTATCTTGTTTTGTCTTTGCTTTTGGTACCAGGATAATACTGGCATCATAGAATGAAGTAGGAAATATTCCCTCCACTTCTGCTTTTTGAAAGAGCTTGTGTTGTATTTGAAAGACTGGTGTTAATTGTTCTTTAAATGTTTAGAAGAATTTGCTAGTGCATGTATGGGTTTTTCTCTGAGAAATTTTGTGATTACTAATTTAATCTCTTGTCACAGGTCTATTGAGAAAATTTATGAAGAATCAGTTTCAATAGTTTGTGTCTTTATCTGAATTTTTCCACTTGATCTAGATTATCTAATTTGTTGGCATGCAATTGTTCATAGTGTCTCCTTACAATCCTTCTCTCTTTTGTAAAGTCAGTAGTAATATTCTCTCTTTAAAACCTGATTTTAGTAACTTGAGTCCAGTCTTTTCCTTTTGATCAGTCTAGCTAAAGGTTTGATTTTGCTGATCTTTTCTAAAAGCCAACTTTTGATTTTGATCATTTTTGTATTCTCTATTTTATTTCTATGATAACCATTGTTTTCTTCCTTCTGCTTACACTTGATTTACTTTGCTCTTCTAGTTTCTTAAGATAGAAGATTAGTTTATTGATTTGAAGTCTTCTTTGTTTTAATAGAGGCATTGTCTACAGCTGTGATAAATAATTTTGTTCCAGCTGGGCTAAGGAATGCCTAGGTATCTGGGAGAACATTGTTTCTAGAAATGTCTGGAGGGTGTATCCAGAAGAACTTAATATTTGAATCAGTAGACTACACAGAAATGATCGCCTTCATCAACATGGATGGACATTATCCAATCTCTTGAAGGGTCTGAATAGAACAAAAGGTAGAAAAGGGGCAAGTTTACTTTCTCTGCTTGAGTTGAGATATCCATCTTCTCCTGCCCTTGGACCTCTGCTGTCCTGGTTCTTGGGACTTCAGACTCAAGACTGAATTACACTACCAACTTTCCTGGTTCTCCAGCTTGCAGACTGTGGGACTTCTCAGACTCCATAATTCTGTGAGCTAATTCCTCTCATAAGTCTGCTCTTGGAGTTCCTTTCGTAGCTCAGTGGAAACAGATCCGACTAGGAACCATGAGGTTGCGGGTTCAATCCCTGGCCTCGCTCAGTGGGTTAAGGATCCGGCGTTGCCATGAGCTGTGGTGTAGGTTGCAGATGTGGCTCAGATCCCGTGTTGCTGTGGCTGTGGCGTAGGCCCACGGCTACAGCTCCTGTTAGACCCCTAGCCTGGGAACCTCCACATGCCGCGGGTGTGGCCCTAAAATGACAAAAAGACGAAAAAATAAAAAAATAATGTCTGCTCTTAACGTGTATTCTGTTGGTTTTGTTTCTGTGGAGAACCCTGGCTAATACAGAAGCTATCAGTTTCCTTCAAGCACTGCTTTGGTTTTATTCCTTAAGTTTTGGTTTGTTGTGTCTTCATTTTCATTCATCAAATGTTTTCTAATTTCCGTGTGACTTCTTCGACTCATTGCCTTTTTTAGAAATATGTTGTTTAATTGTTTAATTGGCTCCCCTGGGGCATATGGAATTCCCGGCCAGGGATCGGATCCAAGCCATGGTTGCGACCTATGCTGCAGCTGTGGCAATGCCAGATCCTTAACCTGCTGTGCCAGGCTGGGGATCGAACCTGCATCCCAGTGCTCCAGAGGTGCTGTAGGTCCCATTGCATCGCAGCAGGAACTCCTATGTCAAGTGTTTAATTTACTGAGACTCTTTTATGATGTAGCATATGGCCTGTCCTGGAGAATGGTCCGTGTGCACTTGAGAATGTGTGTTCTACTGTTGTTGTTAGAGAGTTCTTATAGATGTCTGTGAGGTCTACATGTTGTATAGTATTGTGCAAGTATTCTATTTCTTTGTTAATATTCTTTCTAGTTTTAAACATTATTGAAAATGGGATACTGGAGATGCAACTAGTATTGTTGATTTTTTCTAATTATTCTCTTAATTGTGACAGTTTTTGCTCTATGTATTTTTGAGCTCTGCAAATAAGTTTATAATTGTTAATTTTCTTGGTGAATTGACCCTTTTTATTTTATCATCATTATTAATGTCTTTGTTTAATCTAATAAAAATATATTGAATCTGTCCGATATTAATATAGCCACTCTAGCTCTTCTAGAGACTCTTTTCAAGGTGTATTTTTTCCATCCTTTTATTTTCAACATATTTGTGTATTAGAATCTAGAGAATACCTTTTGAAAACAGCATATAGTTGGATTATGTTTTTTTATCCATTCTGCAAATATCTGCCTTTTAATTGGAGAGTTTAATTCATATACATATAATGCAATTACCAATGAGGCAGGATTTATGCCTACCATTTTGCTATTAGTTTTTTGTATATCCTATGTCTTTTTTATTCCTCTTAGTCACCATTACTTCCTTCTTTTGTGTTAAATAGATATTTTATAGTGTGTGATTTTAATTTTCTTGTCATTTATTTTACTGTGTAGTTTTTGGGGAATTATTTTATTTTTGGTTGCTCTGGGGATTACAATTAACATCTTTATAACAATCTATTTTACATTAATAACAACTTAATTTCAATAGTATCCAAGCTCTGTTCTCTTCCCTTTCTTTTTTCTGTTACTGTCATACAAATAACATCTTTATACATTGAAAGCCCATCAACACAGATTTATAATTTTTGCTGTATGCATCTGTCTTTTATCCACTAGGAGAGTTACCAACAACAGAAAACATTTATACTGCCTTTTATATTTACCTACATAGTTATCTTTACCACTGTTCCTATTTTCTTCATACATATTCAAGGATTTAAATTACTGTCTAGTGTTTTTTCTTTTCAGACTGCAGGATTCTCTTTAACATACCTTGTAGGGCAGGTTAGCTAGTGACAAATTTTCTCAGGTTTTTTTTTTTTTAATCGAACAATGTCTTAATTTGCTTTTTATTTTTGAAAAAGGTCTTTGCTAGATATTGAATATTTTCTTTTAGCAATTTGAACATGTCATCCCACTGCCTTGCGGTTTCCATGGCTTCCGGAAAGAAATCAGCTATTAATTTTTATTGGGGATCCCTTTTATATGATGGTCACTTCTCTCTTGTTGTGTTCAAGACTCCCTCTTTGTCTTTGTTTTTGTGACAGTTTGATTTTTATTGTCTCAGTGTGAATATCCGAATTTATCCTATCATAATTTGTGTAGTTTCTGGGATGTGTAGATAATCTTTCTCCTTCCCAGGATTTGCTCTTGTTTTTTGTTTGTTTAGTGACTTTTCTGCACTAATCCCATGAAGTCTGTATTCTTTGTTTTTTGCCACCACCCAAATTTCCACTTGGTTAGCTTAATGGCCCTCTAATGGTTAGACAAGAGAGTTCTTTAAATGCCTGAAACCAATCAACCTCCCAGGCTTTGCTCAGGGGCTCTCTCTGTGTGTTGGGGCAGATAGTTTGCAATTCTGCTGTAGCCTTCACTTCCTCCTTCCTCAGAGCCTCAACTTCAGTCAGAGGTGAGAGTTTAGGGCCTTTCAGGTCTTTTTTAAACATGTGCACAGCTCTGGGAATGTGCACAGACCTACTTGTATTTGTGGTTTTCTTAATTCCCAGGAGCACGTCAGAGCTTTTCAAAGCCGCCTATAGAATTCTCTAAGCTTTACCCTTCATTTTTGGATAGCCTATTATTTTCCCAAAACATTATTTGCCACCTTAGGCAGCTTCAAAGTTAAACAGTTGCCTATAATTTTTGACAAACGGACCTAGTGAAAAGACTTTTTGCATTGTGTGAACTCTGAGTCGGGTTGAATAAAGACATCACTTCCTGTGGGGTCTTTCAGGGAACTAGCAGGTTTGATCATATCGGTTCTCTTGGAGTGTAGCTTTAACAGGGCTCCACCTCCTTTGTCTCCCTCCAGTGGCTGCCAGTCTGCTGATTTTCACTTTGATTGCGAGCTGTCAGTTTTCAAGGCTACCAGAGCTAGGGAGGAGGAAGGGGCATAGGACACGTTAAAAATCCCTCAAAGCACACTATTCTTATCAAGATTCAGCTGTTTTTCTTGAAAAGCTACTACCCAGATTTCTGGGAGGTTTTGGTTCATTTCTAGGATTCTGGAAATATTGAGTCTGACAGTTTTTTGTGCTTTCTCATTGCTTTAATGGAGGAGATGGAGGAGAAAATTTTTGAATGTCCTTAATCTGCCATTTTTTTCCTGACATCATCCCCTTTCCCACTAAATTGTGATGTATATTATATATATCATGGGATCCAATTAGAGAGGCAGTAAATGAAGTGCCTGTTATCCTGTTCATGTGTAGGAAGGAGAATGTTAAGAGGTGTCATATGTGTTAAGGAATTTGCTTTCAAATGTCCCTTGGTGCAAGATTTGGGGGAATCAAGGGGCAGCTAGCCATTGGGATTCAGCAAAACTGTGTTCACGTTGCTTGTGTTCCACATCTTCCTATGTCAACCACGCTCCTGTGTATTTTGTGCACTTGTGTTTTTCCCTCTCTGTCTTCCTTAATAGCTTCTCTGTGGTTAGACTTTCCATGGTAGGGACTGAATCATTCCCTTGAGAGTCTGGTGTAGGAACAGCTGTGTCTGAAAGGCTTTTCCTCCACATTCAAGAGGGAAAGCTACTTAGAAGAAGAGGTGCCATTAACTGTCTGCATCTACGATGATGACTATCATCTAATAGTTTCGTAAAACAGTTCCTAGGCGAATAAAAATCAACAAAATGTATTTAGTTTCTTTTATTCTTATCTTCCAAATGCTTTCAGATACAAACCCAAATCTCCTGTTACTACTAAGAAGCAACAGTCATTTTAGTGTATTTCTGTAATGAACCCAGTTCATTTAAGTTCACTTTTTCAGCAAGGATATGGCGAGTACCTCCGGTAGACTAGAAATGTGATTAAATTTTTTGCTCTTAATCTCTCACAATTCCAGAATTCTCCTCCTCCTTCCATATCCTGGTTGTGAACCATGGACTGTGAAATTGACTTCTTTACTTCCCGTTGAATTATCCATAAACACAGAACAAGGTGATCTAGGTGTCACACAAAATATCCAATATTGTCCCCCCCCACATACGCACCACAAAGTGAAATAGAAAAATTACCAAAAAAAAAAAATCAATAAATGAGAGGTGAAAATAATTTTCTTAAACTCATACCACTTCCTAGTGTGAGTCAAGGTGAACCAGGGAATGGTCAGCAGTTAGTTTTTCTCCACTGGTCTTGCTCAACATTCAGAGATATATTCAGATACTAATTTGAGAATTGGAGATGCAGCCAGTATGTGCAAGGTTTCATTTTCAAACATATTTCATCAATTTACGGTATAGAGCTCAGAATGTTCTGTTTTGGTACTAGAAGTAGTGAGACTGCCAGGGTTTTCCTGTTTCCTATGTGTCACCTTGCTTCCACTTTGTACATAAGCAGACACAGTTTGCACGGGGCTTGGTTACCTCCAGTCCTGTGGGGGAGGGTGGGAACACTGACAGCTGCCAGAACGGCTGTGGTGGTGGACGGCTGGATGCAGGTGCACAGACTGCCTCGATTTGATAGGCTTTAAGGCTTGCATTATCTCCAGTGATATCCAATATCCTAGCCAATAAGGTCCTTGAAAGCAACAGAAGCAGCATAGTTACACATATTCATCTGGGCATCCGGTTCCACTATGTTCACTCAGCACCACATGGATAAAACATCTGCAATGTGTTATTTTTGTGATCTCCCTGGTCCCTATGTCACAGCAGCTTAAAAATTAAATCATGCACCTGACATCCCAGTGCTTTGTTATCTGCGTAATTTTTGTTTTGCCAACACCCTGTATGCTACATGAAGCTTAGAATTCTTAAGTTGGTGTAATGGTTTCTTGACAGAGCAGAAGCAGGAGCTAGGTGGTAACTAGTGGGCGAGTTATCCTTCTGGTGGAATGTTTGAGGCAGTGGAATGTTAATGTGCCTGTGATTTTGAGATTCTAGTGTCACTGTCTAATGACCTGGACTTCGTCCCACTCCACCACTAACTAACTAGACCATAGATGAGTCACTTAACTTTTCTAAGTCTCCGTTTTCTTGGCTGTAAATTGAAATGAATAATCCCTGCCTGGCAGTCTCATAAGGTGGTTTTGAGAATGATAAGAATGCATGTGGTAGTTTGGAAATGGCTGTTAGAGGCAGATAAGATGATGGGACCTCTCCTCCCTGCCAGGTTCTCACCTATAGAGAGCAGAATCACTAGCCAAATGGGGGTTCACAGTATCATCTTTTTAGGCAGAGAAGCAGCAGATAAAATTCAGGGCTTTGGGAAATCTAGGTTGGAGAACATGGTTTAGACCTTAAAATTCTGGGCTCTGGGAAGTCTGCCTTGGAGACCGTGTCTGAGACCTGAGGCTAAAATTGCATGCCCTTCCTCCCAGCCCAAATAAAAACCTGGGTGCCTGCGAGGAGAGCTGCCAGTAGCCATCTGGTCTACTTACTGGCGGTTCAAGGTGCTTCCGCAGGGCGGGAAGGGCTGGGACACGGGGAAAATGGCAAGCATCCCCATGGGTGGAGTGGGCCCTCCCCAGTCAGTGCTCAGAGCCAGAAGTGCCACGGCTTTCACCGTAGGAGAGGTCTCTCAAGCCTGAGCCCCGGTTCCTCCAAGAGAACTTGATGTCCTGTCATAGGTGACCAGTGACCATCATCTCATCCAGCAGGAGAACGGGCTCTAGTGGAAGCCAGGCTCCCACCCAACAGATGAGCACCTCTCCTTCCTGAGGGGAGGAAGAAGTCAAGGGGGAGTGAGACCGGGAGTGCTGACCTCATCACTCTCCAGAGGTGGGAGGGGATTGGAAGTTTGCCCCTCTGTGGATCTGTGAAAGAGCAAGAATCCTCTCCTGTCATGGCCATGGCCGTGAGGCTTTCCAAGTCATCAGGGTTTACCTTTATAGGGTTTGCCTCATTGAAAAGTCTGAGGAAGTTATTTATTAAGGTACATTTGAGGTTACATCAATAGCCCCCTCATTTTACAGGGAGAAGGGGCCAAGGGTGGGTGGGTGACTGGCTCAACTAGTGGATGTCAGTGGTCTCATTCTTCGAAAGATTAGGTCCAAAGAACAGGACACTCACCAGGGAGGACAGGACTGTGGTGGGGGCCCTGGGCTGCCAGAGACCCTTTAGGGGGAACGGGGGGAGGGCAGTGGGGGTATGTGTGTTCTCAAACAGGAGAAGGGAGAGCAAAATGGATGTGGAGACAGAAGATCGTAATTTTATGTAAAGCAATTTGCTTCAAACATTACAATTATGATTTAGATAATTAAGATGAAATGACATTAATTATGTAAAGAAGGAATCAATATTCCCTTCTCACTGCCCTTCAGAGGAACGTGTTCTTCCCTGTAGGATTTATTCTCCAGTCCTTATGCTGGAAAAATACACGAGGTTCCTTGGGTGCCTCCATTCAGTCCACGTGGGCTGCGTGGGACTGACCTATTCCCAAGGCTAATGGTGGGGGGCGGGGGGTGTCTGCTGACTCAGACCTGGCCAATCAGAACATTTCATTTCCCTGACCACAGGAACCAGTTCCAGGAAGGGTGTGTACCGCCATCCAGGCAACTGACATCCTTTCCTGGACCTCTTAGAAATGAAAATTCCCTTTGCTGGAGAGTTTGCTTACTGAGATGGCATCATACAACCGAATCCTAAAGCCTCTTGTCACCATGATGAGGGAGTTAGTTGATTTGAGAATAAGACCAGTGCAAAGGAAAATGAACCTGAAAGATGGAGAGAAACATATTGTTAATGATACTTTTGAACGGCTTAATCAGGCATATCCAAGGTCAGCATCTCAGTACAATTTTCCACATACTTTCCTTTATTTTTAAAAAGCAGTTTAATTAAGGTTTGTATCACCTGAAGTCAAAAGAATTCTGACAAACACACTTTCTCTTTGGCACCTTTCAAACATGTTACCTGTGAATAACATTTTTCTTTTCTTATCATCCTTTTTCCTCTTCATTCACTCAAGTATGTCTTAACTTGAATAATAAAACAAAAAATCATATGCCATTCATCAAAGGTCAGGAGAATGTTCTATTTTTCAACAATAATAAGTTTTTTGGCTTTTTTTGCCCTCAGCTGTCTTTAGATTCGTAATATGATTATATCACAGAAGAAACTTTTTGCAG
This sequence comes from Catagonus wagneri, assembly GCA_004024745.2. NCBI lineage: Eukaryota > Metazoa > Chordata > Mammalia > Artiodactyla > Tayassuidae > Catagonus > Catagonus wagneri. The sequence goes on from PVHT021183584.1 coordinate 14,233,829, forward strand.
TTATTAATTGCTCTATACCTACCTCCAAACTTTGTGCTTATAGCAATAATCATTTTATCATAACTTATGATGTTATTTGTCAGGAATTTGGCTAGGGATCAATGGATGATTTTTCTTCTCCACATGGCATCAGCCGGGGTCACTTGGAGATGTTCAGCTGATGGCTGGCCTGGTGTGGCTGGTCCAGGATGGCTTCTGCCTGGCATGTTGGTGGGGATGGCTGGAGGGTTTGGTTTACCTGGGGCTGATTCCCATTTAGCCTTGGGGCTTCTTTACCTGTTCTCTCATAGCAGCTCAGGACTTCATGAGTGACCATCCAAGAGGTCTTTAAGACCTATTAAAGCCTAGACTCAGAAGTCCAAAGATGCCATTTTTAGTTCATTCTAATGGCCAGGCAAGTCACCATGGCCAACCCAGATTCAAGGGGGAAAGACAGTTAGACTCCATCCTTCAATGAGGAGAGTAACAAGATATTTTCAGCCATATTTAATCTACCAGAGGGTGGGAGAGCAGTGGGGAAAGCTTGATGTTTGGGCTTGGACGAACCTAAGAGGGTTTCATCACTCCCTAGATGGAATCACTTAGCTTCAATTTGTGAAACAGAGGGTAATAACATCTCTCTCAAAGACTTTTGAGAATCAAGTGAAATCATTTGTGTGAAGTACCCTAGGACAATGCTTGGTACATAGTAGTCATTCAATAAGTGGTAGCTGGATTTCTTTAGAGAAGTTTCTCTTTTGATGATATAAGTTCTCTTCTGGCCAAGAGTAGAGTCTCTCTCAATTATGACCAATTGTTAAGTGTGCTGAGATTTTGTCTCTATAGATTATCTCTCCCCATATGGAAGCATTCTGGCAACTCCCGTTGCCTCTTCTTGATTCCAGACCTTACCTAATTGCAGGTTGTTATCAATAATATCCTATCAGTCTACCTGCGGCCGTAATCGTTGATTTTGTAGAGGAACAGTATCATCAAAATAAGTCCCTATACATACTACGTATGGCATGGATGAGTAACAAGGACCTGCTGTATATAGCACAGGGAAATCTCAATACTCTGTAATGACCTACATGGGAAAAGAACCTGAAAAGTAATGGATATATGTAAATATATAACTGACTCGCTTTTTGCTGTACACCTGAAACTAACACAACATTGTAAGTCAACTATACTACAATAAAATGCTTTTAAAAAGGTATTAAGTCCAGCATCTCTCTGCAGGACCGCACTTCCCTTTCAGCAGAGGGTTTCTCAGGGCACCATTGCCCCTGCCACAAATTAGACTCAGATTGGATCCAAGTAGATTGTAGCCATGGATTGTCATTGAAAGGCAATAAGTAACCTCTTTGAGAGCTCAACGATTCATCTGTGTAGAAATCTCATCCATGATACCTGGGATCCCTAGTCAGCCTCAGAATGCCCTTGGTTTTGACGTCAGTGCAAAAAGGTTGTTCTACATTTGTGAAGTCCTTTCCTCTTGTGCTATAGCCCCCCTCCTTCCTTTATGTCGTGATAATCATAAGTTGGCTCTACATGCTGGCTGCCTGGGATGGAAATAAATTTGATGATTCTAGTTTTGAAAGGAAGGAAGGAAGGGAAGAAGGAAGAAGAAAGACGAGACATGCGTAATTCTCGTGCTTGGAATTACCAAACTCGGAGCCATTTTTCTTGTACACATAGCTGAGTCTGTGAGTTTGCATTTGGTGTAGGAATTCCTAAGACTACTGTTGAAAGTTATGTGCAGGGCGTGTTACTGAATTATGAGTGTTCTGTACTAGGTTTAATATTTTGTTCAGTGCTTTGCATAAAATTGCTCAAGTGTCATGAGTAACATAGGGGGGTTTGCCATCATTTTTCAGTTGTTTGAGAAAAATAGTACCTTTTAAAGGCTTATTTAAAGTTTTGTAAAAAAAAAAAAAGTCATTTTATTTCCACTGATCGTCTCTTCAGCTGTGTGTGTTTTTACTTCTTTAAGGCATCTCATATTGCAATATTGAGAAAATCTGGAATGTGGGTTTGCAAATTCTGTTCTGAGCAGCAGGCCAGCTGGGAGCCCTACACAGATATCGTGAGCCACTGCTGTGGGAAAATAGAAACCTCTCTCACCACTAATGACCCCTATGGAGTCAATCAACTTAAAAAAAAAAATACATATATATATATATATATATATATGGCTATTAAATGGCTGTTAAAAATCTCAGTTTTTACAGTGAATATATTTCTACTCAAATATTTGAAAGAAAGAGAGAAAGAAAGATGACAAGTTAGCATAACTTTTAAATTGATGGTGATGTCAGTCAGGTCAATGATAGATTATTAACCAAGGTATTGCCTATCTCATCTATCTTATTTCATATTTTAAGATCAATTTAGGTAAGGAACCAGCTTTAGGAAAATATATATTCAGTTGAAATTTGCAGTCACTCCTTGGTATAGCATCAAATTGTTTTTCTGATAATTTAGGCAACTCAACTCAATTTCTAGGAGGGGAAAAAAATGCCAGGCTTTGCTCTATTCACTGTTCTACCTCATTAAGTGCTTCACTATCCCTGTCAAGCCATTTGAGCAGTGTTTACTGCAGTAAACTCTGATCACAATAAGACCTCCTCTCTTCTCTTACGTGGAAATATTCCTTGGATAATATTTGTACAGTGTTCTGAAAGCCTCCAGAGTATGCACATTGTTCCCCAAATTCAATATGTGCCGAATAAGTCTCATAAAATACCCCAAATAATTTCCCATCATAATGACTTTAACACAGCTTCGAATATATGAGTCCTATATTCCTAACTAAAACACCCACCCTCCTATCAGCATTCCCGCCAACTACCTATTTTCTCTGTTTGGTTAATGTTTTATCACACAGACAAAATAAGTATTTGTACGCTAACAGAAAACCAGTCACACTGAACCAATTAAAGCAAGCAAAGGAAAGAATTAGCTGAGAAAAATCTGTGGTGTTTTATGGATGAGATTTCATGTACAATATCTTACCTCACATGGCCGTAACTCATAACTTCTTACTTTCCTAATGAGTGACAATAGCAAATCTGGAAAACATCTGCCTTGAAAAAGAACACTAACTGCTCTCTGCTTAAAAAATGTTGCTCGGCTATTACTGTATGGCAGCCATGCGTATCATATTGTGGTATGAGATGTCTTGGTTGCAAGAAATTAACATTTTCATGTTTGATTTCAAATTGTCTAGAACAGAATCCCGGCATAATTCAAATCATTGTAAAGCCACAGTTGCAATAAAGAACATGATTTACTGGTAGCAAGCCTTCAACACTGCTACTCAATTCCCAGCAATCATTGCAACTTGGATGAAGAGAATTTAGCAAACTACTGCCAGGCTGTGACATCTAAAAAGAAAATCTGCAATATAAAAAGAAAATCTGAAAATAAACTCTCATTTACATAGCTAACCATTTCAACTGGTAAGCATGTTTTGGCTGGTCAAGTGAAGTAGTTCTTTCAGTCTCGTTATCACCTCAAGAGAAGCTGCCATCAGAATAAGTTCATTAACATTCCCACCTGTGTTTCTGTCATGGACATGTGTATTCTTCCTTTCCTCTCCTTACCAACTGATAGGTGTTTGGAAGATGAAAGAATGACACTTTTAGAAGAAGGCACCAAAAACAATTCCATTATCATTTGTGCCTCGTGTGACCTAATTTTTCAAGTTATTGTCCAGTAGGTCCAAAAGTTAAAAGTAGCTGCTCATTCATTTTTATTTCTCCTGAAAGTAAGAAGATCACAGTGAACTGCTTTTTCACTTTGAATGTGTGTTCTCATTGTACTAATACTGTATTATTAATTTCTAAACCACTGCAAAAGCGTGAAATTTGGCAAAATGCTAATTATTTCTTTCTTGGCTTAGAAAATAAATTTGGTCATGGAAAAGAATTCATCTCTGAACTATCTCAGATATTTGCCATCTTTTTTTTTCGTTTCCGTACTGATATCTTATTATTACAAAGTGTGAAATATTTCATTCAAGAGTGACTTTATCCAAGACATTATCTAATGGAACAGCTGGTACCCTTGTTCGCCTTGACCCTGAACCAAGAAGAGTTCACGATTCCTGTAGATCTTTAACTTCCCTTTGTTATGAACAGAGCAGGGTCTAAATTATTTACATTAACTATTTACGTTATTATCCATTATTATGTTTGATGAAATAATTCACATGAACTGAAAGAGTTTTCCGTATACCAACTGAGGTTTTTTGACTAATTTATTTATTTTGGCTTTTTAGGGCCACACCTGCAGCATATGGAAGTTCCCAGGCTAGGGGTCGAATTGGAGCTACAGCTTCTGGCCTACACCACAGCCACAGCAATGCAGGATCTGAGCTGTGTCTGAGACCTACACCACAGCTCGTAGCCATGCAGGATCCTTAACCCACAGAGTGAGGCCAGGGATCAAACCCGTGTCTTTATGGGTACTAGTCAGGTGCATTAACTGCTGAGCCACAAGAGGGACTCCCACCGATTGAGTTTTAAATTACACAGTTGATTTAATTCCAAACTTCTTTTTTTTTTTTTTTTTTTGGTCTTTTTAGGGCTCCACCATGGCATATGGAGGTTCCCAGGCTAGGGGTCAAATTAGAGCTGTAGCCACTGGCCTACACCACAGCCATAGCAACTAAAGATCTGAGTTGCACTTGCGACCTACACCACAGCTCACGGCAATGACGGATCGTTAACCCACTGAGTGAGGCCAGAGATTGAACCTGTGTCTTCATGGGTCCAAGTCAGATTCATCTCCACTGAGCCATGATGGGAACTCCATTCAAAAATTTTTGACTACCAAAAATGCTCTCAAATTATGCCCTCAAATTCAAAATTTCTATATATCTATATAGATATATATCTGTTTTTAGATAATTCTACTGTTTAGCTCAGAGCATAAGCAGATTTGAATTGTTAATCTTATTAGTTCCAGAAGACAAACCTAGCAGTGTGTCAGAAGGACTGAGCCAAGTTTGATGGTAGCTTGTGAATATTTCTGACACTGAATAGAATCATGTACTGTTTACAGTTGTCTTTTGCATGCAGGTGCATTGTGGGAAAGTAACCCACCTCTGAAGTCACAGGAATCCTTTGCTTCAAGTCTTTTAGTCACATTGTAAAAATTAACAATGCTGTATTTGTTTTCTCTTTAATATTTCTCATATTTCTTATTCTCATTCTGAAGGAATGCATTCTAATCCAAGGACACATTCTCATACATTCATTAATCCTTGTGCTCCAAAACGATTCACATGAAAACTCAAAATCAGATGGTTTCATGTGTTCCAACATAGCTTTTGCTAAAACAGGGTCATCCTTGAACTTGTCATCTGCTGAGGTATTGAATTCCCTATTTCACTCAATTACATGATCTTAAGAATGTGGCCATTTGCCATTTCTGTCTTAACTTTGAACACATGTTTTTGCATCTAGCTGTTCAGTCTTAGGAATTCCTCAATTATAAATGACCTACTGGAAAAAAAGAGTAAATCATTTAAGGAACTACCCAAGTAATACATAAAAATGTTATTTCTGTTTAAAAATAAAGGATTTTTACTATAATTTTCCTGGTGATGACAAGTTTTAACTCTTTAAAGTATGCTACTGCAATACCTGAGATACAAATTAATTGTTTAAAGAGTAAAATATTCCTTTAGTTTTGAGAGGAAATTCATATGTTTATTGATGTTTTAATCAGAGTGATATTTTAATGTCATCATTTTTTCCTAATTTAAGACAGTACCCTGATGTGGAATTACTTAATTGTAAAAAAATTATTTTCGTATGTGTATATTGTGTTGCTCAGTTTTCTTCCAAAAATGAGTGGATAAATCTTAGTTTCAGATATTTATAATCAAATGGTTGAGTCACATTAAACACAATTTGTCCACTCTACTGGACTAAAAATTCCTTAAGGGTGTAAATTGTGTCCTGTTCATTCTTCAGATGGAGAAATGATTAGGACAGAGTTTGGCATATTGTTGGTTCTCATTCAGTGTTGCTGGACTGACCTGAATCTTTATGTGGCTGGGTATAAAACACCGTATTTTATTTTTTATAAGATAGCCTTCAATTAATAAAATATAAGCTCATAGTTTGCATTCATCCCGTATCTTTTTTTTTCTAATTTTCAGATAACTTTCATGTAATGTACCATTTGATCTTTTTAGAGTGATAGGTCTAATTAGTCATACCAGTCCATCTCTCCTGTTTGAAGTCACACTCCAGGTTAATTAATTAATTACGTGGCAGGAACTGGAAACCAGATTTTTTTTTCTTTGAAAAACTTGTAGATCCTTTCCCCCATACATATTCACTGTATTATGAGAGATATATGGGGTGGGTCAAATTGCTTCTTTGTAGAATAAGACTTCTTATTTCAATTTGGAAATGAAGAGTGATGAAAAGACTATCACTCCTATACAAACAACAAGAAGAAAAGCTGACAAGCTGGAAATTAAGGACTTTTGAGCCTATAAACAAACTGAGATTACAGGGCAAACAACTATCCTGAAATATAGGGAGGGACATATTGCCAAACTCCATATAAGCCAAATAGAAGATTTGGCTAGGAATTTGTAACAACTTGCTAAAGGCTGTGTGGGAGTGTGAAGTCTGTGGAGTTGCAGACATATTTGTATATAGGAGGTCACAGTCTCATGAAGGATTTTCCTCCAGAAACTCACAGGGAAGATTGAGGAGAGGCCTAAGAAAACTTCCCGTGTGATCCTGACTGGATCAGGGGAGGGAACAGAGGCCACTGCTGAAACATTGCCAGATTCATTTTCTGTATCATCTCTGAGAAGCAAAAGCCTTAATAGTCAGGAAAAAGGGACCAAAAGTATAGACTGTGGTCTCTAGGGGAGGGCTGGGACCCTGAAGTCCCAGTACTACCCCATGGAGAAGGAACAAAAATACTTGAGATTGTCACAAACTCCAGACCCAGGTTCACAAAGGCCTGCTTAAATCTGAGGCTGAATAAGAACATCAAACAACACCTCCTTTCCCCCCTCACTCACCTTCATTACCCTATTAATGTCAAATAAAATTAAGGCTGGAATACAGCTGGGAGAGCTGCAAGAGACAGAGTCTCTGTTTCACAAAGGAAAAAAAAAATGTAAGCCAAATGGGAGAACCAAAGCCAAGCAGGAAACAAGCTTCAGACTCAGCCCAGCTTCTGACAAGATTGACATGAACGCAAACGCTTATAGCCCAAGAGAAGGAAAAGTTGTCCATCTCCAAGTATAACAGTTATTTATCTCAAAATATGTTGTTTTATACAGTTCATCCAACTTTAATCAAAAACTGTAGGCATACAAAAAGGAGGGGAAACACAATTTAAAGAGCCAGACTCAGACGTGACCTCGGTGTTGGAACTATCCAATGGGGAATTTAAAATAGCGTGATTAATATATTTAAGGCTCTAATGGAAAAGGTAGACAACACCCATGGTCAAGTAGATATTTTGAACAGAGACATGGAAACTATAAAAATGAAAATCCTAGAAAAGAATAATAGAGATGAAGAGTGCCTTCAGCAGTTTTACCAGTAGGTTTTATGTAGCTGAAGAAAGAGCCAGTGAGCTTAAAATAGAGATAGATCAACAGATATTACACAGAGTGAAACACAAAGAGAAAAAAAATATTAAAAAACATAACAGAGCATCCAAGGGCTATAGGACAATACAAAATGACCTAACATATGCAAAAAATGGAACTCTAGGAGAACAAAAAAGAGGGCAAAAAAAATATTTGAAGAAATAATGAGCGAGAAGTTTTTAACAACCCAGTACCTATGAACATTGTATTCAAATTTCTGAAAGCCAAAGACAGAGAGAAAACCTTAGAGGCAGCCAGAGAGAGTAAAATGATGTTATGTAAATAAATAAGGATGAGAATTACAACAGACTTCGCATCAGGAACCATTATAAATAAAAATACAATGGAATGGTGCCTATAAAGTTCTGAAAAGAAAAACCTGACTTATATTCAGTGAAAATATCTTTCAAGGTGGAATAGAAACAAAGCCTTTCTCAGACAAAGAACAGTTGAAATAACTTATTACCACAGACCTACTCTGTCAGAAATGTTAAAGGAAGTTTTTCAAGTTGAAGAAATACGATATCAGAAACTTTGATTTACACAAAGAATGTATAATGAAGGTAAAGTGGAATTTTTCTGTTTTCAGTCTTTCTAAAAGCTAGCTATTTAAAGCAAAATTGTAACAATATGTTTATTCCATTAATAAAAGTGAAATGTATGCCAACAGTGGCACAGAAATGGGAAGATTTGGGAATGCACTGTTGCATTGTATACAAAGTGGTGTACATGGTATATAATTAGTGGTAAATAATATTGGGAGGAAAATTCTTTAATGCTGAAAAAGTTAAATGTCATTAAAAAAAAAGTATCAAGCCTCCATAAGGAAGACACTGTGGCGACTGTTCCCGGCTCACCATGGTTCCTTCTTGCCAAGGAAGAGGATGGTAAGAAAGATATGCCGCAGCCATGCAGCAGCCATGGCTTTTAAATATCCTGGAACAAGACCAGCTTAACCAGAAGTGGAGGTTCACTGAATAATTACCCTAACTGTCTGCCATGTAAAATCCCTGGGAGAGATGTGTGCTGACTTAATCCAGATGAGGATTCACAAGGGCCTCATTAACTTGGAGAATCCTTCCAAGAGTGTTAATCAGATTACGTCTATCATTATGGAGCCAGAAGTAGAGATCGAAGTCATCACTGTAGTTGCCTAAGTCAACTGTCTTAGTAGATTGATTATTATTATCGGGTAAAGTATAAATAATAAGTAATTGCGGGAACTAAAATAGAATCATAGGAGTTCCCATTGTGGCTCAGTGGGTCTTTAAGAACCTGATGTTAATCTCTGTGAAGAAGAGGGTTCAAGAAGTGGCCCTGCTCAGTGGGTTAAGGATCTGGCATTGCTGCAAGTTGCAGTGTAGGTTGCAGATGTGACTTGGGTCCAGTGTTGCCGTGGCCATGGCATAGGCCAGCAGCAGCAGCTCCGATTTGACTCCTAGCCCAGGAACATCCATATGCTGCACGTGTGGCCATAAAAAGTAAAAATAAATAAATACATAAATAAATAGAATCACAAAATTTTAGTCATACAGAGAAGGCAGAAAGTGAACAACAACAACAAAAAAAAGCAAGAAAGGCCATTTGGAACAAACAGAAAACCTCTAGCAAGGTAATAGATTTTGATCCAACCATAACAGTAAATACATCAGTTAAAGGCAAAGATTGTTAGATAAATTTAGAAAGAAAGTTCAGTTATACATGGGTTTTAAGAGACTCACTTCAAATTGTAGAGACATAGGTAAGTTAAAAGTAAAACCATATACAGGTTCTCCCGCTATCAAAAAGTAGAATGTTCCTGTGAAACTTTTCATAAGCCAAAACAACCTTAGAACACATCTTGCTAACACATGCACAGAATAAATCAAAGCACAGATGCTCACAGACGCAGTTCAGAGCTCTGGTGGCTGGATACTGAGTGTAGTTCCTAGGGAGGGAGCTTGGTGAGGCCTGTCTCTTTGCAGGGGGTGCGCGGCCTCTATGCTGAAAAAACAAGCAAAACAAAGCAAATGCTGAATGCTATTTTTTATTGAAGTATAATTGATTCACAATATTACATTAGTTTCAGGTGTATAACATAGTGATGTAATATTTTCGTAGACTGTACTCCATTTAAAGTTATTGCAAAATAATGTCCGCATCTCCCTGTGCTCTATAATATGTTCTTCTTGTGTATTTATTTTATACATAGTAGTTTGTGTCTCTTTATCTTGCCACTCACCCCTGCCCTCTCCTCATTTGCTTTTTGCCTTTTTTTTTGTTACAGCAAAAATCTGCTTCAGACTTCTTTCAGTTAACAAAAACAGGTACTAGTGTACGTTTTTCATAAAAGAAAGTGAACTTTAAAATGATGGAAGATATTTGTACCGATCAAACACTATCACCTGTTTCACACACACACACACACACGCACGCACGTACGTGCGTGCCACCAACACACATAAAACCCAAAGCTGGACTTGTTGCCTTAAATTTAAAGTAGACTTCAGAAAGAGGCATTATCAGAAATAAGATAGAACATTACCTAATGATAAAGTGGTAAGTTCTGTAGATGGACATAACAGTCTAAAGGTTACACACCTAAACAGCAGAGCTTCAAAATACATGAGGCAAAAACTGATGAATCTAAGAGGATAAATAGACAAATCTGTAATTATCATTAGTGACTCCAGCGCACCTTTAATAGTTACTGACAGAACGAGTAGGCTAAAAAAAAAAAAAAATCATAAATAGGGATACAAATGATCTGAACAACACTATCAACCAGCTTGGTATAAATGACATTTATTGTCCGTCAAAGAACTTCAGAATACCCATTCTTCTTAAATGCACATAGAATGATCACCAACATAGACAAAATATATTCTGAGTCACAAAATTAACTTTTACAAATTTAAAAGAACAGAAATGATACCAAGTATGTTCTCAGATCATTATAGAATTAGACTAGAAATTAAAAAATAAATATATCTGGAAGAGCTCCAAGTATTTGGAAATTAAATAATACACTTCTGAATAACCCATGAATCCAAAAGGAAGACTCAAAAGAAATTTTTAAATATTTCCGAATCCTCAACAATAGGAAAATAAGTCAGTTAAAGCAAGGCAAATGACCTTGACAGAAAACTCAACAAAGAAAATACACAGTTACAAATAAGCATATGAGAAGATGCTCAATATCATCTGTCATTGGGGAATTTCACATGAAAATGAGATGCCATTTCACACCTATTCAAATGGATAAAATTTTAAAAAGCCCTGACAATACTAACTGCTGACAAGGATGAATAATGGCAGGAACTCTTATCATTTGTGGAGACGCAAAATGATACATCTATTTTTTAAGAAGTTTGGTGATTTCCTACAAAGCCAATCGCAACCTTATTACACAATCTCCAAATCAAACTCCTAGGTCTTTATTCAAGTGATTTTAAAACATGACACACAAAGTTTCACCTGAATATTTATAGCAGCTTTATTCATAATTGCCCCAAACTGGAAGCAACCAAAATGTCCTTCCAGTAGGTAAACAGATAAACTTTGGTACAACTGTGCAATGAAATATTCTTCAGCCATGCAATTAAATGAACTATCAAGCCACAAAAAGACATGGTGGACCTTTAAATGCATGTTGGTAAATAAAAGAAGCCAGCTTGAAAAAGCTGTATATTATATGATTAAAATTATTTGACATTCTGGAAAAGTCAGAACTATAGAAACAATAAAATGATCAGTGTTTGGAGTTCTGGTCTTGGCTCAGTGGATACGAACCCAGCTAGTATCCATGAGGATGCAGGTTTGATCCCTGGCTGCCCTGCTCAGTGGGTTAAGGATCTGGTATTGCCGTGAGCTGTGCTGCAAGTCACAGACACGGCTTGGATCTGGTGTTGCTGTGGCTGTGGCGAAGGCCGGCAGCTGCAGCTCCATTCCGACCCCTAGCCTCAGAACCTCCATATGGCATGAGTGTGGCCCTAAAAACAAAAAAAAAAAACAAAAAAAGGAAAGAAAAAGAAAAAAAGCCTCATTGTTTGGCAGGAATCTGAGGGCAAGGAGACAAAGAGAGAAAAATAAACAGTTGAAGCACGGGGGATTTTTAGGGCAGCAGAATTATTGTGCATTCCACTGTAGTGGTGGATATAAGGCATTATGCCTTTGTCAAGCACATAGAACCTTGTAGCACAAAGAGTGAAGTTTAACGTATCTGAAGTTATAAAATATAGATGGTTGGGGGAACCCAGGGTGTAATGCCAAGTGTAATAAAAAAATCTAACTATCACAAATGTATGCAGGGAGTGTGATAAAAAGGCACTGAGCTAAATAACTTTGAAAATAAGTGGAGTCTGTCAGGGTGTACTCTAGTTGATGAAGTTGTTTGCCATAGGGTTATGGTTTAATAATTCTCCTACTACTACATATGTAATACTGACATTGAACAACTAAGTAAGTGGACAGCAATGATGGGAGATAGGTTTCTCACCATTGGAGAGGAAGTTTAGAGATGAGAAAGAGGAAAAGGCTAGAATGATCCATGTGGTTATAGATTCGAGTTGGAAATATAGGTATAGACTTAGGTATGTTTAGCTTAATATAGATACAGATGACTACACATAGATACACACACACACACACACACACACACACACACACACACACACGTGGCTTATATACACACATACATTTCCTCACTCTGTTAGCTCAGGGTCTGAAGCAATGAAACTCCAGTAGTATAACTAGCTGCTACCCAAATCTTGGTAGTATCATAATAAAAAGGATAAGGCTGATTCTAGAATTGGGGCAGGAAACATAGAATGTGAGTCTGAAGCATCTTTTAGTGTCATAAATGAAAAAATGTGAAACCAACAATGATGCGATGTGTCAAAGACACACAGGAGCCAACTGAAAGGGCTCCCAACCACCAGAGCTAGAACAATTTGAGCTCTACCCAATAAAACTTTTTATAGTGATGGAACTGTTCTGTATCTGTGCTATTCAATATGGTAGCCGCTAGCCACACGTGGCTATTGAACACTTGAAATGTGGTGACTCAGGAGGTGAAACCAAATTGATTTAACTTTAATGAATTTAAATTTAAGTAGCCACATGTGGCTAGTGACTGTCATGTTAGACAACAAAGCCAGCTCCAGATGATAAGCTCCTTGAAAGCAGCAATTTGTCTTACTTATTTTTATCACTCGTCTGAATAGTACTGGAGCTACGTGGTAAATAAAGTTGACACTGAGACTTTTTGGAGATTCTGGTCCAATATAATGGTTTTCAGCCTGCATTAGAATTACATGGAGGGAACTTTAAACGAAGTTTAATTTGTGCTCTCCAACCCAGACAATTAAATCAGAATCACTTTAAGGGGGGGAGGAGGGGAGTCAGAAGAGAGAAGGAATGTGCAATTATAAGTATTTATTTTAAAAGATGTCAGGTGATTCGAAGACAACCAAGGTTATGAAAAACTCTTTTCAGTAAAGCGAAGATATATAACACAATTATCTAAAAGGATTCCCTACCTTTTTTTAGCTCCCAGACCCTCTCTCATTATCTAATAGATTGCAAAGTAAAAATATAATTTGAAACAGATAAAATCCCAAGTAGTACAAAAAAGAGACATTGTCTCATCCTTTAGGCCATTGTAATTGAGGAAAAAAGTTTTATCTTGCTGGATTAGACAGTCCATGCATATATGTGTGTATATATAATTAACATCAAGGAGAATGAGGTATCTTGAATGTGTATCTCTGGAGCTGAGAAAAAGCAAAAGAGATAAATTACAAATCACACATTTTACTGTTGTAGTAGAAAGTGGTTAAAGGAAATTTTTCTTTATTTCTGGTCTATATAGTACCTAGAGATTAAGTAGATTTGTTACCTGGGCTCTGAATGGTGAACTAACATACGAAATGAAAGGTTTGAATGTTTTTACTGGGGTGAAAGCCCAGGAGCTGGCCGCCATTCCTCCTTCAGATTCCCAGATCTTTGTGTTTTAATTGGGTGTGTGTAGGTTGGGAGAATATGTTTAAACCATTAAGGGATTTTCACCGGGGAAAGGTGAGAACTGAGGCGTAAGTGTTACTGGATGACAATATAAGGTACCGTCGAACATTCATCTTCAACTTGGATCATCATTTATCTTCTCTGCATCCAGAATGCCAGCTCTAATCACAATCGATTATGTGTTCCTTTCCTGTTGATTTTTTTTTCCTTTTCTTTTTCGAGTAGAGTGATTTGGGGGAATGGGGAGCTGAGAGGCGTAAAAACCCTATTAGTCATAGAGAATTATTTGTTGTATAGAATTACTTATTAGCTGGTGAACCGTTCTTATGGGCCATTTACTAGACTTGGACGTGATTTAACTGGTGTAGCAGGAGAAGCATGAACATTGTACCCAAAGACCTGGTTTTGAATCTCAGTTCTTTCACCTACTACCTAGATAATTTTGGCCAGTTTCCCCCTTCAAGTCTCAGTCTCCTTTTCTACATGGTGGGAATAATAATACCTCTCCTGGTAGAGCTGTTGTGAAGAATAAATAAGCTAATATCATAAAGTATGTGGGAGGCACTTGATACATTCTAGTTTTCCTTCCTTTATGACACCCCATGCTTCTCTCCAAAAGGTCATTCCCCTGGCTCCTTCTGGCTCCCAGGGGTCCTGCCCTGGGTCCCCACTGTGTCTGTTCTGCAACCCTCCTCTCACCCACGCATCACTACCTCCCTGTGGTCCTTCAGGTTCCTGTAGTCTCAGCACGTTGACTACTGTTACTCCTCCTCTTCTAACCACTCTAAGTCAGTATGCATTGAGTACACCATTAAGCTCTTTAGATGTATGTCCACTTAATAATTAATGACATAACTCATTGTGTCTACTTCATCTCACAACATCGTTATCCCTATTTTTTTTTTTTTTTTTTTGTCTTTTTAGAGCTGTGCCCAAGGCATATGGATGTTTCCAGGCTAGGGGTCGAATCGTAGCTGTAGCATCTGGCCTATGCCACAGCCACAGCACTGCCAGATCCCAGCTATGTCTGTGACGCTGAGTCCTTAACCCTGTTTTTCAGATGAGGCAGAGACAGAAAGATGGGATTTCCCCCAAGTGGCATAACTGACTTATGTGACATGACCCGTCCACTCTCTTGGTTGGCTCCAGGTTGCCCATAGCCAGTAACTCCTTCTCAGGACAGAATATCATCCTCTTCACTGTTGGGTCTCTTGTGGTTCCATTCAAGGCCTCAGCCACCCTTAAAGCCATTCTCTAAATGACCCCTATCTGCTGTGCTTCCTGTCTTTCCACACGCTGGTCCCCCAGTCTGCAGTGCCCTGTTCTTCTTCCAACCATCTCGTAAGCTTCAGCTTCTGTTTTACAGTCTAGCAAAGACGTCGGACGCCTCTGTGAACCCTTTGAAGCGTGTTGCAGGCCCTCCAACTTCTCTAGCCCTGGCAAAACCTCATAACTAGAGCACTTGTCACACTCTTTGGAAATTAGTAACTCATCTGTTCCATTTACTACGCTGTTATTTATACTACACTCTTATACTATGCCATCATTATCCTTCAGCTGCTAGCGGGGAGAAGAATTTGTGCCACCTGCAATGTGTTTAATAATGTGTGTGTGTGTGTGTGTGTGTGTGTGTGTGTGTTTAGTTGCCATTTCTATTAAGTTAATTTTAATTCGGGAGTTCCTATCACGGCTCAGTGGAAAAGAATCTGACTAACATTCATGACGCAGGTTTGATCCCTGGCCTCGTTCAGTGGGTTAAGGATCTGGTGTTGCTGTGAGCCGTGGTGTAGGTCACAGACAAGGCTCAGATCTGGTGTTGCTGTGGCTGTGGCTGTGGCATAGGCCAGCGGCTGAAGCTCTGATTCAACCCCCGTCTGGGAACTTCCATATGCCATGGGTGTGGCCCTAAAAAAGACCAAAAAATATTTTTTAAAAGATAATTTTAACTCACATGCTGAAATAATAGAGAGAGGTCTCTACGATATGTTGCCCATTTTCCTACAGGGCTAATGTTTTGTAAAACTATAGCATAACATTGAAACCAGGATATTGATGTGGATACAATCCACTGATTTTATTCAGATATTCCCAGTTTTACTTGGACTCGTTTGTGTGTGTGTAAGAGTACATTAAAACTTATCACCCATGCAGGTTTGTTTATCTACCGCCGCAGTCAAAATACCAAACTGTCCCAATACCACAGGGGTCCATCCTATGCTGCCTGATAACCACACCCCTGTTCTTCTACCCCTTGCCTGTTTCCCATTGCATCCTTAACCTCTGGCAACCATTTTATCTGTCCTCCATTCTAAAACTTTGTCCTTTCAAAAATGGTACATAAATGGGACTTCCCACTGTGGCTCAGTGGTAATGAACCCGACTAGTGTCCATGAGGATGCCCGTTCAATTCCTGGCCCCGCTCAGTGGGTTAAGGATCTGACGTTGCCAGGAGCTGCAGTGTAGGTCGCCAGCATGGCTTGGAGCCGGCATTGCTTTGGCTGCGGTGTAGGCGGGCAGCTGCAGATCCAATTCGACCCCTAGCTTGGGAACTTCCATATGCCATGGGTGTGGCCCTAAAAAATTAAAAAAAAGTTACATAAATGGAATCATGTAGTGTGTAATCTTTTGGGACTGGTAACTTTAACTCAGTGTAACTCTCTGAAGATTCTACTGAGTTATCGCATGTGTTAATAGTTGATTCCTTTTTATTGCTTGATAATGTACCACCGTGTGTCTACACTGCACTTTATTTAACCATTCACCCCTTGAAAGACATCTGGGCTGATTCCAGTATGAGGTTATTGTGAATAAAGCTGCTAGGAACATTTGTGTTCAGAGTTTTAGGTGACCATACACTTCAGTATCTCTGGGATAAATACCCAGGAGTGCAAATGCTCGGTGATATGATTACTGCATGTTTCCTTTTATAAGACGTGTTTGCCAAATTGTTTTCCAGAGTGGCTGTGCCATCTTGCATTCCTGCCAATAAAGCATGAGTGGTTCAATTCCTCTGAATCCCCATTAGCATTCCGTACTGACATTATTTTTTATTTTGGCCACTCTAATCTGCTTATCTCTCTGCTGCCCTTCCCTCTTTCCCTTCTTCCCTTTGATCTTCCTTTCTTTTCTTCATCCTGAAAATTACCTCCACCTCATTGTGTGCAGTCTTCTATTGTTAGGGCATTTTCAGGTAGGTGCTTGCTTCACTCCATGGATGTATTTTATCTTGCCTCCTGTACGTAGAAATGTTATATGCATGAAAGGGAGGGCAGAGGTCTTTTATGGTAGGGTGGGGTGCTGACTCTCTTCCTGCTATAGGGTTCCTCCCTTCAGTACCCTTAGTTCCTTCCTACTCCTGAGCTTGTTTCTCCAGTCACCCTTCTCGGAGACCTTCAGTGTGTTTTTCACAAATTAAGCTTTGTTGCATTTAGCCAATTGTCTGTTGCTTACAACAGAATCCTAGGTGATGTCATTTGTTTTTTAAATTTTATATTCCTTTTAATTAATTATTTTAATTAAAGGATATTTGATTTATAATGTTGTACCAGTTTCTGCTGTACAGCAAAGTGACCCAGTCATTCATATATATGTATATATATATATATAAAAAATATACACTCATTTTATATTCTATCATGATCTATCCCAAGAGATTAGATATAGTTCCCTGTGCGGTACAGTAGGACCTCGTTGTGTATCCCTTCTAAATGTAATAGTTTGCATCTACTAACCCCAAACTCCCAATCCGTGAGGTAGTGGTTCTGTGTTCAGAACCATTACATCATGTGGAATAGTGCTAAGTATAAAGGACAAAATCATGTAGGTTCAGAGAGAGAACTGTTATATTTACCAGAGTGGAGATGGGGAGAGGAAATCAGGAAAAGCTTTATGGAAGATACACAGAATTTGAGTTAGATCTTAAAAGCAAATAACGTTTGGACAAATTATAATCTGAGTTGCACGGCCGTTTGCCAATTTTGGGTTTATATCCTTCCAGAGAGACCACATAATATCTGTTGCGTATCTTTTCTACATTTTCACGGCTTACGTATTTACCCATTCTAAAGAGATAGAAATAGGTCTTGTGCTCTAACACTATCTAACCCAGTCTTAGATCGGTTTAGGTGTATCTGCATCTGCCCTGAGACCGGGTGACAGCGGTTATGGTGGAGCTAGATGGGCAGGACTGGGAAGACGATGCAGTCTGATGTATTAGCACCATGCTCTTTCTTTCAAGGTGATGCTCAGACTTTTTTGGTTTTATTTCTATGATTATTGAGTGTTTTTTTTTAAGTTTTTCCTAAAAACGTACTGAATTTTATTCAGTTGTGAAACAAGGTGGAGATATGAATTTTAAGAGCATCCATTTGATCATGCTGGCAGAAGTTGCTTCCCTCCAAGGGGACCTACCCACCCGTGCCGCTCTCACGGCTGGTAAGGAGCAACATCAATGAACGGAGCATACACTTGTGGAGACTTCCTCATGTGTTATTGACATAGTTTGGTGTGTTTATTATATCTACCGAAATCAGAGCATGGATTCCTATGTGGAATATTATGACCTCACCGAATATTGTATTTCACGTAACTCTAGAAGCAATGCAATCTTCTCAAGTTATCAAGTCATAAATTTATATGAGAGGTGAGAGTAACATCTGCAATATAGTTAACATATAAAAGAGAACTGTATTATTTTAACTTATATCACAGGGTTAATTTGTGACATTGTTGAGATGAACAACGTGAATCCCAAAACACGGTGATAAATTCTGAACACATATATCACAGCCCATATTTTTTTTATTATATATATCATCTCTATAAAATATATTACATATATCATATGTATGAAAAAGCTCTGCGCGCGTGTGCACACACACACACACACACACACACACACACACACACACACTGTAATAGTAAAATAAATAGCCTGGCACTCAGCTTAAGGAATAGAATGTTCCTGATATATGTACAGTCTCCATTTTCCCTGTTCCTTCTTCTGCCTCCATCCTGGAGGTGGTCGTGAGCCTGAATTTCATATTAATCATTCTCTTGTATTTCATACTGATATTATTACATATATATGTATCCATACATAATACATATCTTTAAATTTGGCGTTCTGCTGAGGCATATGCAAATGAAATCTATTGTAAGTATTCCTCTGTGATTTGCTTTCTTTCTCATTGTTATGTTTAAGCTTCAATCATGCTGATGTCTGAGCTGTGGTTATTCTTGTTTACTGCTCTATAGCGTTCATTTGTAATAATTTCACAATTATTTTTATCCATTCTAATTGCAATGAATGTATATTTCACGGTCTACTTTTAGTGGATGTAAGCACATAGAATGTAAAATAACTTATAAATACTGTTTTTCTATATAAATGTGAGCTGAGATACGAGGGTTTCTCTAACATAGTATTTTATAAACTATTTTGACCATGACAACAAAACAGTACTTTGAGGAGTTCCATTCTGGCTCAGCAGTTAATGAACTTGACTAGGATCCAAGAGGATGCGTGTTCGATCCTTGGCCTGACTCAGTGGGTTAAGGATCAGGTGTTGCTGTGAGCTGTGGTATAGGTTGCAGACGTGGCTCAGATCCTGCATTGCTGTGGCTGTGGTATAGACCGGCAGCTACAACTCTGATTTGACCCTTATCCTGGGAACTTCCATATGCCATGGTGAAGCCCTAAAAAGCAAAAACAAACAAATAAACAAACAAGAACAGTACTTTGATTACAAGGGATGGATACCTTTTGATATTTTCTATTCCATTCCATTTCATTTTATTTTAGAAAATTCTGGTTATGGTCTCCTGTATTGATTTCTTGAGCTACTAATGGGTCATCAGAAGTCAACCAGCAGTTTTAAAATATTGTGCTAGCACCAGGAATGGAGCTGCTAGGTTGCAGAACACACACACTTTCAGTATAATTGGCAGCCCCCAGTGGATTTCCCATCAGCTCTGCTGAATTACTCTTCCCACTGCAGCAACCTGGGTTCCCTTTGTTCTGTGGCTTTGTTAACATCGGAGATCATCAGCTATTTACATTTTCTGGTTTACTGCATTCCATGCTTTTAATAAAAGAAAACTGAACAGTAACCCAATTTTAAAGCTCACACAGATAATCCAAAATAAAGAGAATCTCAACCTGTCACTAAAAATTACACATTCAAAAGAAATCAGAAGTTTCCATTTCTAGGCACTTTAGTATGTTAAATTACTTTTTATTTTATTTTTTTGTTTTTTTAGGGCCACACCCATGGCATATGGAAGTTCCCAGGCTAGGGGTCCAATTGGAGCTACAGCTGCCAGACTATACCACAGCCACAGCAATGTGGGATCCAAGTCGTGTCTGCAAGCTACACCACAGCTCACAGCAACACCAGATCCTTAAACCACTGAGCAAAGCCAGGGATTGAACCCACATCCTCATGGATACTAGTCAGATTCGTTTCCACCATGCCACAACAGGAACTCCCTAGTATATGAATTTTTTAAGAAAAAAAAAACTGCTGTATCCTAACTGTATACACTAAAAAGTGAACTGGAATCAGAAGCCCAGAGTCCAGATTCTCTTTGGAGGACTCAAATTGTCCAGATTGATAGCCAACTATGAAAAGCATAAACTCATAGTTATAAAAATATCTACTTGGGGTTTTAATCTAGGTCAACAGAAATATTTTTATTAATACCAGTAAGCAAAGGAAATGTGTGTGTTTGGGGTTTTCGGAGCTCAAGTATACAACCTACTGAAGGAATTCCTGGTGTTGTCTTTCTGCTGTTTCCATCTCAACTCAGATGAAACTGTAATTCTTCCATGTTCCCACTGTCTTCAGTGATGAACGATAGGAAGAGATTAGAATAATCTGCTTCTTTCACTTCTAAATCCTTGAGAGACATTTCTGATGAACATGCCACTCACTAGTGGTAAATTTGGGGCTTAGGAGGCACAGGGACTTGTCCTGCATGACTTATGCCTCTAGCTGGCATGTGGAAGGTTCTAAATTTCCATGCATGCAATCTTTCAGAGGTCTGCAGCCACTGCAGCCCTTCCCAACACTGGAGCAAATTAGCAAGACCAAGTTATTTGCTTGCAGACAGACAGCAAATTTATTTATGGCAAATTCTTTGGCCCCTTGCCAACATCAGATTATGTTCACAGGCAAAACTGGCTGGGGAAGGGAGGCAGACCTAGGAAGGTGGCGGAGCTGGACCCTGTGCACAGCATCACCGGGGCCTCCGAAGCAGCAGCCTCCACCCGGGCTTGAGAAGGGCTCTTTGGGAGGCTTCCAAATCTCACTTGAAAAGAGAGGTGTATTCTAATGTTGGGTGGACCTTTCTGTTGCCTGGGAAATGGTATTTTATAGCATTTCAGTGACAGTATTCCATTTTGCAGAGTAGTACATAAGAGCCCAGGAAAAAGAGAGTGAGGCTGGTAGGAATTAAGATGGGCAAATTTTGGTCCTGGTTCTGTTGGCAGTTTGGCAATTCAAAAAAGAAAAAAAAAAGGCAGTTTCCATTTAGAACTTGTCAGGAAGTTTTTGGATCCATACAGTCCTGTCTGTATTCACAGATTAATGGCAACCTATAGCACCTTTGGCCATTTAATTCACAGACTGTGTGCCCTTATTTCAGAAAAGGCTGATCACTAACAGGAGGACTCTGCATGATGAGTATTCTCCATCAGTTGACTTGGAGTTCTTAAACCTTACGGTTTTAAAAAAAAATTATTGTAGTCTTCATCTTTATATTTTAAAGAAAGAGCTTTATTTAAATGTGAGTCAAAAGGCTGGAAAAAAACCCAATGCATTTTAGTTTAAAGACATTCTTAGGTCGAATACAAACTAGTATTTAAGTAGTAACATTCATTTATCATTCATTCATTCAGCACCATGCCAGGCATATATGTGACTTTTGCGAAGTGCTCTTATGCATCATTTCACAAAAGTCGAACAGAACCCTGAGAATGTCTTAGTCGGTCCTTGCCCATCAGGAAGGATGATGTTTCCTGGCTGCTGGAGGCCTGCTGAACCAGCCTGAAGCCTGAGGGCCTGCACTGGGGTGCTGCTGGGCAAGCAAAGGATGTACCAGAAGGCACTGGGACCTTGGTCACAACTTATCCCTTCCTCTCATCGTCTTCCCTGAGCCAGTGCCTGTGCTATGAATGACAAGGTTGAGATAAAGATACACTGACGCTCTAGTGACTTACTGTGCCACCCTTCCCAGAATACTCATCTGAATGTCACAGCCCAGCCAGGAGGAAGAGCTCACAGAATTTTCTCAGGGTGGAGCTTCCTGTGTGCTGAAACCTAGGTGGAGGAAATGCTATCGCTGATGACTTACTCCCCAGGCCAGGAAAACCCAGGTCGTTGTTTTTGCATTGACCTGATTGCTTCATTAGTGTAACTTTTCCCCTTTGCAATAACTGTAGAATTTTTTGTGGCTATTTTAGCTGCTTTAGTAAAAACTTTATCAAACAGATGACAAGTTGGCAATGTTTCAAGATAACTGTGGAAAGGAATGATTCTTAAATCTACTCAAGAAGCATCCAGAACGGCTGGAGGCTATGCCCCAGTCCTAACAAACTGATGAAATAACCCACGGGCAAACTAGTTAGCTAATGATGAGCTCAATGAGCTGAGGAATTCTGCTTTGTGAACTCCTGTTGCAGAGACAAGCTAGCTTCCTGATTTTGCTTTTCTTCCAAGTGCATATGTTTCGTAATGTTTTGCATATATTAATAGACTCCATGGAAACTGCTGCCAAGGTCCCCGCTCTGCCTCTGGTGGTCCTAATGGGCACAGATACTCTGGCAAAGCAAGGAAGGAAAAGAAGAAAAAGTTGGCCCTGATTAGCAGTGGAATAATGGGACTTGCATCCCTCTGGAGGGTTTTGGTTTTTCTTTTATTTTGCTTCACCTGTAGGATCAAACCCTCATCACAGCAGTGACAACGCCGGCTGCTTAACCACCTGAGCCACCAGGGAACTCCTCCCACCTGGAGGTTTTAATGGCACATGTGCCTCAGGTTAAGAAAAGACTAAATAGGGGGTCTTCCTCTCACTAGAAGATGGGAAGTGATCCACCAAGGACTTGAGGTCAGGTGTGGATATTAGGGAACCACTGATTGAAGCCACCTACCTTGGCCAGGCACCCTAATAGCCATTTGAATGAGTTGTCTCACAGCAGGAGGCCCTGATAAGGACCCTGACTCTGCTCCAAAAAGAATGTGGGAGGGGCCGATAGAAGAGAGGAGATGCCCAAGCCCCCAGAATCCTTGGCGCTGGAATCCATCTTGGCTAAGAGATGCCCAGGGCTATCCTGAGATGCTCAGGAAGGGCCCTGAGTTGGACCAGTGTGGGCTGAGCAAGACAAGTAGCCAGAGACAACCCAGAAGCTAACTCCATTCCTGTAAAACCTGAGACTGCAAGGCACGTGGTAGATAAGTTCTCGTGGGTCCCCTTACCCTGCTACCCTCCTCCCAGGCACCCTTTCCCAATAAAGACTTTTGCTTGGTCAGCCTGTGTGTCTCCACAGACAACTCATTTCGATGTGTCAAACAAGAGCCCACTCTGGGGCCCTGAAAGGGGTCCCCCCTTTCCTGCAGCGATGAGGACAAGGAATTCCAAGAATTCTTGTTTGCTCTCCAGATTTGCAGAGCAAGGTCCCAGCAACTGGGGAGCTGAACAACAGGACCCAGTGCCCTCAAGACCTCACCTGCCTTCTGGGAAAAAGTAATAAGCCCCAGTGAGGACAGCCAAGGAGAAAGGGGAATGCAGCCCGTGGTTGTCTTCTCACTTTAAGTTCAGACATGGCAGACCATGAGCTGGCTAACCCAACATCCATTCCCAGTTGCCTATTTCTACTGTAGCAGCTGGGAGCTGCAGCCAGGGGGGCAGACATGAGGCAGAAGCAGGAAACTGAACTAGGCGTGGGGAGTGGGATTCTGAAAAAACTTCTGCTTGCCTAATAAAATGGACAGGTGTGGCTTCTTTGCTTCTTGCCCCTTTCTTCCTTCTTTCTGTCTTAAGTGGGGATGTGGGGCCAGAAGCTGGGGGCAGTTATCTTATGAAGGAGAGAAAAGGTCTCAGAATCATATCCCTGACATCGTCAAGCTGCTGAACTAAGTCCAGCATTTGCCAACCTGCAGAATTCTTGTGATATGAGAGAAATCAACCCCTATATGTCGAGGCCACAGTAAAATTTTTTGGATACTGGCTTGTCGAACGTTCCTTTCTATGTGACATCTATATCGTCTGATTTTTCTCTATATTAAAACTTCCCTTATTACTATACAGTAAATCTGGCAGTCCTGTGTTTCAGATATTTCTGAGTTGGCTAGAGAAGGCAGCAGAGCCTCTTTTTTCTTATTAGGGATGCACCTGAGACATATGGAAGTTGCCAGGCTAGGGGTTGAATTGGAGCTGCAGCTGCCAGTCTACATCACAGGTCCAGCGATGCTGGTTCCTTAACCCACTGATCGAGGTCAAGGATGGAACCCCCATCCTCATGGATACTAAGTGGGTTCATTACCTCTGAGCCCCAATGGGAATTCCAGCAAAGCCTCTTGACAGCATTCTGTGAAACCACTGGGGGAATTAATAAGCTATCGCTGGCATGGATGAGCTACAAATATAATGGCACATTAGCCAACTGTGAACTTACGGACCTGCTGGCATTTTTTTTCTGAATTCTATTTCCAGTAATTTGATCAAATTGTAATTCATCCACTATAAGGTTATTTCCATTCCAACAGTTTGAATGCAGTCTGTGCCCTTTGTACTTGGAAGCTAACAGATCCCTTAAGATGAGAGACACTGGGTTTAGAGAAGAAGGACACAAAGTCTGTACAAATGAGAGAGAAAGAGAAAAAGAACTGTGGGAAGGTTGAAACGGGTTCAGAAATTCGCTTTTTAATTTAATTTAATGTTTCTGGAATTTTTTTTTTTTTTTTTTTTTTTTTGCTTTTTAGGGCTGCACCTGCGGTATATGGAAGTTCCTGGTCTAGGGGTTGAATCAAAGCTGCAGCCGCTGGCCTACATCACAGCCACAGCAATGTGGGATCCTTAACCCACTGAGCCACAACGGGAACTCCCTGGAATATTTTAAATGAGGTAGCGTTGTTCATTTCAGTACAACAATTGCATCCCTATTATTCTACCTCTATTTTCAGGTCAAGGCCCAAATTTAATTACCCTGAGGGAAACTTTTCTTCTGAAATTTGCATCTTTTCTGCAGCATCCCCACCCGTATTCAAGATGGATAAGAAAC
Organism: Catagonus wagneri; assembly: GCA_004024745.2. Classification (NCBI taxonomy): domain Eukaryota; kingdom Metazoa; phylum Chordata; class Mammalia; order Artiodactyla; family Tayassuidae; genus Catagonus; species Catagonus wagneri. Next base: position 14,258,731 of record PVHT021183584.1, read on the forward strand.
ATACTGAAGTATGTCTGATCTTGTGAGCTTTGTGGGTCTGTTCTCAAGCAGAAGTGGAGGGGATAAAGTTGGATGATCTGAACCCTTAGAAAAGGGATGGCATCCATTGAATTTTCCGTTTTGCCAAGTGTGATGAAAACAAAATAAAACAGGTGCCTTACAAACGAAGGCTTGAACTCTGTAGAGGTTTTTCCCTTCAGCTGAACTATGATGGTTCTTTCCTGTGTCCAGCTGGCAGGCGCTTAGCAATTGAGTTCTCCCTTCTGTGGGGGTGTTGTGAAGGGCCGTGGTGCAGGGGTCGAACCTGCTGAATAAGGTTTGAAAGTTAAAGTTGACTGGAAGTATCTTCTAAAACTTTGTTATTGCTGGTCCTTTTTTTCCGTGAAAGTCAAATAAATCTTCAGAACTCTTCACATTTCAAGCATAATATTTTTTCACATCCCCGAGGTGATTTTCTGAAGCTCTTGAGTATCCTTGCTTCATGCATGTGGCTTTTATGTCCACACAGTGTGTCCCAGGACTGTTATTAGTTTCTTCTCCTGAGAACTCTGAGGGAGAACTCATTTTGTTGTGCTGGTTTGATACTTAAGAAATCTGGCAAAGGCTTATCAGAGGCCACCTCTGTGAGCTTTTGCAATGGTGACATGTAGCAAATAGGTAAATCCTTCTGTGCTTTGTCTAGGTTTTTGTTTGATTTTTTTTTCCCTTCTTTCTCTTTTTCTTTTTATGGCCGCACCCACAGCATATGGAGGTTCCCAAGCTAGGGGCTGAATCGGACCTGATGCTGCTGGCCTACACCACAGCCCCAGCAATGCCAGATCTGAGCCACATCTGCGACCTATGCCACAGCTCACCGCAACGCTGGATCCTTAACCCACTGAGCCACAATGGGAACGCCTGTCTATGTCTTTAAAGAGTTTTTAAAAAAAAAAAAAAAAAAACATGTCTTAGTTTAAAAACAAACAAAAAAGGCTGCCATGGCTTCTTACCTATTTTGCCACTTCAAGACATATCCTGCAGTAATAGCTCATCTATGTGTTTTTTTTTTTTTTAATCCCGCTCCTTCCTAATGTAGAGTTGACTCAGACCTTTTTTGTGTAGAACTCGGATTGGCCAACATGCTGGGGAAATGGTTTACGCACATCCAGTACTCTTTCCCACTGGAGCCCTAACCTCGGCTTACTTATCGTGAAAACCAGAAACCACTCTATTAGCTGGGGGTTTTGACCTGTCACTGCCACCTTGTGACTCACTGAGTGTGACTAACTCAGTCCCTGCCTCCCCAGCCCCGAACTGGCTGGGAGCAAGACAGAGGGGAGGTTACGTGTTGCAGAGACAAGGGGTTCTAGAAGTTTCACCCAGAGCCAGTGGCTCTCATCTCTTATCCTGAAGACGGGCTGTTACTTTGGCTTCTCTCGGGACAAGTCATCATTTGGCTCAGACGGGGTTGGTTTTAGAATCAAGGGTGACTAGGGAGAAGGCAAAGCACTGAACTCTTAGGTGCTCCTTTAGCTGTTTCTCAGGCTCCTTGCCCTGTGTTGTGTACGCCGGACTCCTGTCTCCAAGGATTAGATTTTTCATTGGTTGTTTTGAAGCTGAAATATGTAGTGGGACACGGAGAGAAGTAATACAGGGGTGGGGGAGACAGCGGGCAAAGTGTGAGTTATGAAGGCAGCTACCAGCTTGGAGGTCTGGAGCTTAATTCCAAGCGGAAACTCTGGATAATGGTTCACGCTTCTTGAATAACTCCTCTGAGGAGGCAAGGAAGCTTGAATATTTACACGGCAGCCCCCATCTTTGCTGGCTGAAATCTCCTCCCAGGGAGTGTTTATTCCCTGGCACCTGTTCTTCCACGTTCTGGCAAGAGTCCTCCAGCCCCGAGTGGCAGGCCCTGGCTATTGGAAGTCAGCTGGAGTCTCTGAACAGTGGAGCTCAAGGACTCTGAGCAGGGCACTGACAGTGTCCGGTCTACAGAATGAAGGGTAGGTTGATGCCGGTACGATGGCCATGAGTCATAGATCGTCAGAGGGCAGTCTCATGCAATTCTTATTTTGTAGATAAGAAAAGCCCAGATAGTTTTAATGAGTGGTCATTGACCCTTTCAGCCCAAGGGTCTCACTGATTTCATGAATCGTGATGGATGAATGATCTGGTTTTCATCAATTTGGTTGTCTAGAAATTTCCAAAAACTGATATGTACGCACAGTGGCTCTAAGGCTGTTGGCCTCCACTTCCAGCACCATTTCTCCTGATTCCTAAATGCAGCTCACCCACCCCACGTGGCATCCTTTCTGAGTTGCAATACTTGAAAACCATTGTCTTCTAGAAACTAACTTTATTCCGTACCCGTCAAAACTTGTTTAGGAAAAGGTCTTGTAAGTTTATTGATATTAAGGTAGAAATGACTAAATTAATTTTATGCTAAAGCGCTCAATGTAGAAAGTAAACTTTTTAGCGTCAGTGATGAAGTTCTAATATTTTGAGATGAGGGGAAGTTCATTTGGGGTTCAGAAGGCTTAGAATTTTAAGTATTCATGCACAGGGATTGGTACATACTTTTGGAAAATACTGCTGATCTTGTAACCATTAAAGTGCATTATTATCAGAGGAGATTGAGTTCCTCTGGGAACAAGGGGGGTCCTTAGAAGAGGGAACTAAATGACTTTGAATCCAGTGAGTCACAATCACACAATTGTTACTAGAGCATTACAATTTGAAAACATCTAGTAGTATTTTTCAGCATATCATGTCAAATACAAGGTCCATTTAAATGAATTAAAGTATAGTTGATTTACAATGTGATGTCAGTTTCTGCTGTGCAGCAAAGTGACCCCGTCAGACACGTATATATATGTTCTTTTTCTTATGTTATCTTCCATCATGTTCTATCATAAGTGATTGGCTATAGTTCCTTGTGCTGTACAGTAGGACCTCATTGCTTATCCATTCTGAATGTAATGCATTACATTCTAAGTGTAATACTTTGCATTCAAACTCCCCATCCATCCCACTCCCTCCTCCTACCCCTTGGCAACCGCAAGTCTGATCTCTAGGTCTGTGAGTCTGTTTCTGTTTTGGAGTTGGGTTCATTTGTGCCATATTTTAGATTCCACATATAAGTAATATCATATGGTATTTGTCTTTCTCTTTCTGACTTACCTCACTTAGTATGAGAATTTCAAGTTGAACCACAAAGTCCATTTTTGATGATAAATTAATAGAAATGGGCACTGTTCAGAGAAGATCAGAAAATATTCAAACTGAAAATTAAAAAAAATAATATCTGGTTTTTAACTGTGTTTCCCAAATCATGTTTTGCTTTTGACTAAGATTAAATTGCATTTCATTATATTCAATATTAATAGCTATCATTTTTGAACTCCTGTGCACCAGATAAAACGTTAGGGGATTTACATTCTGATTCATTTAACTTTATAATAATCTTGCATGATAAATATTTTTATCCTTGTTTTATGGACATAAATGAATGAACTAATTTATGTAGCAAATTCAGTGCCTAGCGCATAATGCACATTTAGTATTAGACGTTTTGTAACTATGTGTATTTTTTGGCCATGCCCACAGCACGTGGAAATTCCTGGGCCAGGGATCGAACCTGCACTACAGCAATAACCAGAGCCACAGCAGGGACAATGCCAGATCCTTAACCCCCTGAGCCACCAGGGAACTCCACGTTTCGTAGATATATTTAAATTCAGAATGAGTGAAGAGGGCTGGCCCAAAGCCTTAAAGCTTCAGCATAGCCCAGCTGGGGGTCTTTGCAAGCCTTCAGGCTGGTGGGGCCCTGAGTGCAGAGCTGATTTCCAGTAGTGGTTCTGACACCTTGGACACTGGTCAGCTTGGCCAGTTGGGGGTTGAAGCTGACACGACCAGGTGATGCCGTGGAGTAACCCCGTCCAAGCACTGGGTTTGTCTTCTTCAGCAGGCCCACTCTATCCAGTGTTACGAACTTGTAACTCTGTTAAGGACTCTGACTCCTCTTACCACTGAGAGTCATATGTTACTTATTTGTGCAGGTGCTCATCAAACATTTATTAAGAACCTACTATTTGCTGGGAAATTGGCTGGATTTTAGAAACAGAAAAAAGAAAAACAGTCGTGTCGGTTCAATATTTGTGTCAGAGGTATGCACAAGTAACCTAGAAAATGACTAAATGGACCTCTTGAATTGCTCCCAGGATTCCAAAGAAGGATGCTTTTGTGAAGAACATTTTAGTAGGTCAGAGAATTACCGATTAAATGAGAAAATATCCTTCAGATTTCAGATTTTAGCTTTCTGTATCACTTAATATGAAACACTTGCGGGCTAAGAGAGCTGGGAGAGAGGCATTTCCTACACCAGATCCTTTTCACCCAGTCTAGCCCTTGAATTCCTGAGCTATCCCTCATCACCCATCTAAGAAGGATCCTGGATCAAACATACCCAGCACAAAACCTAAAAGGCAGGCAGTGGGGTGTGAAAGCTTTGGAAATCACATTTTTTTTTTTTAGTTGCCATAATTCCCAGAGTGTGACTGCAGCATGGCTCCACTGTGCCGTCTAGATGGCTGATGACAAGTAGCTATTGTTTTTGAGAGGTCCATGTGTACCTTCTAACAAGGTCTCAGAAAAAAAAAAAAGTACAGATTCATGAAAAGGAAGTTCATACAATCTGAGTTCTTCCTGAAATCAAAGATCTCTTTGGGGAGTTCCTTTGTGGTGCAGTGGGTTAAGGACCCGGCATTGCCACAGCTGTGGCACAGGTCGAGACTGCAGCGTGGGTTCGGTGCATGGCCCGGGAACTTCCACGTGCCATGGGTGCAGCCAAAAAAAAAAGATCTTTTTTGTCACAGTTTGACTTGTGATAGCTTGTGATGGGCGAATGTATCTGAGTTTGTCCATAGACTTTGGGGGAAAGAATTTACGATGCTAAGTTTCAGTGCTAAAAGCTAGTTACAGTGTCACGGAAAAGCTGAACCATCCTTTAGAATTTTTCCCAGGATTTCAGATAAAATGTTTTTGTAAGGAATATTTTTTTTTTTCTCCAAGGCTCATGTTAAAATAAAGGTCAGGAAATTCAGTGGAGTAAACAAGTTAGCCCCAACTTTCATCCAAAGGGACACACATCGCAGGTGTCACTCGGTGCTGCTGGAGTTGATTTAAACACATTGGTTATGGTTATATATGGCACTTGAAGTCCAAACATTCACTCCAACTCCATCATCACTTGCTCAGGTTGTCCCAGCAAATTCCTCTTGGACTGTTTCTCTGCCAAGTTTAAAAAGTAATGGATTCTAAACTATAACAGAGAAAAATCAACTTCTCCATGTTTGAAAAAGGTAAAAAATGTTCCCCTCCTTTCCCTAAAAAAGGAAGCTTAAAACATACAAATGCATTTATAAAGAAGTGTATTAAGTTAATGCAACAGTGAAAGCAATAACAGGAGATGAAATTTTTATAAGTTGAAAGTTATAAGAAAATAAGATCAGATTTTATGGGTTTTAAAAGCCATGGAAGATAAAAAGATAAGAAATAGTGAATTAATGTCCCTGTTTTGCTTTTTAAGTGCCCTTTTCTCTGAAGGGAAATACACATTTAAAAATGCACGGTTTGTAAGAATGCAGCTTGAAGATTTTTCACAAACTGAACACACCCTTGTAAGCAGTACTCAAATCAAGAAGGAGATTATCAGCAGAACATTAGCTCGGGAGCCCTTCTCTTGTTCTGTTCTAGTCTGTGTCATTTCGTATCCTTCAGAGTAGCCATTACTCTAACTTCTCACACCATAAACTTAATTTCCTTTTTTTTTCTTTTAACCTTGTGTAGATGAAATTATGCAGTATGTACTTTTTGTGTCGAGATAAGAATAGAGCTGACAGGTACATGGTTGCACATATCTTTTGGTAAATACATGCATGCATTTTCGGTATAAACAAACCATAGAGTCTGGTGGGTCATAGAATATGTATATGTTTAGTTAGGATAGATCATGCCAAACTCTTTACAAAGTGGTTCTGTGTGCTTTCTTTTTCTGCATGCCTGTGCTCAACTAGAATGCTTTTCCCAATCTCATTTGTCACGAGAGATTTTTAAACTGAAAAAATTCTAAAAAAAATTCTGCATATATTTTAAGATACTTTTGCTAATTTAGTTACTTCGAGTGAAACTGTTTTGGTGTGACCTAAATCATAACTCAGGAAAACGTATGTTCATAATGGTACTAACAACTGCACCTAGCGTCTAGGCTGGAAGTTCTGCAGTGAAAGGTGAATCACCACGAGACAAGGCTGCGATCCAGCCTGGAAACAGAGGACATGTTTTAATCTTATGTAACAAAGTTTTCCATGTTACGTATAGATAGATACTAGGCTGCTTTCCAGGATAATCAGGTAAAAATGTGTTTCTAAGTCTAACTCAAAATATATCAGACAGTTTTTTAAATTTTTTTTATTAAAGTATAGTTGATTTACAGTGTTCCTTTAATTTCTGCTGTACAGCAAAGTGACCCAGCCACCCATACCCACCCATTCCTTTTTTTTCCCCTTTAACCCAGGAGACCAGACACAGTTCCCTGTGCCGTACAGCAGGGCCCCATCTGTTCTAAATGTAGCTGTCTGCATCTACCAACCCCAAACTCCCCATCAGTCCCCCTCTCCTGTCCCCTCCCTTCTGGCAAACACAAGTCTGCCCTCCATGTCCACGATCTGTTTCTATATCAGACAGCTTTTAATTGCAAACAACTGAAACCAATCCTGGTTAATTTAGCAGGAAGGAAATTTGATAAAAAGATACTTAATAACGATTCAGCCTCTCAGAGAGCCAGAGAAACTTGGGGACATTTCAGGCATGCATGATGCCTTCAAACATGTTTTGGAATGCTGCGAGACACGGATCCCACCGCCAGCCTTGGGTAGCCAGTCTCCCAGATGGCCCCAGCGAGGGTCATATCCTGCATTTATGCTCTGTGCTGTCTCCTTTCAAATTAGGGCTGCTCTGTGTAATCACCCAGCAGAGGTGACAGTGTGTGTGTGACTCATGAGACTATGGTATAGAGGACATCGAAGTTTTGGCTTGGTCTCTGAGATTGTCCCCTGGATGGGGGTGGGGATGGGGGAACCAGCTGCCAGGGGCTGAGGAGACACAAGGAGCCCCGTGGAGAGAAACTGTGTTCGCCACCACCAGCCAGCACCGGCATACGATCCACATGAGTGAGCTGCCTTGGAAGCAGGCCCTCCATCCCCAATCACACCTTCAGATGATTGCAGCCCCAGCTAATATCTTGAGTGCAAACCTTTGAGGGACTCAGCCATGGCCACTCAGCTGTGCTGCTGTGAATTCCTGACCCACAGACACTGATAGAAAAATATTTATTGTTGTCCGAAGCCGTTATATTTGGGGGTAACGTGTTACACAGCAAGCAGATAGCTAACCAGTCATCCCAGATACGGGCTGCAGCTGTTGGAACTGTTGCCATCACTGCCTTGGGGAACTAGATGCATCTGCAAGCAGCCTCACCAAAACGGATTCTGCACCGTCTCCCCTTCTTCTGATGGCTTCTGATTCAAAGTCTGGGCTCTTTGCATTTGATGGATGCTGCCTGGATTCGTGTGCCCATATTTTAGTGGCAAAAACTCTTGGAAATGTAAGCAGCTGACCATTTCAGCTTTTAGAATGGAGGGTGAATTCTGCCTCATAAGGAAATTCCCTGAACCTAGGAAGACAGTTTTGACACTGGGCAGCCAAGCAGAAGCCAAGTGTCCATGAAGCCCAGACTCTTCAAAGTATGCTGGTCTGTGAGTTTTCTGTTCTTGGTCCATGACAGACAAATGCAGAAAGTGAGCATAGACATTCAGAAATTTTCATAGCAATTTGACATGGCCACAGTATTTTTATTGTATTTGACCAACATGCTGATCTGCAACAAGTTGAAAATAAAACACAAAACTGACTCTTCATCACAGATGGTTTAAGAAGCACTGCATGGCACCAGGTCTGTAACAGCAGAACTCTTATTTGAAAATTCTGTGCCTCTCAACTCTGCCTCAAGAGTTTCAGGAAGAAGTTGCTTACTCATGTGCTGGACATCACTGAGCAATGATTTTTTTTTCTTCATTCCTTCAATTATTGAAAGATGCTGACACCCTTCAGACCTAAACTCGTTTCATTAAAAATCCAATGATTTTGGCCCGGGCATGACGGCAATAACAGTAACAACAAGTCTATGGGATAAATATTATCACGGTGCCCATTTTATCAGTGGATGAAGGAAGCACAGGAAAGATGACTTGCCCAGTCGTGCACCTCCTCAGTGGCTGAACCAGGCTTTGACCTTGGGCAGCCTGACTCTACCTAGAGTTCACACTCTTGGCCGCTCTATCACATAGCCAGCCTCTCCTAACTAACGAGAAAGGGATTGACATGATCCAAAATACAGCAAAGCATTTCCACACAAAGATGTGGACATTGTTTCCTCTTTGAGTAAAGACCTTTGTAGAATTCTCTAAGAAATCACTTCTAGGAAAATGCTCTTTTTCTTAATTGTTAATGTGCTGTATGTTACAAAAGCCCACCTTCTACAATGTTATAATGCTCTGTAGACACATAATAAGTAATTGCATTCTAGAGTTATGCTTTTAATAGCTTTGTGTTTTTAGGTCGTTTATGAATATGGCTTTTCAAAATATATATTGGGAGTTCCTGCTATGGCACAATGGGATTGGCGACATCTTTGGAGCCCTGGGACACAGGTTCAATCCCCGGCCAGGCATGGTGGGTTAAGGATCCCGTGTTGCCGCAGTTGCAGCTTAGGTCGCAAATGGCTGGGATCTGATCCCTGACCCGGGAACTCCATAGTGCCACGGGGCAGTCAGATATATGTATGAGTCTCTCAAGACCCACATACACAAGTCTTTCAGAATTTTAACTTCTGAAGGATGAAGTGTTATGTGGATTTCAGCACTACACTCCAATCTTATAAAATATATATTATATATATAAGATATCATTTGATCCCTTAACAGCCATGGTCCATTTAGCAGACCATAAAGCTGATCTCCAGAGGTCAAAGGAACCAACTTACAGTTATGAAGCAGCCATCTGTGACCTCAGAGCAAATCAGGGCCAGTCCCGACTCCAAGCTGGCGGCTTTTCCAAGTTGTCACCCTGTTAACCATCCACATCCAGGCCTCAGTGACAGAGCCCGGATTGAAGATTTCAGGTCCTGTAAATTCCCAGCACACTTCTGAGAAGTTGGGGATGGCTAAAAGTCATTTCACAGTAGGATTGATTTGCAGCCAGAATCAACCAGCCTTTGGCCTCATTCTTGTGTAGTTTGGATGATTCTATCATCAGATCTGCCTCTCTCTATAAAATGTTTCCTGTTTGAGTTTCCTTTTCCAAATGAATGGATTTATTATCCTAGAGGAAGACTTGGCCTAGCGGTTCTGAAAAGGGCAGAAAGAATGAGAAGTTAGAGATCAAATGCATTTTATGTGGCCCTGTCAGCTGAGAATGGGTTTATGTGTATCATTTTATGGAAATCAGAGGACCAGCAACACACACATTGAATTTATTGAATCAGGTGTAACAGCACTGGGTAGGTCTAAGAAAACAGATACATACGTGGGGAGAGGAAGGGAGGGGAGAGCGTAGGAAACAGAGAGAGGGGAGGGAAGAGACAGAGAAAGGGAAAGAGAATGAATGGCCACTTGTGGGTTTTGGGGTTTTTTTTGGCCACCGCCCCCAGAGCATGCAAGGTTCCCAGAACAGGGATCGAACCTGCACCACAGCAGTGACCCGAGCCGTAGCAGTGACAACACCAGATCCTTAACCACTAGGCTACCAGGGAACTCCTCAAGTGCCTGCTTCTTATCTCACTTGGGTTGTGTGGGGCAAAACCATCCTTGCCAGTAAGAGGAGTAGAAAAGGGTGAGAACAGCGTTGGATGAAAAAGACTGAGATGCCTTAACGGGGCAGCTGAAATCTTAGGCAGGCCTTGGATAACAGCATTGCCTGCCACTTAGTACCTACTTTATAAAAGGTGATCTTAGATAATTGTTACCACAACTGCTGGAAGTAGGTACTGCTGCACTTTATTTTCTGTTTTATAATCCCAGAAGGTCCATGGCCCCTATCACGTAGTTAAGAAGTTCACTGGAATTCAAACCAGATTCTCAATCGCATGCTCTTAATTCCGTACTTCTCTTTGCTGCCTCAGTCGGGGCAGAGCAGAGGTGCCCAGCCTAAGAATGGGGCGGGAGCCAGAACAATCTGAAAAAAAGTTGGGAAGTCAATAAAAGGATATTCTAGGGTCAGTGCAAACTGACCTGACCAGGAGATGGCTTAAGTGGATGAATTTGGAGGAAAAATTGTGGTCGATTAAACTGGAGGATGGATAAGTTTGAAAAATGTCAGAGGAGTTAGAGATTTCTCCATTAATGGATTCTGAGTAGGGGAATAATGTTCTGGAAAATATTTTCTAAGTAGAGGAACTCAGCAGTCACGTGACAAACAAAAGCAGGAAGGATGAGAGGCTGGGAAATCATTGAGAAGATGTTGCACAAGTGACAGATGAAGCAATGAGAACATGCACTAGCGTAACAGGTTCAAATTTTTAGTCTTAGGATCATTCATACAGCTAAAAACGATGGAGGGACCCCACAGCAGTTTTGTTTATGTAGTTTTGTCTATCAGTGTTTATCATATTTGAAATAAAAATTTTTTTTAAGTCTGCCCTATCTGTGGCATAGGGAAGTTCCCTGGCTAGGGGTCAAATTGGAGCTACAGCTGCCGGCTTATGCCACAGCCACAGCCACGCGGGATCCGAGCCGAGTCTGAGACCTACACCACAGCTCACAGCAACGCCAGATCCTTAACCCACTGATCCTGATCGAGGCCAAGGATCAAACCCGACTCCTCATGGATACCAGTCAGGTTCGTTAACTGCTGAGCCACGGTGGGAAGTCCTGAAATCAAAAAAAATTTTAAACTACATATTGAATTATTTAAAAATAGCAATAATAAACCCATTATGTATTAACATAAAAGCATTTTCATGAAAAAAAAGCTATTTTTGAAACAAAAAGCAGTGAGAAAAATTATTTGGTTTTACACTTGTGCAAATCCCTTTACTGTCTGGCCTAATAGAATCCAGCTGGACTGTCATATATTCAGTTGTCATACATTCAGTTTGTTGTGCTGTCACGAAACATGAGGGCTCTGGAAGAGGCCACTGTGTGCTTGTGAGAGAAAGTGAAAAAGACACATAGCACCCTGAAATTATCATGAAAATTGCTCAACCCCATGACATCCTGAAAGACTCTTGGGGACCCCCAGGGGGCCCTGGAAGACAGCTGGAGCCACGGGGGTAGAGAGTGCGGTCCCAGAGCTGAGAAACAATACAGCTGCATCTGGGGACTCAGCAGGCTTCAGGGGTGCTGCAGAGGAAAGGACCTTCTGTGACCCACTCATCAAACCCGGGTGACCTGTGAAAACTGTGAGCTTCCTGCGGAATAGGGAAACCCGAGAGGGGAAGGCAGTGGCGGGGGAAGTTGGTCATGTCCAGTCTCAGTGATCTGAATGTGAAGTGACAGAAAGATAGCCAAGGGCATATGGAATTAAGTCCCGGAAGATGACAGACTCTTTCATTACGAATGAAAGTAAAGTTTTCAAAAGTTAAATGAAAATGAAATTTTAGGTATTATTTGAAAATGAAGTGGAGGCAGGTACTACACCTTCTGTTTAATTCATCAGAAAGTATATATATATTCGCTTATTTATTTAGAAGTAGAACACTAAAGGAATTCAACTGTATTTGAAAGATATATTTCCCAAGATGAGAAATGAATATATGGGTATTTATTATAGTGTTATTCATACAGGTTTATATAGAATAATTTATGACACATTAAAATGTTAACGTTCACACCATATACTAGTTTATACATCTCTCTCTCATATACACCCACATGAAATGTTTATATTCCTTAGGTTAGCTACCAGATGCTACCAGGTGCTTAGGCTACTTCCAGATGCTGATGATAGGGATCAATTCATTTGGAGAAGGGAGGGAGGGAGGAAGAGAGAGAGAAAGAAAAGAAAGAAGAAAGGAAGGAAGGAGAGAAAGAGAAGGACAGAGAGAAAGAAAAGAAAGAGAAAGAAAGGAAGGAAGAGAAAAAGAGAAAGGAAGGAAAGAAAAAGGAAAAAGAAAAAGAGAAAGAGAAAATAAAGATATGGAAGGAGAGAGGGGAAGGAATAGAAAGAGGGAGAGAAAGAAAAGAAAGGAAGGAAGAAAAGGAAGGAAAGACGGGAGGGTGAGGGAGAAAGAGAAAGGGGGAAGAAAAAGAAAGATTGTAAATTAAGCTCAACATCTTGCACCTTCTCTTTAGACGCCGAATCACAGTGTGCGGGGAGGAAAAGGCCTTACTGCCACGCTGGCAGAATCCAGGGCCAGTGTAAGCTGAACAGGAAGATGCCGGTTCAGGAACCAAAGACCTGTATGTGATCACATGTATTGAGCAGTGATTCAGTCAGACCTGAGGTTCCTAAGAGGAGCTTACGGCGGCGCTTTGAGGGAGAGATGAATGGGGCAGCGAAGGATTCCTATTCCTGTGCTAAGTTTCCAGTAGACTTGGGGGCGTCAGAAGCACAGTGTTCACAGGACGCACCAGAGAGGGGGCAGCTGCGGGTCCCTGCTCTGGGACTGGGGGATATGGGTGTGAGCACTGACTCAGGCACCACTAGCTTTGAGACCTTGGAAAGTTACTTAATTGCACAAGCTTTCATTTGAAAGTATTTTTACTGATTAAAAATACAATGATAGTAGCTGCTTTTTGCAGCCACGGTTAATGCAGGATAAGCCTCAGTGAATGGCGGTTCCTCTGACCACGTAGCCCTGAGCAGCAAATCTCAGTCTGCCCTCCACCCCGCCACGTCCAAGTCCCTCTCCTGGGTGACTTTAAAATGCCACCGACTGCCAGCCTGAACTCCCCATGTTCTGCCTGCTCTGATTACAGTCTCCACCACGGAGTCATGCACTCCTCCTCCTCCGTAAGCCGTCAGAAGCCTGGGCCCTGTTACCACCTCTGCCCAAGCTAGCATTTCTGGAACTTTCCTTACACCTTCCTTTGTATTCATTTTACAGGCTATTTCATTTTATTTTATTTTATTCTGTTTTTGTCTTTTTAGGGCTGCACCCACGGCATATAGAAGTTCCCAGGCTAGGGGTCGAATGGGAGCTACAACTGCCGGCCTACGCCACAGACACAGCAATGCCAGATCTGAGCCACATCTGCGACCTACACCACAGCTCATGGCAATGCTGGATCCTTAACCCACTGAGCAAGGCCTGGGATCGAACCTGTGTCCTCATGGATACCAGTCAGGTTCGTTACCACTGAGCCACAACGGGAACTCTGGCTTTTCATTTTCTGATGCTTCTTTTACTCTGAAACTGTTACACAGTCACCCTGTTACATATCTTTCTTGACCTTAGGATTCATTCCAGAATGTGACCTATAAGTCATTTTAACCAACTAATAAATGAAGTGGGAAAGAATGTATGTTTAATTTTTCACACAAGAAATTAATATAATAAAAACTCATATATTGTACAGGTAGAAAGAGACTGTCATTTACCTTCAGTGTCTTTTACTGTGTCTGTTTAGTCAATATACTCTCACTTGAGGCTCTGAACTAGCAGTAAGCCAGGTGCTCCTGAAGTCAGTGCCTTAGATCAATGAACAAATGAATGAAGGAGATGATAAGCAAAGCTATATATGCAAAGACTGTTTATTCAGAAACAATGTCAGGAATTCCCTGCAGCAGAATCAGGCAGCATCTCAGCAGTGTCAGATTCTGTCCCTGACGCTGGACACAGAGGTGTAGGTCGCAACTGCAGCTCAGACCTGATCCCTGACCCAGGAAGGCCATATGCCATGGAGCAGCCAAAAAAGAAAAAAATAACAATAATAACGTCCATAAACCAAAGTGCCTAAATTTCACTGCATAGCTAATTTAGCTGAAAATTAACCTAAGCTTCTTGACAAACAGGAATTTCATTTTGGAGTTTGGGTTTTTTTTTCTTTCTTTCTTTACTCAGCGATATAACTGATGTAAACTAGGGGTAAAAGCTACCTAAATGCCAAATAGAACATCTTTTTGCTAGTAATTGTTCCATAAATATGTGTTCTATAAACTGCCGTAACCCTTATTTTTTTTGTACTTGTTTCATGACCTTTGCAAACAAATGAAAAACTCAACATTTGCTAAGTTCCCCTTCATACTTAATTACTAGAAATTTAAGGACCTGGCAGGGACTGCAGCTGTTCTGAGTTTCAATTATTTTTCTGCTTATCTTCCGGGCTAGTAACATGGAGGTCTGGGCTGAATGCATTCCATTTTTAGCAATGGGAAGCATCAAGAGAGTCTGGTTTCCCACATAACTGAGTGCAGCAGGAGGGGCGGGTCACCCACTAGCTGCAGAAACCCTCTTGGAAGGGCTCAGGAGATAAGTGGGGCATTTGCACTCCTGGGAACAATTGCTTTTCATCGGAAGACTCAGCAATAAAAGCAACAAGCTGGGCTGGAACAGAAGGGGTAGTGGGAAAGACTTCCGGAAGAGTGAAGATGCTGGTGTACAATAACGCTCTACCTTCTTTTGGTAAATCTGAGCCTTACTGCTGTGATTTAGCACCAAGATATTGCATCCTAAGTCTCGCACAGAATCTTAGATTTTCACAGTACTTCTTCATTGGATCCACAATGTTACTCAGATCAGTGTCTTTATAGGCAGGGAGCCTGGGGCTCAGGGAACTGAAAGGACTTATCCAGGGTCACACAGCTAGTCTGAGGCAGAGCTGAGAACAGGACACATTTCCTCTTCCCAGTCAGGGCACTTCCCTCCCCACAACATCTGCTTCCTCTACAGCTTTAGGCTCCTGTCTCTCAGGTCAGAGCTCGAGTCCTCTGATGGGTGTTCTCAGCACGCTCTCCAGATGGCTGTTTTCACCACTGCTGTGTCTGGGCCCCTTTTTGTCTTTTTTTTTTGGGGGGGGTCTTTTTAGGGCCGCACCCACGGCATGTGGAAGTTCCCAGGCTAGGGGTTCCGAATCAGAGCTACAGCTGCCGGTCTATGCCACAGCCACAGCAACACAGGATCCAAGCCGCGTCTGCGACCTATACCACATTTCATGGCAACACCGGATCCTTAACCCACTGAGCGAATCCAGGGATTGAACCCACATCCTCGTGGACACTAGTCGGATTCGTTACCACTGAGCCACGATGGGAACTCCTTGTCTCCTATCTTAAAAAACAGTGTTTTTGTAAAATTATTGGGTTTTGTGGTAGTCAGGCACTGATGTGAGAATTTGTTGCATTTTGGACCATATCTAGGGGGCAACTGATCATATATAGCTGCGGGCTATCGAGTTGAGGTGTGTTTGGAGAATCGTACAGCTAGGGGGACTTACTTGGATTGAATCATTGAAGTCCTGGCTTTGCAGATTAGGAAACAAAAACCTGGAAAATTTAGGAGCCATCAGTTTAAAATACAGAAGTCCTGATGTCGTGGAATATTCTATCAAAGCAACACTTACGTGTTTGAACTTTGTCTTTATAAATGATTTAACAAAAATGGTCATGGTTTGCTTACATTCTAAATAAAATTATATTTACCAGATGTTGATCTACAGTATTTTACTATTTGCTGTTTTATTCATTTGGATGAATTATAATAGGAATAGCATAAAACCGTTAAACATTAAAAATTATGGGAATGCTGAGGTCAAAATAACTTAATGTAGGAGTTCCCACTGTGGCTCAGCAGGTTAAGGACCTGACATTGTCTCTGTGAGGTTGTGGGTTCGATCCCTGTCCTCACTCAGTCGGCTAAGGATCCGGTGTTGCCACAAGCTGTGGCATAGGTGGCAGAAGCAGTTCAGATCCTGCGTTGTTGTGGCTGTGGTGTGAGCCAGCAGCTGCACCAATTCGATCGCTAGCCTGGAAACGTCCATATGCCAAAGGTGCATCTGTAAAAGAAAAAAAAAACACAATATAATTTGAGCGCCAGTAGATTGCCGTGGTCATCACATCACTGTTTTGACTAGATTGCCTGTCAGTGAGCTTGTCACACAGCTTCTGTCTGGGTGTCATCTCTTGTACTGTGTCCCATCTCGCCATCCTACATTTCACCTGTGAAATCCTCCTGATCCTTCAAAGCTCAGGAAAAATGCCCTCTCTGCCCCCTGAGGCTTTCAGCAATTGCTCCAAACCTATGGGACCTCGTCCTGCTTTGCCTCCCAGGGCACATAACAGGACTTCTGTTCTGTCGCTTGTTATGCCAGGCTGTGTTTCATAAATTAAATGGTGCTATTACCCCCGTTCGGGATTTTAAGCTCCATAAGGGAAGAGATGAGGTCAGTAGTTTCGGATTCCTCACGGCATCTTGTGTTTTGAAGATGCCCAGTGTCTGTTAAATGAGTAAAGTGAATGAATATGAAATATGAAAGCACTTGACTGGTCACAAAGCATTGTACTTTAGAATATTGATGTTGAGCAGTTCAAACTGTAGGGAAGTCCTAGCAATTTTTTTTCTTTGTACAGCTAAATCTTGCCATATGGAAGTTCCCAGACTAGAGGTTGAACTGGAGCGGCAGCTGCCGACCTACGCCACAGCCACAGCAAGACAGTATCTGAGCTGCATCTGTGACCTGTGCCACGGCTCATGACAACTTGGGACCCTTAACCCACTGAGTGAGGCCAGGAATCGAACTGGCATCCTCATGGACACTAGTCGGGTTCTTAACCCACTGAGCCACAACAAGAACGGCAAGTCCTAGCTTCCTAAAGTTGAAGATCACTTGAAAATTTATTGAGAAACTGAGTGTCCAGAACAGATATCATAAAGAATGTCTGCAGTTCCTCTCTGGAATGCCTTTACTCACAGAATAATCTGAGAAATAACAGTTTGTGAAATACTAAATGGCATTTCGAGTCATAAGAATGGAGTTGCTCTAATATTCCGTGCCCCACGATTTGAAAAACACATGTCGTCCTTTCAATAGTGGTTTGAGCCCTATCAGGTGCATGAACAGACTCCAGGAACCATCTGCTCCAAGGCTGCCAATTAAGTGTGCTGTGTTCTCCCGGACAGGGGGACTATTCCATTAAAACAAGAGGTTTTTCCAGGAAAAAAAGATCTTGGGATTTTCTTTGGTCATTAGATAGCTCTACCCCAGATAGGAACATAAAAATTTCCTTTGTGTGGGGAAAGAGGAGAGCTTTCCTGAAGTTTGACTCATATTACCAAAATGGGGGGAAAGGGACTTAAGTGCTTATTGCAGTTCCTTTTCCAAACATGGAAAGTTAAATAGTAGTTCAGCCTCAATCCTTTCAGAGGAAGATATCATTGCAAATGTAAACTTCACCACTCACTCACACGCTTTCATATATGGCAAATAACCCAGACTCAAGATTCAAAGGGCCACATGCAAATCCCAGTTAAAAGTCTAGAAGTGCTGGTGAGATCAAAAGCAAAGGAATTCTCTCTATGCACTTAGGTTCGGATTGAACGTTCTTTCTTTTTAACTGTCTGTATTATGGACCTCCATATTTTATCCTTAAAGTGTGAAACAGATGAGAAAACTAATATCACCCCATTATTAGTCGGCCACGGAGTAAGTAAGGCAGGGGCAGAAATGGAGCACAAGCCTTTGAATTGTGAGGGTGCCCAGATCCATGAGTTCACGTTGCCTCCTTTTTGCCTTTGCTGTTGCTGCTGTGGGCTGAAGGTGGACCAAGTGAACCCGATTATTGTTACAGCACCTTCCCTAAGGCCAAAAGCTCCTTAGAACCGATTTCTGGAAACAATGGACTAAGAGTCAGAAGACTTCATGTAATTCCATTTCGGTCATTTACTCAACTCTTTGAGCCTCATCGTTCCCGGTCTGCAAAATGGGAATAATCCCTCACTGTGTGTATCTCTTAAATTCATTTAAAAAGCATCAAGATAGTCTTGAAATCTGTGAAGTTCTGCATCAATGTAAGGTAGTGTTGTCACTGTAGAGTGCTATATGTACTCATCTTGTGAGCCTTTGATATATTCTTTATTGGGAACGGTGAAACACACTGAATAGTAAGTACTTTTCCCAGAGCGTGCCTGTTGCTCTCTAATTGCTTATCTAGAAAAGGGAAAAGACCAGCTTTTGTGGGGGGGGGGAGGAAGGGAAGAGCATAGGAAAATTTTGTTAATTAGCATATAGAACACATGTAGGGAGTTTTCTGTCGCCTGAGGATGTAGTTTTCATCTTACTTCCTTTCCTCTCTTTCATCTTACACACACATATAGACTCACTGATTCTTTTTTTTTCCGTCTTTTTAGGGCCGCACCTGCGGCATATGGAGGTTCCTAGGCTACGGGTCGAATTGGAGCTATAGCTGCCAGCCTGCTCCACAGCCACAGCAACGCAGGATCCGGGCCGCGTCTGCAACCTACACCACAGCTCACGGCAACGCCGGATCCTTAACCCACTGAGCAAGGCCAGGGATGGAACGTTCGTCCTCATGGATACTAGTCAGATTCATTTCCGCTGTGCCACGACTGGAATTCCTTCATTGATTTTTTTGTTGTTGTTCAAGTCATTAATAATCCATTGCTTTTATGATTCATTTCGATGCTCAAATTGTCACAGATGTGACCATGGGGAGCCCCTTAAGTTGCCTCCTGTGACCCACTGACATGTCCCATAGTTCTTTGAACACTTCCTTACTTACTTTTTGCACAAGTTGTATCAGAGTCATACTTTCCCTTCCCCAGCCTTAGAATCAGCCATTTTCCAAAAGCATTCTGCTTCCTTTCAGTAGGGAACGGAATTTAGAAACCAAGATCTCCAAGCTAGATGTGCTCATACCTCCGGGTCCTTTCAAAGAACAGATGGAATAAGGGGGAAATGTAACCAGTCAGAAGTATGTGTCGATTTGCAGGAGTTGGTGTCTGTTTGAAGATATCATGAGCCTTCCAAGTAGAAGAACACATGTACAGATGTGTGTGTGTCCTTATTGTCATGTTTTTCGTTTCTCTGATGGCTGACCATGCTGAGCCCTTTTGCCATATTCACTTGCCATTCATTTTTATTCTTTTGTGAAAAGAAGTGTGTAACTTGTTTCTCTTTTGAGAAAAAAATGGGTTATTTGAACACTTTGGGTTATTTGAATACACTTTTATGCATTCAAACCAGTTTTCTTTCTTTGAGACTTTCACCTTTGAAAAAAAAAAAACTTTACAAATATATGCCTATTCAAAAACAGGGACCAAAACAGATATGCATATGCAGATGTTCGTTGCAGCATTACTCACGGTAGAAAGAGGAAGCAACTCAAGAGTCCTTCAACAGATGAACTTAGAAACTAAATGCAGTACAGTTGAACACAGGTTTGTAGTGCAAGGGTCCACAGAGCAGTGGGGTTTTTTTCAATAGTAAATCCTACAGTACCACGTGATCCGATGTTGGTTGGATCTACAGGTGCAGAACTACGGATGTGGAGGAATCAGGTGTTATAAGGAAGGCTGACTAGACGTTACACGGGCTTTTGACTGTGTGAAGGGTGGGGACCCCAACCTCTGTGTCGTTCAAGGATCAGCTGTATGTACGTCAAATGAAATATTATTCGGCCATATGAAGTAATGAAGTTCTGATACATACGACAATGTGGATGAACCTTGAAAATGTGTTACATGAGATAAGCCATACACAAAAGGATAAGTAATATATGATCCCACTTAGAGGTAGAGACAAAAACTGGAACAGAGATCATCAGGGACCATAAATGCAGGGGCGTATTGCTTAATGGTGAGATATTTCTCTCTGCAGTGATGGAAAAGATTTAGAAATAGCTAGTTGGTGATGGTTGCATACCATGGTGAATATAATTAATGCCACTGAATCACACAATTAAAAATAGTTAAAATAGGCATTCCCGTTGTAGCTCAGCGGGAAGCCAACATAGTGTCCAGGAGTATGCACATTTGATCCCCGGCCTTGCTCAGTAGGTTAAGGATCTGGCATTGCCTGCAAGCTGCAGCATAGGTCACAGATGTGGCTGGGATCCGGATCCTGTGTTGCTGTGTCTGTGTCTGTGGCCAGCAGTTATAGCTCTTATTTGACCCCTAGCCCTGGAACTTCCATATGCTGCAGGTGCAGCTGTAAAAAAAGAAAAAATATATAGTTGTGATAATAAATTTCATGTTTCTCACATATATGTATATGTATATATATATACATATATATATGAATATATATACTTAACCATGATTTTAAAAATAAATAAATGGACATATTCATATGGGTGTACTTATGAACCCGCTGTTTTTTCCCTCTGTGTGTCTTTTGCTCTATTGGTACCACACTGTCTTGGTTACTGTAGCTCTATAATAAGTCTTGAATATGAGTAGATTGGTTCCTCCGACTTAATTTTCTTTTTCAAAATTCTTTTAGCAATTCTAGTTCCTTTTCCTTTCCATTCAAATGTTAGAAAAATCTTGTCTACATCTGTAATAATATTTCCTGGGATTTTAATAGGAGTTCATCAAATCTGTGTTATTATATCTTTTGATGTAACATTATGATGCACCCCTACAACCCTCGTAATGTTTTCTGTTTCACAGTCTAATTAATCCTCTAGAAAAATTGCTACTTCAGCTCTCCTATGTTCAGCCTTGGCATGGCCTGTCATTCTTAATCCTTTTATCTTGACTTCTCTGCGTCTCTACATTTAATGTTTGTTACTGATTAACAACCTATAGTTGGCATTTTTTAAAATCCAGTTTGATAATTCCTGATTTTTAATTGGTTTGTTTGCACCATTTACATTAAAATAATTACCTATGTGATTGAGTTTAAATATTTTCTATTTTTCCCACCGTATTTGTTTCCTTGTTTTTGCCCTCTTTTGCACTGATTAAAACTTTTTGTCCCTGGAGTTGCTGTTATGGCGCAGTGGGTTAAGAATCCGACCTCAGCAGTTCCGGTCACTGTGGAGGCGCAGGTTCAGTCCCCAGCCCAGTGCTGTGGCTTTTACTCTGGGACGTGGCCCCGCTGGAATCTTTATTCGATGTTCTGAATATTCATCAAGGCTTCTTCACTCTGACAGATAAGAAGTTTAAACAGTTCTAAGCCCTGTGTAAGCTTTGGGAATTATTCAGCTTGTGGCTTCTTATTGTTCTTTATCCAGTTTTATGGAATTTCACCCTACACATGTGTACATTGGTAGTCAGCCAATAATGCTGGTGATATGGAGAATTCTGGAACTTTTTCTATGAAGCATCCTTTTCTCCCAAATCTCATGTTCGAGCATCAGACAGTTGAGCCTCAGGAACCCTAATCTCTGTCTCATAGTCTCAGTGGGACTCATCAGGACCACTTGCGAGTCCTCCTCCCTGCACGGTGGACCAAAAAATATCTCTGACTGAATGCCTGAGTGACCACAGGGCCTGCTTCATTTATTTGCTTTCTTCCAGACGTGGCGGTCTTGTGCTGTTACCTGTTTTTAAAATCATTTGTCTCAGATGCTTTGTACAAATTAAAAAAAAAAAATGTTGTTTACAGTGGGAAAAGTCTTGTCCCCACTATGCCATCATGGCATCTTCATTTAATTTTTCTAATTCACTTTCATTTTACTCATGCTTTTCATTGTCATGCTCCTAGCTAGAATATTCTCTTTACTGTATAATGCTTCTGAGTATTCTTTCAAATTGTTGTGACAATTTTTTAAATGGCAGGGAATGCATTATAGGATTATGAAATTATTGCTTGGGTTTGCTTTTTTTTTTTTTCTCAAAAGAAATGCCAAGGCTTAGATTCAATGCATATCTCCAAAATAAAATTCATATTTTTAAAATTCTACATACACTCAATGTTTGTAATGGAGCTTATGCCCTGTTCTGATTCACTGGACATGCTGATGATAATGTTATAATTTTCCTCACTGTCATGATAGTTAGATTGAGTCTTAGAAACAATACCATAAAAGTCAGGGAGATAGTTTTGTTATTTTAAATTCCCCTTATTATTTTTTGTTTCTGAAGCTAGCACTTCATTCTTTTTAAACATTAATCCATATTAGCAAGTGAAAATACAGTTTTAAAATTATGGGTGTGGGAGTTCCCATCATGGCGCAGTGGAAACGAATCTGAATAGGATCCATGAAGATGCAGGTTCAGTCCCTGGCCTTGCTCAGTGGGTCAAGGATCCGGCATTGCTGTGACCTGTGGTGTAGGTCACAGACATGGCTTCGACCTGGTGTTGCTATGGCTGTGGTGTAGGCCAGGAGCTGTGGCTCTGATTCCACCCCTAGCCTGGGAATCTCCATATGCTGTGGGTGCAGCCCTAAAAATGCAAAAATAATAATAATAATAATAAATTAATTAATTAATTAAAAAAATAAAATTATGAGTCTGAATAGATCAAATAAGAGTAACCCTGAAATCCCAAATCCAGATGTTTATAAATAGTCCCTTAGGTACACTTGTAGGCGTAAGTTGAATTGGTGTGGAAAAAGCCAGTTTTGTGTAAAATCAAAAAGAAACAAAATTAAACTACCGCTTCATAAGGAGAGAAGTGATTTTATTTTTCAGTGAAGCCAGGCAACTTGTGATGTGCGTAGTCCATCCCATCAGTTCAGCAGACTGACCCCTGTGGCACAGCTACGACACTGATATGACAGGCTCCTGGGTACAACTTAGGAAGCGTGCGATGTGCTCTGTAAGTCAGCTCTAGCTCTGAGAGTGTGGGCGCCTTGGTCCCTCCTCCGAGCCTGCCTAGTGTGTGCGCCGTGACCCAGCTGGGTCATTCATAATCTGGTACCTACAGACTTCTGAGTGTCACCAAGATTGGACCTTCACTTCCTGAAGGAGACTCTGTCTCCTGCGTTTCCTTCCCTTCCTCCCAGTCTTTACGCCTTTTACCAGACTGACCTGTTTAGGAGGTTAGGATTTTTTTCCACCAAATTAGTAAGGGGGAGAATATGGAAAGGTGAGGTGTGTGGAACTTCTAGAAGTAGCAAGCATGCTGGATCTATGCCAGCTACTGTTCTAACTGCCTTATAGATACAAACACACTTAACCTTCACAATGTTATGAACTTGGCGTATTTTAATTTTCCTATATTTTTCTGTCTACATCAAAGATTTGATATGGGTCCTGGCTCCAAATGATCAGTTTTAAGTCACAAACGTGCATAGAGATGAAAGCTTTCCTGATTTGTCTCATGCAGTTTCACTCCTCCAGACCCTAAATCCCTAAGATCAGCAGATGTGAAAAAGCAAGTTTCTCCTAATTTTGCTTTCATATATATGAAACTTAAAAAAAAAAAAAAAAAACCCAGGGAGTTGCCATTGTGGCTTAGTGGTAATGAGCCCAACTAGTATCTAGGAGGAGGCAGGTTTGATCCCTGGCCTTGCTCAGTGGGTTAAGGATTGGGTGTCGCCGTGAGCTGTGGTGTAGGTTGAAGACATGGCTCGGATCCGGCATTGCTGTGGCTGTGGCATAGGCCTGTACCTGCAGCTTCGATCCTACCCCTGGGAACTTCAATATGCTGCGGGTGTGGCCCTAAAAAGGAAAAAACAAAAAAGCAAAACAAAACCCAAAAACCCAAAAGCAAAACCCCCAAAACAGCCCAGTAACACCAACACTCCATGTAGAAGAGCTGTCGTTAGTCTGTGGTTTTGTATCTCTTTAGCCACCCAAGTGTAAGCATAAAAGTGGTTTAAATGAGTTTGAAATATAACATTTTAACTTTGGTAAGATCTTCTTTTCTAGAGATCTGTCATTTTCACTTTTAATTGAATGAGTCCACGTGAGAACCCAGGGCAAGTCGCAGAGAGGCCTAAGGGGGCAAGGGGCTGCCTGCCCAGAATTAACTCATTTGAAGGTGAGGTCTGAGGCCAGAGATGGCCAGCGAGGGTAAACTAGTGCATATTTCAGTAGGATTTGTGTGCAGAAGATGACTTGTAGGAGCTCAGGAGAGCTGATAGTTTCAGGGGCTTTGCAAGCCAATTGGTTAAACACAGCCATTTTTCAAAAATAAATTGGATAAACTTCCAGTTAAATAAACTATGTTAAAAACAAAGGTGGAGTTCCCATTGTGGCTCATTGGGTTAAGAACCCGACATAGTGACCCTAAGGATGCATGTTCGATCCTTGGCTTCTCTCCATGAGTTCAGGATTTGGTGTCGTTTCAAGCTGTGGCATAGTTTGCAGAAGCAACTCAGATTGTGTTGCCATGGCTGTGGTGCAGGCTGGCAGCTGCAGCTCCAGTTCGACCCCTAGCCTGGTCAACTTCCATAGGCCACAGGTGCAACCTTAAAAAAACAAAAACAAGGAGTTCCCGTCGTGGCGCAGTGGTTAACGAATCCGACTAGGAACCATGAGGTTGCAGGTTTGATCCCTGGCCTCGCTCAGTGGGTTAAGGATCTGGCATTGCCGTGAGCTGTGGTGTAGGTCGCAGACGCGGCTCGGATCCCGCGTTGCTTTGGCTGTGGCAAAGGTTGGCAGCTACAGCTCCTGTTAGACTCCCCCTAGCCTGGGAACCTCCACATGCCACGTGTGCAGCCCTAAAATGACAAAAGGCAAAAATAAAAAAACAAAAACAAAACAGAGGCAGCAAACTCAAACCTCCTCACTTCCCAATTATTTCACTCTTCTTTATAATCTCGTAGTTATTGGCATATTTCATTTCTGTATGATGTGCTATGACTCCATGTCTCTTTCCAACTCCAAGTTCAACGATGTCACTTTGGTAGCTTGAGATTGTGCAGGGATTTACGCCAGGGAGACCTGATCGTTAAATATTTACCTGCACACCAGGTGTGGAGGGAAGCCTGGGTCTGAGAGAATCTGGTTCCCGGGACAGGCGAGGAAGAGGCAATGAGGATGGCAGAGATTATAATGAAACAGAGATTTCAAAATGAAGGCATCTGCCCTCACAGATGTGTTGTGTTTGCCTTCCACATTTAAAAATAATTTGTATTGGAGTTCCTGCTGTGGCACAGTGGGTTAAGAAGGTGACTGCAGTGGCTCAGGTCACTGCGGAGGTGTGGGTTTGATCCCCAGCCCTGTGCAGTGACTTAGAGGATCTGGTGTTGCCACAGCTGTGGGGTAGGTTGCAGCTATGGCTCGGGTTCAGTACCTGGCCCAAGAACTTCCGTATGCTGCAGAAATAGTAATAATAATTTGTATTAATTGGCAGCATTTTTAAGTGCGAGAGCTTCACATAAAAAAATCAGATTTCCAGCCTTCCTGGGAAAATTTTACTGGTTAGGTGTACTGGTGGTCATACTGGGCCACCCTGGGCAGCAATTGGCCAGAGTGATGCCTGCTCTTCAGAAGAGTATCT
Source organism: Catagonus wagneri (assembly GCA_004024745.2). NCBI lineage: Eukaryota > Metazoa > Chordata > Mammalia > Artiodactyla > Tayassuidae > Catagonus > Catagonus wagneri. The sequence continues at coordinate 14,284,119 of PVHT021183584.1, forward strand.
TTCCTCCAGGGTCATTTGACCATCCTGGCCCAGGTTGTCTGTAGTGTCGTTGTCCCTGCTGCAATGGTAAGTGCCATTAGGTTTAGTAGCCAGAGGAGTGGAAAGAATGAGGGGGATGAGGTGCAGACAAGGTTAGATAGTTCTAGGACTCATTTACAGACACGAGGCGTGTCCTCCGTGTTCCTTTTATGAGAAGCTTAGACTTACCAGGACTGGCATGACTTCCTAAGGACCCACACAAACCTGGGCATATAAGCTTCTCTAAAACATCAGGATAGAGGTCATGTAGTTCATGACTTAAGGATTCTTTACTTTATTTATGGCCCATGCTCTTCCTCAAAAACTGATCATTTGTTCTCTCTCTCCCTCCATCTCTCTCTCTCTCTCTTTTTTTTTTTTTTTTCATCTTTTTAGGGCCACACCTGCAGCATATGGAAGTTCCCAGGCTAGGGGTTGAATTATAGCTGCATCTGCTGTCCTGCCCCACAGCCACAGCAACGTGGGATCTGAGCCACATCTGCAACCTACATCACAGCTCATGGCAACGCTGGATCCTTAACCCACAGAGCGAGGCCAGGGACTGAACCTGCATCCTCATGGATTCTAGTCGGGTTCATTACCACTGAGCCATGATGGAAACTCTGTGATCATTTGTTTTAACCCTTCTTTTTCTTTTAGACATAATCACAAAATTATTTATATGATCTAAATTTCCAGACCACAGCAGGTTCTAAAATAAAAATTGACGATAGGAATAGCACTGCTAAAAACACCATCAGATGTCAGAGGTGGTGGTTGTTGGCAGAAAAAAAAAAGCGTACAGTATAAGCAGATACGCCAAATACAAGACCTCAAGCACAATTATATGGGACCATTTATTTCAAGGGCAGCAACTTTCCACATCTCTATAACTTCTAAAGAAACCCTTTCTTCACAAAAGTAGTCACTGATGATTAAAATGGTGACTTGAATAAGACAGAAAAGTGTCTAACACCTTTAGCACATTTAGTTACAAAGGTGGGGAAATGTAAACCGATACAGAGATTTCTGTCTTTTTCTCTAATCCAGGGGTTCACTTTCCCACAGGGCTTTGTCTGGTCTGTATAAGGTTCTTTTTGCCTCTCTCTTCACTTGGCTAATTCCAGTTTATCTTCCAAGTTTTAACTTCATATCACTTCCTCAAGGAGGCCCTCCCTGATTGTCTGGTCAATATTAGGTGCCTCTGTTACATATGCTACTTCACTGTACCCTAGGCATTTCCTTTATGGCTTATTTGGGTCACATTATAGTAATTTCTATCCTTATTTGTTCAGTGTTTATCAATATCACTAGACTATGAACGCCATAAATGCACTAACTTTGTCTTATTTTTTGCCATGTTCACAGTGCACATAATGAGTATATGATAAATAATTTTTTGGAGAGATAATGGTCAAACTGAAAACATATCTAAAAATGTCACCATATATCTACAAAACTGGTGTTAATAAAAATGTGGAGTGTGACTGAATTCCTACATATGCTTTTATTTCTTTTGGTAGATCATAGTGCAATGGGCATGATAAGTATTTGCTGAATGAATGATTCTGTACATTTCACTTTGGCTCTTTGTCCTTAGAGCCAGTGGCTTTCAGCACCTGAGAGTTAAGAGTAACTGCGTGCCCATTTACACATTTTGCTCACAAATGTCAACAGGCAATTTCTTCAAAAATACTGAAAGATTCTAATTCTAAAGATGGTCAAATATAGCAATGTTGCACATGTAAGAAAATGTGAGAGTATCTGCTTATTAAACAGCCACTTTAAGCCCCCAAGTGTTCTCCATTTTACTTTTTTGGATCATAAAGACTCTCAAACTACCATAAGTATATCTGTCTCACCAAGTGATTCCAAAAATGGAAGCTAGCCTTTCCTGTAATAACTACTGATGGGCATATGTGGTAGCCAGAGATAAAGTGTCTGTGGGGGAGGGGAACAAAGGTTATGTTTTAATGTAACGGAAAATTAGGAATCCTAAACAACTTGCTCATCAATCAAAACACTTGGAAATTTTGAAAAAGGGAGCTTTCTAGCTAACAGCGTTTTCACCTGGGACTCATTAGTATTTCCAAAAGCAGTTCTTTCTCCCGTTTCTAACTACTGTGTGGCTGGGAGTCGGGCCAGGTGTTCCTTACACTGATTTCCACTCTGTGCAACTGTATCTGAAAACCCATCCTTTTCAAACCACACGAATATAACCTGTTCCCTGGTCCCATTAAATGACCTCTGTCTGCACTGCTGTGCATAGACCAAGGCAAGTGGCTGGTTTCAAATACAGAAGCTAAGAGCCCTAAATTCTTTTGCCTGTTTGTCACCAAGACTTCGAGCTCCTTCAATTCAGAACTTGTTTTTTAGAGTGTTGTGCTGTATTAGAGAAATCGAATGAGACAGTTCTCATCACTTGAAAAATCTGTTGAGTAGTTAAAATACTAGGCTAATATTTTTAAATTAAAAATGTTGTTTACAACAATAAAGTGTACAAAACCTTTGTCTTTCCCCATGTTTCAATGAAAGGCACTGCAACTGTGAGGAGGAGCTTGCTCCAAATCAGTTTGGCTTCTCCTATCAGATTTCCCCCATGGATTTTTTTAAAGCTAGTGCAGATTTCCATTCTTCCTGGACTAGGTCTGGGTGAGACATATTTTGACATGTTTTTTCCTTTAATTCCATCATGTTAGACCTACCTTTGAAATCTTGAAGTTCCCCGATGGCCTAGCAGTTAAGGATCTGGCATCGTCACTGCAGTGGCTCAGGTCACCACTGTATTAAGGGTTTAATCCCACACGCCATGGGTGCAGCCAAAAAAAAAAAGATAAAGGATCTGGCTTTACCACTTACTATTCCAAAGAGACTCAAACATATTGAGAGGTAAAAATATATTGAGGGGATTAAAAAAAAGCAGGTAAATATAGCAGATCTGAGGTCTATGTTTCCAAAAACTATACTGTGGATATTATAACATGAAACTGATTAAGTCAGACACCACACTTCAAAAACTGTCAGAAAACAATACTTCCTGGGGTGGGGGCAGAGACCTTGCTTTGAAATCTTTGTGTTATAGATTTTCTTTTCAAATCACAGGGCATTGGTGGCAACTAAGAATATAAACCTTTACCAGACAGCACTGTAACTTGTTCCAAGGGCGATTCAGTGGGATTTTTTTTTTTTATGTGCTGAAGAAATATATGTGCATACTTCAGCTCAAGTGCTTTGGTGAGCAATTAAACAAATAACACACTTTTAATGGTTTGAGAAAATGGGAAACAAGTTGTAAACGCTCATCAAGGGGGGACAACGTATGAGTCTAATGTGAAAATGGAGTCAGAGAAAGGTGGACCGAACGCTGAAGGTAAGTCATGGCGGAAGGAGTATGATTCTGCAAGTGGACCGAAGTGCAGTTGAGGGGAGAGGATGCAATGAATTTCACCTGTGTCTTCAAAATTAAATCAGAAGAGTTAACAGTGGGACAGAGAATGGTGTCTGTGTTTTTAGAGGAGGACATGGCCTCTCGTGGGCCCCCTTGAGAAAGTGTAAAGATCATTTTCACTATCACCGAATCTACAGCTATTGGTATTAGATACCACATCCTGATGCGGTGGGAAGGAAATGCACTTGACTTATACGGTGATCTGGGACCTTCAGTATCCTCTAGCTAGAGTGGATGTGTCTGTTTTCTTGCTTTAAAGGGTAATAAAAATTTTCACTTGAAAGCATGCGACACATTCTGAGAACAGCTCCTTTTCACTGAACGGACAGCCTCTAATTTAAAAAGAACCGCCTCTGAGGTGTTCATTTGACTTACAACTAAAGCAGCCAGAGAAGAAAGTGAACAGAGTTCTTCCCCAGTGTGGACGTTTCTGATGTGTTGATGTACGTGGTTGCCCAAGTGGGTGAGGCAGAACCGAGACGGGCTCTCCCTAGCCGCTCACCGTGAGGACAGGAGTGCTTCCATGACTCACTTCTTACCCAGCACTCTCTGCGCTCTTGTTTGGCTACTTCTTGTCCTATGGCTTCTTCCTTCGCCGAGGTGTTAATTCTTTTGGTAGCTCACCTTCCATCCCTCACTTTTTTTCCTGCTCTTATTCTCCTCTTATGACGTTCTTTTTAAATGTCCTCATAATTTTTCTTTCTCTCCATTCTCCATAAGAAGAGTAAAACTGTCCTGAGTTTCACATGTCACCAAATTCCTAAATAGTGCATGTGTTTTTGTTGATTTTTACAAAATCGTTTTTCACGTTATGAATTTACTATAAAAATGGCAGAATTAGAGCTTATATGGAATATTATATTGAACCATCAAGAACTAGGAACTTCTGGAGTTTCTATGGTGGCTCAGCGGTAACAAACCCGACTAGTATCCATGGGGACACGGGTTTGATCTTTGGCCTTGCTGTGGGTTAAAGGATCTGGCATTGCTCTAGCTGTGGTATAGGTTGGCAGCTGCAGCTCTGATTCAAGCCCTAGCCTGGGAATTTCCGTATGCCGTAGGTGCGACCCTAAAAAGCAAAAAATAAAAATAAATTTAAAAAAGAATTAGGAAGGTCTGTGAAAAACCCCAAAGAAAGGAAAAGGTCCTAAAACTTCCTGTGAGAACCTAGACAACCATGTATTTATTTACAAAATTGGTCTGCTCTTTTTCAGTGTACTGGCAGGAAGATGCAGCCTTCAGGCATTATCCTGGCTAAAAGGAGACTGTTTGTTATGGTCTTTAGCGTTTTCAACCCACTCCGTAAAATGTCTAAGGGTCTAATATATCCAAAGAATTAGGAACTCATTAGGGGTCAACTTTGGAATTTATTCCACTTTTTTATAAGTCTTAGATTATGGAAAAAGCTTATCAATAGTGATGGAGACCTCTGTTTTTGTAGTCTTACTTCCCTGTGTGATTTCCATTTTGTTGCAAGACATATTGAGAAAGATGTTCTTTGGTTTCTAAATTTAAAAAAAAATTAGTTGTTTTATTCCTAATATAATTTTATTGTATTATGAGAAAGAAAGACAATTATTATAATTTAGGTTTTATTTAAGCCTAAATTTAGAGTTTATTATGGAGCTAATGCATGGCTTGCTTTTGTAAATATTCTATGTGTATTCTCCATTTGGTATTGGGTTTTATATATGTCTAACAGCTTGAGCCTTTTAATTGTATTGTTCATATCTTTGGTATCTCTGTTTAAATTTGTCCACTTGATGAATTTATTTCTGAGAGGGATGTGCTAAAATCTTTAGCTATAAATACTGATTTTTCTAAGCTGAAATTGTCAGCTTTCCCTTTCTTTCTCAATTTTGAGGCTATTTTATTAGGTCCATATAAGTTTATAACGATATATCTTCTTTTTTATTATTCCTTTTACCAGTATATAGTCTTATACTATTGTGTTATATATTAAAATATCTTTTGATCCATATTTGCCTGGTCAACGTTTTTCATCACTTTTACTTTCAACGTTTCTGTGTCTTTTACTTTAAATATATCCTTTTTAGACAGTAAATTGTTGGTGTTTAATTTTTAGTCCAGTCTGAAAGTTCCTTGGTAAATTTAATCCATATACATTTATTATAATCATTTATGTTTAGACTTATTTCTTACAGCTCATTTTGTATTTTCCCTTTACTTTTTCTTACTGTTCTTTCTTTTTTCCTTTCTCTTTCTTTCTTTTTTTATGCTTTCCACTGGATAGTTCGAGTTTTCTTCTACAGTTTTAAAAGTTACTACATAATTTTGTCCTTATACTGGTTACTCTTGACTCAAATTTATATCCAATTTTAGTCGCTTTCATTGAATTTTTAAGCTCATCAAATTTAAAGGATAACTTAGCACATTGTCTTCTCCAACACCCCATCGTATTGGTATTGTCTAGAGTTGTACCTATAGGTGTTGGTATACTTTCTTTTGTTAATTTTGTCCTTATTTATCATTGTTATTTTGCTTCTTTTCAATGAACAGTAAACTCTACAAGTCATTTCTTTTACAAACCACAACTCATGAAATACTTCCCAATTTTTGTTTTCATATTACTTTAATACTTTCTCTAAGAGTATTTCCAAGATGGATTTCTGTGTAGAAAATCTTCTGAGGCTTTGTATGTCATTGAATATTTTTATTATACCATTATACCATTATATTTTGGTGACATTTTAGCTTGATGTCAAATTCTGGGATATTATTATCTCCCTTTAATGTATTAAAATATTGCTGAATTATACATCCCATATTGCTGTTGGTAAATCCAATAGCAATCTTGTTCTTTTGTAGATGATCTATTATTTCCTTCTGTAAGCATTTAGAATCTTCTCTTTGTATTTGATAGTCTCTAATCTTATTATTTTACCTAAATGTGTTTCATTATCTTTACTATTCAACAAGTTCAAGCTTAAGTCCATATCTTTTATTCATTCTGGAAATTTTATGTTTTTCTAAAAAATAATTGCTCCTCTTTATGGTCTTTTAATTTCTGGGACTCCTACCATGGTTATGTTGGCATTTTTACTTCTATCTTGCATTATCTATTAGTTTTATTTTATATATTTTCTCTTTTTACTTTTAAAAAATGCTTGCTTGGCGAATTACTGAATCAGGCTTACCAACTCACTAAAGTTCTTCAACTTTGTTCCTCTACTGATTGTCCCATATTATATTCTTTACATCAGTGTGTGTATTTTACATACCTAATATTTCTATTTTTTATTATTTATTTCTCATGATTATGTTATAGATATTTTCCATTATCTTGCCCTTAAATATTTTTCATATGTTGTAATTTGACATTTGGATAAATAGCATGTGATTAGACTAATTAAAATTATATTAATTTTCTATAATTAGTATTACACATTTTGTATTGCTTAATTCAAGTCGTTTGTGATTCTTACTTAATTAGCAAGAAAAAGCATACACGGTAAAGTCATTGATATATATGGGCAATCCCTGTTTTGTACAGAACTGTAAAAATGACTATGTAATCTGAAACTATACAGGGCAATGTTAATAGTCAACGGGAAAAATTATGATTGTTCTGTGACCTTTAAAATTTTTTGTCAAATTTAAATATCTCTTACTGTTAGGACTTTGCATCATGGCTCAATGGGTTAAGGACCCAACGTTGTTTCTGTGAGGATGTGGGTTTGATCCCTGGCCTCGCTCAGTGGGTTAAGTATCAGACATTGCCATAGGCTATCATGTAGGTTGTAGATGAGGCTCAGATGTGGTGTTGCTGTGGGTGTGGCTGTGGCATAGCCTGGCAGCTGTATCTCTGATTCAACCTCTGGCCCAGGAACTTCAATATGCTACAAGTGCAGCTATAAAAAAAGAAGGGAAAAAAAGATGCTGTAAAAAGAAAAAAAATAAATAAATCTCTTACATTTTGGTTATTAATATATAAGAAAAATTTTAGGTATAGTAAAACTAATATTTCCCTAGCATACTGTAATTTAAAGCATTAGAAACATTGAGCATTAAAGTTATATCTTTGCAAAAACTTATCAAGAGTGTTTTGAACAATGCTTGCTTTCTTGTCATATAACTTAGAATACTGAATGAGCATTTTTCCTATGCTTTGGTGAATCATCAAGCCCTTTTCTTTTTTTTTTTTTTTTTGTCTTTTTGCCTTTTATGTAGAGCCGCACCCGCGGCATATGGAGGTTCCTAGGCTAGGGGTCTAACAGGAGCTGTAGCCACTGGCCTTCGCCACAGCCACAGCAACGCGGGATCTGAGCCACGTCTGCAACCTTCACCACAGCTCACGGCAACGCCGGATCCTTAACCCACTGAGCAAGGCCAGGGATCGAACCCACAACCTCACGGTTCTTAGTCAGATTCGTTAACCACTGAGCCATGAAGGGAACTCCCAAGCCCTTTTCTAAGTTTGAATGAGCTTCCAGCATTTTATCTTTGCACTTTTAGGGAAATATTTCTGGGAGTCCATTTCATATGAAGGTTTTTAATGCCATCAGTTCTTCTGGGATAACTTCATCCTTTTCACCACAGTTTTCCTCATTCATGTCAGTATCTCCATATTCACTGTATTCTTCCAGCTGCATATCCAGAGTTATGAACAGTGAGCAGTATCAATATTCCCATGATCGGCTATTTCTCCTACAACTCATTTACAGTCAATTCAAATTTCACTTCTAGCATTGCCATTTCTTGATTTTTTTTTTATTTCACGTTTATACTTGCTAGTCAGTTCCCTCTCTGATTATCCATTTATGTAATGCCATATGGGACTGTCACTAGGAGACAGGAAACAATACAAGTGCGTGCTTTGCTATCTGTGCATAAACTTTATGAGGAATGCACAGTGACCAATCACCAATCACCAACAGACTTTGAAAGAAGGGATGTGATTGGACTTTGATCAGGATGTGTATCTGTTACTTGTGTAGTGATTTGTGGACTCGGGAGCAGCAGCGGAGTTGGTAACCTGTGCAGTTTACTCCCAGTTAATGTAATACTGAAGCTGAAGTTTGAGCCCTATGGTTGGAGGACTGTTACCTAGTTAAATTATGCTAATGAAATTCATGCATTTTGGAACAGTGCAAAGCGAGGACTGTCTATCTATGTTTTGTAGTAAAGCCAGTCATTTGACAACTGGATGAGTGTGGTGGCCATGAAAATATGCCACTCACATCTCTGCAAAGGGAAGTCCTTGATGGATGGCTCCAGGTGCTAAGCTCTGAGCCTACCACCATGTTGCCATCAGTGTTGAATGTTTCTGTCTCCCTGCCCAGTTCATAGATTGAAATTCTAATCCCCAGTGTGATGGTATTAGTAGATGGGGCCTAATTAAATCATAAAGGGGGAGCCCTTGTGAGCGGGATCAGTGCCTTTATAAAGAAACCCCAGAAAGATCCCTCTGGCCTCTTCCACCTTTTGAGGCTACAGCAAGAAGTTCTTTTTTTTGGGGGGGGGGGGATTTTTTAGAGTTGCACCTGCAGCATATGGAAGTTCTCAGGCTAGGGTTTGAATCAGAGCTGCAGCTGCCAGCCTATGTGCTACAGCCACAGCAAAGCCAGATCTGAGCCACTTCTGCAACCTACACCACAGCTCAGGGCAACGCCAGATCCTTAATCCACTGAGTGAGGCCAGGGATTGAACTCACATCCTCGTGGATACTAGTCAGGTTCATAATGTGCTCAGCCACAATGGGAACTCCTTATTACATGATTATTTCCTCAGTATCTGGGTTTCCCCACTAGCCTGTGAGGTCCTGGAAGGCAGGGACTATGTCTGTTTTTACTCACAGTTTTATCCCTGAACCTGGTGCATAAGCGTCAAGTAACTACGTGTTTGATGAATAACTAAATTCAGTTGAATCTTTTCTTTTCAACCATTCTCATTGTTGATTTATGGACAACAGATCGGTGTATATTCGGCTGCACAGTGAAATTCAGTTATTAGCATGGTCAGTTTTTAAGATCATTTTATTAGGATCCTATGTCTGCTGTAATACATTACCACAAACTTGGTGACTTAACACAACAGAAACTTATTCTGTCACACTTCTGGAGGCCGGAAGTCCAAAATCAAATAGCCAGCAGCAACAAGTTTCCTCTGAAGTCTCTGAGGAGACTCCATTTCTGGTCTGTCCCTGCCAACTTCTGGTAGCTCCAGGTGCTTCTTGGCTTGTGACCGCATCACTCACCCCTCTGCCTCATTGGTCACGACCCCTTCTGCTCTGTGTGTCTGGCTTAAGGCTGCATCACTCCAGCCTCTGCTTCTGTCTTCACATGGCCTCCCCATCTCTGTGCATGTGTCTTTCCTTTAATGTGTCTCCTATAAGGATACTTGTCATTGGATTTAGGGCCCATCCAGATAATCCAAGAAGACTTCCTCCTAATTATATCTGCAAAAACTTTCTACAAAGGAGCTGACATTCACAGGTTCCATGGGTGTGACATGGATATATCTGGACGGGATCCGCCATTCAGTCCACCTCGGCCATGAAAGGAGAAAGATTTCCTATTTCAAGTAATCCCGGTCCCTGAGATTTATTGTCGCATCATCCAATTATATATGCACCATGGTAGTTATCCTTGTTTTATTTTACTTGGCAGCAGAAATGAGGTTGTTCGTTTTCAGTAAAAACACTGACAACATAAACTTTACGTTTGTGATTAGGTGGAACTAGGAATGTAAATAGATTTGTGATTTGTCCCCTTTAAATGTTTGTGGAAGTTTGTAGCTAGTTTAGAAAATTCGGCAAGTTGAATTCACTGGATGTACGTGCTGAATCCTCGTCCTTAGGAAGACGTTTTTTGGTAGGAAAGCCAACTTTTGATTCTGTGTTCAGTAGATCTCTTCCAGTCAATATCCTTTTTTTTTTAAAAAAAAATTGAACCATTATTTATTGAGCCTTCTTTCTTTTCTATTTCTATTGAAGTATAGTTGATTTACAGTATGTTAATTTCTACTGTACAGCAGAGTGGTTCAGTTGTGCATATATATTCTTTTTTATATTCTTTTCCATTATGTTTTATCACAGACTATTGAATGTAGTTCCCTGTGCTGTACAGTAGGACCTTGTCATTTATCCATCCTGTGTAATAGTTTGTATCTGTTGATCCCAGTCTCCCAGTCCATCCCTTCCCGACACCCTCCCCCTGGGTAACCACGAGTGTGTTTTCCATGTTTCTGCTTTGTAGATAAGTTCATTTGTGTCATATTTTCGATCCCACATGTAGGTGACATCATATGGTATTTATCTTTCTCTTTTTTGCCTGTCAATATTCTAATAATTGAAAGAGAACAACTATAGAAAGCTTTTTGTGGAGGCTCAGAAGTCAAAGGGATAAGGGGCCAAAGTATTTTTTGAAAATGTCATAAAAATGTAAGGTCATGTAGGAAGGCAGCTTTGTTACAAAAGTTTTTAAAGAACAACTGACTTACCAGCAGCCCTTGAATACATACAGCTATTATAGAAAACTAGGCTGACAGAAGATAACGCCATCCATGTTATCTCTGGGTGATTTATTTCTTTTTTCCTAGAAATTAGAATCTAGGCATTTGGGGAGTATTTGTTTTGTTCTGTTCTGCTGTCATTAGTGAGATAGCAAATAGACTTGAGAAGCTTATTCCGTTAACTAGCTGCATAAAAGATTCACATTTGTTCTCGGTATTGTCGCAACTGTTATTTCATGCCTCAAACTCAGTGATCCGAAGCAACGCAGTGATTTTTTAGGAAAAACATGGATCTGGGGTTATTTGGAGTGCAGGGAAATGATCCAGTCCCCAGTGTTGTGTAAGAGTGGGCTTAACTATTATTTTTATATCTTTTATGTGTTAGAGGGACATTAAAAGATGGAATTGATGAGAACTGAAGATGTCATTTAATGACTGGGTGGGATTTGAATGATCAGCGGAAAACAGTTTTGTCGCTCTTCCAAATGAATTCTCTACGAATCCCCCCTAATATGCCCAATTCCAGATGCTGCATAAAAGCCATCAGTATAATGAATTAGATGGAAATATGAATCCTTCATCTGGTGTATTTTGACCCCAGCTGGTAACAGGACTGTGACCCGAGGCAAGAATTTCCAGAAGTACTCAATGCGATCGGAATAGCAGCAACAGATATTAGTCTCAGCTATCATGATATCAGATGTTCGTTCTCCTGCAGCCTGGTGCTGCGCGAAGAGCACAGGCAGCGCTGTGACTTACTTCTCAAGCCCGGAGCTTTTGTGTCCGGGTCCCCAGCATTGAAATCCCTCCTTGCATAACAAAAAGAGAAGCTGGAAAATATGTGGGGAAAGGAGAGTGGGGGAGACAGAGCTCCAGTGTGTCAGGAATGTGTCCAACGTGGTTCACAGTGTGGGGCACGGACAATAAGAGGGACCGGCCCTGGGTCACAAGAGGAGAGTTAAAAGACGGCCAGCAGCTGTTCCCATCTCTGGCCAGAGAGGAAGTGGGCGAACACCAGAGCAGGAGGGATTTCAACTGGGATCTGCAAGGATTTCTGACTGAAGGTAATGCTTTCTCACCAACAGCACAGTTACACCTCCCGCTTCTGTTCTTTAAAAAGTCACAGAATCTGGTGTCTTCCCAAGCGGGTTAGAGACTGGTGGTTCCCCAGAGTCCCAGAGATCCGTGGGATGGCTCGTTTTAATATCTCAAAAAGCCTAATAATGTAGATTAAACATTTCATCACAAGGAGTTGAGTAAACAAAGAATATCTTTTTGAAAACCCTTTGAAATTATATGGAAATTATATTGAAAACCCTTTCAAATTATATGGAACATGATGGAGTGACGGAGGATAATGTGAGAAAAAGAATATATTATGTGTGTGTGTGTGTGTATAAGTGTATAACTGGGTCATTTTGCTGTAAGCAGAAATTGACAGAACATTGCAAATCAACTCTGATAAAAATAATTTTTAAAAAAGGGAATTATATCATCTTAGGAGTTCTCTTTGTGGCTCAGCGAGTTAAGAACACAACTAGTATCCATGAGGATGCGGGTTTGATTCCTGGCCCCACTCAAGAGAGTTAAGGATCCAGTGTTGCCATGAGCTCTGGTGTAGGTCACAGACGAGGCTCCGATCTGGCATTCCTGTGGCTGTGGTGCAGGCCAACGACTATAGCTGCAATTCGACCCCTAGCCTGGGAACTTCCATATGCCCCGGGTGTAGGCCCTAAAAAAATTGAAAAGAAAGAAATTATATCAGTTTAGTATTTATCTCATGTTGGGCAGATGCCTTTATTTTAATAAATGTTTTCTGTGACTACAAATAGGGAACTAGTTGTTACTTAATTTTTATAGTTTGTTTGCTGGGTTCAAATTCTATCAAAACTTGGGTCCATACAGCAGAAATTACAAGCTGTGAATCACTGATACTTCAATAAAGCTTTAAAAAACAGACAAACGAAAAAACTTGGGTCCGATGGGAGAGAAATAAAAAAGTTAAAAAGAGGCCCCTGATCTTGAAAAAGCAGGAGTCCAGTTCGTTGGGACGGGAACCCAGATTTAGGGTTCAGATACCTCTCACTTAGAAGTCTAACCCTTACACACCGCCCGGGGCATTTTCTCTACCCTTGCTTAAGCCTTTGCATTGCTCATTCTAAAATAATAACACAGCTTGTAAACTGTGACTATTACATGAGGAAATATATACAGATGTCACTGGGAGCTCCCTGGTCCCAAAGAAGAAGCTCAGAAATAAAATTTCCAGGAAGGAAATCTGAAAATACATGGAGTCGTGCAGTTAAAGAAGAAACTGTGTCAAGTGGACTCAAACAAAGCAGGCATATGACTGTTGCCTCTACTGCTTCTCTGTTCATTTTTCTTCGCTACGGAACTGGAAAGGGACCTGTTTGCAGAAACACAAGCAAGAAGAATGAAGAGCTTTTACAAGTGACATCTATTTTATTTATTTTTTTGCTGTCTCAGCCTTTCTCGGTTATTAGTAATTTTATGAATGAATGTGGTTTTAGCACAGTTGATTATATATCCAGCTCATTTATGATTTACAGGATCTTTGTGCTGTTATTCCCTCACTGATTTCTCAAGGCCTAAACATTCTTTTGCCTGTTGGAAAGTAAATACAGCGTAGTTCTCAGGCGCTGCTTTCCGTGTCTCCCATTTTCTTTTGGCGGTTGTACTAACAGCTCACCCTTCGGGAGGAGATAGCCAGGAACCCAAGTCTGTGTTAGGCCAAACCCTTTGACGGCTGCCCTATTTCTAATCCTCAAGCTGTAGGTGGTAGTTTGCTTTTTTCCATTCTGAGGGTTATCCACGTGCTTTTCTGGCCAGGCTGAGTGAGAGCAGAGGCCCCAGCTCTGCTGCAAGGGGAGGGCGCGGAGAGCGGCCTCTAGACGGTGCCAGCTTTGAATGCAGAGAAGGACCCAGTGCAGACATCAGGGTGGATCCTCTGTGGGCGGTGTCAGCTCGTTTCCAAGGACCATCTCACTTGGAACTCCTCTTTCTGCTTTCTTTGGACACTTTACCACTAGAGCCATCAGCCGTGTATATAATCTCCTTTTTCCTGTTTTTTTTTTTAATTTAACGTCTTTTGAGGTTTCTGAGTATGGATAATTCAAAAGTAGGCCTGGATCATTTAGGTAAGATGTCTGTGAGGAGTATCCGTCCATGGCAAAATTGATTTATATGCTTTTTTTTTAAGTAACAGGAAAACATCTCTAATTTTTTGAAATAACAAAAGAGAAACCTCTAATCTGAAATGCTGATTTTTTTTTTCTTTTTATGGTTGCACCTGCGACGTATGAAAGTTCCGATCTATACCACAGCCACAGCAATGCCGGATCCAATCCGCATCTGCGACCTACAGCATGGCTCACGGCAACACTGGATCGTTAACTCAGTGAGAGAGACTGGATATCGAACCCACATCCTCACAGACACTATGTCGGGTTCTTAACCCCTGAGCCACAACAGGAACCCCACTTTTTTTTTTTTCTTAGCAAATCAAAAAATAATAGCGTGGCAGCATACAGTGATAAAAGCTTGAGTAGGATAATCTTTCGAGGCAAACATCTCAAAGGTTAGAGCATTTTTCTAAAAGAGAGTATTGTATAGAAATTATGAAAACTATTTTCCATTGTAATAGTCAAGAACTCCTGAGAGGCTGAAATGTTCCTCCTCGGAAGTTTGTACTTGACAGATACACTTGAGTTGTGTGTTTTCCCAGAGGAACTGGCTCGGCCGTTAGAAAGCCAACCGTGGGCTCAAAGGCCAAGACTGTCAGCCTGTCCAAAGCTCATCTTCCTATGGGAACCGGCCTCGAAATGCAATTAGTTGTACATTTGTAGACACCTTTTCAGTGTTTGGTTACCGAGAGTGTGGGGTCGACTTAGCCCGGAGGATGGCAGACAGAAGGCCCTCTACTATTCTTTTCCAAAGGGAGCAAAGATCGTGTTTTTGCTTGGATTGTACCCTTGTTAATGTTTCAATAATTTAACCATAGACTTTCTAAATGGCCTTTCGCTACCACCGCTTATCAAAATGCTTCCCGATGGAGTTACCATGTGGCACGTTGGGTTAAGGACCTGGCATGTCACTGCATAGCTCGGGTCACTGCTGTGTGTGGCGTGCATTTGATCCCTATCCAGATCCCCCCCCCCAAAAAAAAGATGCTTCCAAAGAGATGACAAGGCCAGTGGAATGAACTCCATCCTCCATCCCAGGCTCCCCACTCGTAATACGGAGAGCCTCCGTCCTCCTTTTTTTTTGTTGTTGTTTTTGCTCTCTGTTTTTTCTCACTTCTGATGTGGATGAAAGTCTGCACACACAGCTCTTTCCAATAGTTTAGGGATATTTGATCCTTCAGTATTTATCCATTATTGGCTCTGTTTACCCAAGGGAAAATTAAGTGCAGGGCCTTAGAACACTGAGCGCTTTAATACGCGGGTGCATATGCTGATCTCTGACAGATGTTGGTCTTTGGGAACAACAGAAGGCGAGCTACGTCATTTGCTTGGGAAGCTGCTTGTGCAAACTGACTGATCCTGCAGGTGCCTGGGCTGTGTGGTTGGAGGAGGGGGGCAGTGGGGGGGAGGCGGCGTGCAATGCTGAGAAAAATATCTACTGCAGGAACAGCTCCCGAAATACTACGTTTTTTCACACACACACACACACACACACACACACACACACACACACCAGCCAGCTGGCAGGGGATTCTGAGCAGTGCCCTGTAAGGAAAATAGTGACTGTAAGAGGTTTTGATTTGGAGTCTATATTAGTGGGCTTTAAAATTTTAACTTTGTCTTTTCTATGAAAAGAAAAATCGTCTTTATATTTGTCACTAGGTGATCTGATTTCTAAATCTACCTCCTTCACAGGATAATATGGATTTTAGGCAAAGTGGGCTTTATGCATGTAAATGGTGTGTGTGTGTGTGTGGTCTTGTGTATATTTGTGGTAGAATAAAGCCCTTCAGGCTGGTTTTGGTAGATCTTTTGTTTCTGATTTAACTTTTTTTTCCTAGTTTTACTTGTGTATGAGCCTTTTAGGAATGAAGTGACATCTCTGTCAATGTGCTGCTTTTCTGTTGCCCTGAGGCAGTGTATCTGAGGCACCAGACTGTCCCACTACCCCATTGCCTGGAAAGCACCTAAAGGGCTGGGCCATCTTTTTCACTGGGATGTCCCCTACACCTGTTACGCTGTAGATGCTTTTGTGTTCAACAAAGGCACAGCACTGACCCAGGCAGCTGTCCCGAACACCAGGTGTAATTGCTTCTGTCTGTCTTATTCCCAAAAGGCAGAAACCCTACCAGGGCAGTCATGGCCCTGAGAGTTTGTGTGAGAACTTTAGGGAAATTTTATCTTCATGGTGTTTGTAAAATCTTTTTTTCTCAACCACCACCCGTTATTTAGACAGGTTGATCTGAATTACCCATAAAGGTAAACAAAATTGACAAACCTCTGCCCAGACTCACCAAGAAGAGGAGAGAAAGAACTCAAACAAAATAAGAAATGAAAAAGGAGAAATCTCAATGGATACTGCAGAAGTACAAAAAACCATAAGAGAATACTATGAACACTTATATGCCAACAAATTTGACAACCTAGAAGAAATGGACAACTTTCTAGAGACGTACAGCCCAACAAAACTGAATCAAGAAGAAATAGATCAACTGAACAGGATGATCACTAGAAATGAAATCGAATATGTTATAAAAACACTCCCTACAAGCAAAAGTCTAGGACTAGATGGTTACACAGGCGAATTCTACCAAACACACAAAGAAGAATTTATACACATCCTTCTTAAACTTTTCCAAGAAGTTGAAGAAATGGGAACACTCCCAAAGACATTCTGTCAAGCCACCATCACCCTAATACCAAAACCACGCAAAGATACTACCAAAAAAGAAAATTATAGGCCAATATCTTTGATGACTATAGATGCAGAAATTCTTGACAAAATTTTAGCCAACTGAATCCAACAACATATAAGAAAGGTCATACACCACTACCAAATGGGATTCATCCCAAGTTCACAAGGATGGTTCAACACAAGCAAATCAATCAATGTCAAACACCACATTAACAAGAGAAAAGTAAAAAAAAAAAAAGTTTCATCTCAATATATGCAGAAAAATAATTAACAGAGTCCAACATCTATTCATGATTAAAACTCTTACCAAAATGGGTCTAGAGGGAACATACCTTAACATAATAAAAGTAATTTATGACAAACCCACAGCCAATATAATACTCAATGGAGAAAAACTGAAAGTCTGCCCACTAATCTAGAACAAGACAAGGATGTCCACTCTCATCACTTTTATTCAACAGGTATTGGAAGTCCTAGCCACAGCAATCCATCAAACAAAAGAAATAAAAGGTATCCAATTGGAAGAGAAGAAGTAAAACTGTCACTTTATGCAGATGACATGATACTGTATATTGAAAACCCTAAGGACTCCACGTGAAAACTACTCAAACTGATCAACAAATTCAGCAAAGTTGCAGGGTTCAAGAGTAACATTCAGAAATCAGTTGCATTTCTCTATACTAACAATGAAGAATTAGAAAAGGAATATAAAAATACCATACCTTTTCAAAATCACACCTCCAAAAATTAAATACCTAGGAATAAACCTGACTGAGGAGGTGAAAGACTTACATGCTGAGAACTATAAAACATTAATCAAGGAAATCAAAGCAGATTCAAGGAAATGGAAAGATATTCCATGCTCCAGGATTGGAAGAATCAGTATTGTGAAAATGGCCATACTACCCAACGCAATGTATAGATTCAATGTGATCCCTATCGAATTACCCGTGACATTTTCACAGAACTAGAACAAACATCCAAAAATTTATATGGAACCAGAAAAGACCCAGAATTGTCAAAGCAATCCTGAAGAACAAAATAAGCAGGAGGCATAACTCTCCTAGAGTTCAGACAGTATTACAAAGCAACAGTAATCAAGACAGTGTGGTATTGGTACCAAAACAGACATACAGACCAATGCAACAGAATAGAGAACCCAGAAATAATCCCAGACACCTATGGTCAACTAATCTTTGACAAAGGAGCCAAGAATAGAAAATGGGAAGAAGACAGTCTTTTCAGCAAATAGTGCTGAGAAAACAGGACAGCTGCCTGTAGATCATTGACGCTAGAACACACCCTCACACCATGCACATAACCTCAAAATGGCTTAAAGACTTAAATGTAAGACAAGACACCATAAAACTCCTAGAAGAGAACATAAGCAAAACATTCTCTGACATTAGCTGTACAAATGTTTTCTTAGGTCGGTTTACCAAGGCAACAGAATAATAACAAAAATAAACCAATGGATCCTACAACAAAACTTACAAGCTTTTTTTTTTTTTTTTTTGGTCTTTTTGTCTTTTCTAGGGCTGCACTCACAGCATATGGAGGTTCCCAGGCTAGGGGTCCAATGGGAGCTGTAGCCGCTGGCCTAAGCCACAGCCACAGCAACGCAGGATCCAAGCCATATCTGCAACCTACACCACAGCTCACAGCAACGCTGGATCCTTAACCCACTGAGCGAGGCCAGGGATCGAACCTGCAACCTCATGGTTCCTAGTCGGATTTGTTAACCACTGAGCCATGATGGGAACTCCCAAACTTAAAAGCTTTTACACAGCAAAGGAAACCATGAGAAAAAAAAAAAAAAGACAACCTATGGAATGGGAGAGAAAAGTTACAAATGATGCAGCTGACAAGGGCTTAATCTGTAAAATATGGAAGCAACTCAAACAATTCAACAACCAAAAACAACCTAATTGAAAAATGGGGAGAAGACATGAATAGACATTTCTCAAAAGAAGATATACAGATGGTCAACAGGCACGTGAAAAAAATTCTCAACATCACTAATTATTAAAGAAATGCAAATCAAGAACTGCAATGAGTTACCACTTCATATCTGTCAGAATGGCCATCATTAACAAGCCAACAAATAACAAATGCTACACTTTTGGTGGGAATGTAAATTGGTACAACCACTATGGGAAGCAGTATGGAGATACCACAGAAACTAAATATAGAACTACCGTATGACCCAACAATCCCATTCATGGGTATATATCTGGACCAAACTTTCAGTGAATAAGATACATGCACCTGTGTGTTCACTGAAGCACTATTCACAATAGCCAAGACATGGAAACAACTTAAATGTCCATTGACAGATGAATAGATTAAGATGTGGTATATAATCACAATGGAATACTACTCAGCCATAAAAAAGAACAAAATAGTGCCATTTATAGCAACATGGATGAAACTAGAGACTCTCGTACTAAGTGAAGTAAGTCAGAAAGAGAAAGACAAATAGCATATGATATCACTTATGTCTGGAATCTAATATATTGTACAATGAACCTTTCTACAGAAAAGAAATTCAGACTTGGAGAACAGACTTGTGGTTGCCAAGAGTGAGGGGGAGGGAGTGGGATGTACTGGGAGTTTGGGGTTAGTAGATGCAAACTATTGCATGTGGAGTGGATGAGCAATGAGATCCTGCTGTATAGCACAGGGAGCTCTATCTAGTCACTTGTGATGGAATATGATGGAGGATAATGTGAGAAAAAGAATGTATCATTGGGTCACTTGGCTGCATAGCAGAAATGGACAGAACAATGTAAATCAACTATAGTAGAAAACACAAAAAACTAAGAATAAATAAATAAATTATCCATAAACATCTAATCTGATTTGGGCACCTAACTAGTACTCTCTGGAGAGCTGCCATCCCATGCTGAGACCTTGTCATGATGAGCCGCAGCCTGGGAGTCTGGTGGCCCAGGTTCAGATCTGAGCTCTGCCTCTCACTGGCTAACCTTGATGACTTAGCTTGTCTTTAAATAGGTTGGTACAGGGATTAAATGAGTCAATCTGTGGCAGGTGTTTGGGAGCGGTACCTGACATATACTACATGTGCATATTAACTATCATACTATAATGCAATATAATGTTATAGGTTACCAGAGAACCTAAGAATATAATACAGTGTATATATTATGCTATGTAGATTATATGTATTATACAGTATAGTATACTATAGTATATAATATAATGTATATAATATATGTTATGTGTTATATGTCATATATAGTAACATAATATATGCTATATGATACATATAATACACATAGCATAAAATATACATTATATTATATTATACTCTTAGTTTCTCTGGTAATCTATAATTATATTATATTATATTATATTATATTATATTATATTATATTATAGTTCCATGATACCATCCTCCCTTTGAATGAACTCCAAAGGGAATCTGCAAACTTTTCTCTTCCTCTGGGTGCTCAGAATGTGGCACTATCCTGGGTGTTGGGCCTTCTGAGACCTCAGGTCTCCTTCCTGCCCCAGTTCTTGAAGAGTAAAGCAAATTAACATTTTGAGCTTTATTTTCTGGCCATGCCTGTGGTATGTGGAGGTTCCCTGGCCAGGGATCCAACCCACACCACAGAAGTGACAGGTGCATCCTTAACCTGCTGAGCCACTAGGGAACTCCCAACATTTAGAGCTTTTAAAGAAATAAACACCCATATAATCTAACGCTTTTCCCCTTTAATGTTAACTTACACGATCTCTATTTAATCTAGACTCACTGATTAGTTTTTACCTGTCGTTTTAGAAGTCATACCCTTGCTTATGAACCCAGGGGTACGTTTGACAGGACTGATTTGGGGATAGATGGGTCTGTGGCTAATCTGAACTAACAGGAAGGTAGTGCCGGTCCCCAGGGAATCAGTAAGCCAATTTCGAGCGTTCAAGAGGGACTGCTAAAGTTTGCCCCATCGGGCTGTCGCAGGGGTGGTGGGGGCTCTCCAGGAAGCAGCAGTGTTTTGTTAGGCCAGAGGCAGCTTCTTGGTTGGTATCATGTGAGAATATGGGGAGCAAGGCCAGTTCTTAGGGAGAAGGCAAAACGGCTTCCTTCAGCGTGTCATTGCCTTTCAGTTAAAAATCAACTGGACTGGGAGTCCCTGTCATGGCTCAACAGTAACGAATACGACTCGTATCTGTGAGGACGCAGGTTCAATCTCTGGCCCCACTCAGTGGGTTGAAGATCCAGCGTTGCTGTGAGCTGTGGTATAGGTTACAGACATGACTCGGTTCCTGTGTTGCTGTGGCTGTGGTGTAGGCTGGCGGCTGTAAGTCCGATTTGACCCCTAGCCTGGGAACTTCCATATGCAGCAGGTGCGGCCCTAAAAAGACAGTAAATTAATTAATTAATTAATTAAATAAAATGGGAATCAACTTGAACTAACAGATTCAAAGAACCTCCTGGCAAGCCCAGCTCATGCACAAGGTTCAGTGCGATAGTCATAACCCCGCCCTGGTCTATTCCACCCACAAAAGCATCTCAGATCCTTCCCTTCTCATGCCTCTACTTTGCCTCTAGAGCTACTGCAAGAAAAGGCCAAATAAGCTGCCTCCTTAGAATTTCTCTTCCATTATCAGAACTTTAGAAGTTGAGACTGTACATTTATGCTGCAGACACACACACACACACAGAGGAGGCTGCGACCAAGGACAAATCTGCTTGATTGATTTGCTGGTTGTCCCCTGTGCCACCCTATACATTTTCCTCCTTTTGCTGCTTGTGCAACAGGCCCTCGTGTCTCAGTCTTGAACGTTTTCATTATGCCTCCTAGTTTCATAGCATTTGTGTGCGTCAGTGTCCCAGCAATTATCATGCCTGATTTAATCATTGGTTGGATTATTTGTCTTCTCCCCAGACTGATCCCCACCAGCGCCCAGCACATAGGAGGCACTCACTAAGGCTTCTTATTGAGAGTAGTTGACGTGTAAACCTGGACAGGGTAGCTTATTGCTTATTTAATGTGTAAATTTCTCCCCTCCAGGATTAGCAGCCAAACGTCTTTCCTTTCCCCCCAAGATCCAAACCCCTTCACTGCAGCCTTCGGCAACGTAATCCTTAGGGGGCAGTTTGTTTGATAACCTTCACAAAGGGTCAAGACTCCACTCCTCTTCCCATTTGTCAGATGGCCATTTTTCTGGATCATGTGTGAAATGCTCTCCTCTGTGGAGGAATGGAGCAGTTATGGCTGTTGTCTCAGCTCACGTCTGCAGGAGGAAGCTCTCGCCTAAGGAAGACGCAGTGAGGTCCTCGAGCTGAGAAATCGTTTTAGCCCGAGTGAGTGGCTGGCGTCCTCTGTTCTTGGCGGTTGCGGGAAACGACACACATGTTGCAGTGGATTTAACTGTAGCCCCACGGGGAAAGGAGCGTTTGAGTTGTACCTTGAAAGGCCAACATTCTTGCCAACGTGAGAGAAAGAGGGTGGAACAGAGTGCAGTCACTTCACAGAGAAGAAGGAAAACCATTCTCTTGAGGTAGTGGGGCGCGAGCACCCCTCTTTAAAGTGACCTTAAGTAGCAGCTGCACGCAGTTTACTTCCAATCCCAGTGTTCTCAGTGAAAGAAGGACAAAGACCATCACATTTATTCCAGGGCATTCAGGCCTGATCTGCTGTGCGTTGTGGGCAGAAAACCATAGGTTCTTTACCCTAATGTATGGACACAGGAAGGCAGTGTTGACTAGTAATCTTAGCAGTTAATTTTTAGAAGGTGCAAATTTCGTTTTGAGTAGCTAAACTACCTTGAAAGGAGAGAAACTGTGGACTTGCCAAAGGGGACAGCGTCTGAGTTGAACTCTGAAGCATGAGAAGGAATTAGCAAGCAAAGGTTACAGGGGGACAGATTTTGAACATACAGGGCGCAGCACGTGCCAATGCAAAACCAAGGTGTCCCGCCAAGAAAAGTAGCTGAAACACTGAAAGTAGTTCAGCAGGACTAGAGGCTAGGTTCAGGGGGTGAGAGAGGTGGGCGCGGAAGCCAGATAAAGAAGGATCTTTATAATTTCCTGAGGACTGTGCAATTTATTTTGTAGTGAAGGAGGAGCCAGGTGAAGATTTTAAGCAGGAAGGTCACACTGTTAAGTTTTTCTTATCGAAAGGTAACCTTGGAAGTGGGATGGGGCATGCATCTCATTGAATCAAGACTTGAGAAGCCCTAGGAACGAATGCCACTTCCAAGCATATATGGCTGAGAATTCCCCCCTTGTGGGTAGAGACAGGCAGAGATCATTATAGCCCTCTTGGCAATAGCAGAGAATCAGAAACAATCTAAATATTTGTTTTTAAGGGGCTGAATATATCAAATGATGTAGAGTCACATGAATAAATGTATTAGCATAATTAAATGGTATGAATTTTTTTTTTTTCGCCGCACCAGCAGCATGTGGAAATTCCTGGGCCAGGGACTGAACCCATGCCATAGCCATGACCTGAGCAGCTATGGTGACAATGCTGGATCCTTAACCCGATGTGCCACCAGGGGAACTTCGATTTTTATGTAGCAAAATAGACTGCCCTTAAAATGATGATGTTGAAGTAAAAAAAACAAGTGAAAAATTTAGCATGGTAAAGCACACACAGACCCAAATAAATATGACATATGTAAGCCAAATTTTTTTAATGAACTTGAAGGCTGTATACCAATCTTGTGATAAATGTTGAGGAGAAGGGCAGGGGAGGAAATAGGCTGCATATGGCTGGTGAATTTAAGTAGTTTTAGCTTTATCAAAAACGCAGTATTTCCTTTTTGTTTTTAAAGGATTATAAGGATTATTATTACTTACATAATTAGGGGGGAAGAAATCTGATAGCAAATATCACACAATGTTAATAAGTATTAATTCTAAGTTGTGTTTGTTAAATTATACTTTGTATTGTGCTGTACTTGAAAAAACAACTCTCGGAGTTCCCGTTGTGGCGCAGTGGAAACGAATCCGACTAGGAACCATGAGGTTGCGGGTTTGATCCCTGGCCTCACTCAGTGGGTTGAGGATCTGGCGTTGCCGTGAGCTGCGGTGAAGATCGCAGATGTGGCTCGGATTCCGCATTGCTGTGGCTGTGGTGTAAGCCGGCGGCTACAGCTCCAGTTGGACCCCTAGCCTGGGAACCTCCATATGCTGTGGGTGTGGTCCTAAAAAAAATAAAAAGAAAAAAACAGCTCTCTCCTTTGACGTAAAAAAGTGTGTGTGTGTGTGTGTTAGAGAGAGAGAGAGAGAGAACGAGAGAGAGAGGGCAGTGGTCTGAGAAGTGTGAGCACCAGCAGAGTCCGATGACCTATAAAACCAAGGGATGTGAAAGTTCAAAAACTATCAAAAGGTCAAGATGAGAAATGACAAGTGTTGAATTAATTTGTGTTTCAGCGGGCGGTGGGTGGCCTTGACGTGGGTGATTCCAGCACAGTGATGTGAGTGGAAGTCTAGGGCAGTTGATGGCGAGGGTGAGTGGGCAATAAAGAGATGACGGTGAATTCAGTCTGTGTTCAGAACTCTGACTGCAAAAGGGGAGAAACTGGTGGATTAGCACCTAGAGAGGGATGTAGGTTTAAGGAAGGTGGTTGTTATTTTTGTGAGTAGAAAACTCTGAGATCGTTTGCCTGAAATAGGAAAGAATATAATAAGAGGGGAGAGACTGAAGATACATGTGAGAGAGGAGGTAACTGGTGGGGCAAGTGTCAGGAGGAAGAAGGAAAGAACAGACTCTACAGTGAGAAAGTGGGGCCCTGCTTAGGGAGTGGAAGTTGAGGACAGTAAGCGCAAACTCAGGGCTGTGGGGAGACAGGGGTGGAGTGGATTTGAGGAAAGTCGGATCAATAGCTTCAATTTTTTCAATGAAATGCTAATTATGGCTCTGCCTTTACTGAATATTCTCACTTGCATAGAGCATTTTAAAACACATGCTTTCACGTACAGAGATAACCATGCAACTGTGTGTCTTATCATTAGAAGGAATGATCAAGAGTAGTAAAAATATTCTTCTTCCGGCAGTGAGATCAATTTTGGTTTCTGCAAGTGTAAGGAATGTCCAAAACAAAGCCGAAGTACCAAGTAATCTGAATAGAGATATGCTTTTATGTGGCTCATGTGTCTTGAGAGTGTGGAGGTTAGGTGAACCTCCCACTGATACATCTGTAGGAAATTACGGCAAACATAATATGTTCTGTAGTGTCCTAAGCACATGAAATACTTCACAGAGCTGCCTCATTGCAAAACTCTTAAACGATCCGTTGCTCCTCTCCCATCCCTTGCCCTGCTGAATTAATTTTGTATTTCACCTAATTTTAACTGGGTGGATGGATATTCTAGCATTTTCTCATGACATCTTTCTCTTAAGGCAAGCATACTTGTGAATACTGTCTGGTGATTTTATTCATTCAGGAATACTAATGGAGCTTCTAATATCAGCAGCCCTTTTAATAGTTTATTTGCACCAAATCTACTGTATCCCGTTACTGTTTTTTTTTAATTTTTGTATTATAGTTGATTTAGTGTTGTGCCAATTTCTGCTATACAGCAAAGTGATTGTTATATATATACACACATTCTTCTTGATATTCTTTTTCATCGTGGTCTATCCTAGGAGACTGGCTGTAGTTCCTGGGCTGTACAGTAGGACCTTGTTGTTTATCCTTTCTAAATGTAATATTTTGCATCTAGGAACCCCAACTCCCAGTTCATTCCACTCCCCCACCCCCTTGGCAAACACAAGTCTGTTCTCTATGTCTGTCAGTCTGTTTCTGTTTTGTAGATAGGTTCATTTGTGCTGTATTTGAGACTCCACATATAAGTGATATCATCATATTACAGTTTATTACTTTTAACTTCTACTCTTCAAAACCTTCTACTCACAAAGAATTTCTTCCAGTTGGTGTTAAATAGTTTTTCCTATGTCATGGGTCTCTGAGTAAAGAACCATCGTGAATTAACAGATGTTGTGACCATACATGTTTGGAATCAGGTTGAAAAATCTAACAATTTGAGGATAAACTCAACAGAGATAACACAGAAAAATACAGGGCGGAGTTCCCTCCGTGGCTCAGTGGTTAACGAATCCGACTAAGAACCATGAGGTTGTGGGTTCGATCCCTGGCCTTGCTCAGTGGGTTAAGGATCTGGTGTTGCCGTGAGCTGTGGTGTAGGTTGCAGACGCAGCTCGGATCCCGCGTTGCTGTGGCTGTGGCGAAGGCCAGCAGCTACAGCTCCTGTTAGACCCCTAGCCTGGAAACCTCCATATGCCACGGGTGCGGCTCTACATAAAGGCAAAAAGACAAAAAAAAAAAAAGAAAAAAGAAAAATACAGGGCTTTTTTTTTTTGCTTTTTTTTAGCACAAAGAAAACAGAAGCAGAGATTTTTAGAAGACCCACTGAGCTAGCCCTGCCTCTCTGAATGTCCCGTGGATTTTTGCTAATTTGGGTTACTATTTCAGGTGCCTTTCTACAGAAGAGGTGTCTTATTTATTACTTTGCGAATGATTGAAAACTTTACTGAACTTCAAGGTGTTTGTAGCAACATTCCTGTCACTAAGATCATCAAATATACATATTCTTGGAAAGCTTCCATGCGAAGAAAGCTACTTGAATGCTCGTGACAATGTCATAGTTGAGTATCAACTCTGCTGGGAAATGACTGTACTTTGCATTCTACCTGCCTTCCTAACAGTAGTTTCAGTTTCCAATTAAAGCCTTTGTGTGTTAGTGTTCTTGAAAAGAAGGGGCAGGAGAGGTAGAATTTGTGAGAATAGCAAAACTCTCACTTAGGGGGTGTTTAACACCAGCCTGAAATTTCTTGAAAGAATTGGACCCCAAAACTCAAGTGCAAAAAGGAAAAGTAAATTAGTCAAATCTGCAGTTATGTTTTGAGGTCGTAATCCACAACTCTATATTTACTTATAAAGAAGTAAATTTTTGATACGTTAGTTAATTCCAGCCGTGACCCTTCCTAGGGTGTTCTTCCAGACAGATCTCACTGTTTGAGGCAGATCTTTTGGTTTAAAGATGCAGAAGGTGAGTGAAAATTACCTTTTTATTTGGAAAGAATTTTCCTCCTATATTACTACAGAGAAGGTATAGGTAGATTGCTTGTTTGAATTTTTTTCTGATTGTTTTGTCATACTTGATACAAAAATATTTTATCATTTTTCATAAATAATTAAAGTTAAAATTTTTGTTAATGTAAGGCTAATTAGTTAAGGGGGCAGTGGATCTTGAATTTCTAATAAATCACTTATTGGGAGGGAAGGAACAAAAAGTTACTAAGCCATAAGCCAAGAGCTGTTGTGCACAAAAGCACCATCTAGTGACCAGACTGGGTAACTGCATGCACATAATACATAAGAGTGAAAAACAGAACCCACCAAAGCACCTCCAGTGTATTCACCCTTCTACCCGCCTCGGTGTTATTATCAAGTGAAAATGAAGAATAATTTGTCAGTAATTAGTTTCAAGCCCTATCTTATCACCTTTCAGTAAATTCTTAGGTTTTTATGAACTTTTCCTCTTTTCAGTATCAGCTCTTTCAAAATGACCTGATAAATGGTTAAGTTGTAAACGATTAATAATTGGCCCAATCTGTTCTCCTCCCAGGAAGTATTCAAATTTTGAAAGGCAGTAGTCTGCTAACAATAGGGGGATCTTGGGTGTTACCTAGATGATTGTGGCGATCATGTCATAGTATATACATATATGAAACCGTTATGTTGTACACTTGAAACTAATATGATGTTACATGTCAGTTATAGCTCAATATTTTTTGGCCACACCTGCAGCAGGCAGAAGTTCCCGGGCCAGGGACTGAACCTGAGCCACGGCAGTGACAGCACCAAATCCTTAACAACTAGGCCACCAGGGAACTCCCTATATCTCAGTTTGTAAAAAGAGAGATTTTATGGCCTGTAGATATTTTGATAAAGGAAACCAACCACTAATAGCATAAAATTTACCCTGGTTGGATGGCATGACCATTAGAAAACCACTTGGAGTCATCACGCAGGCATTAAAATTGATGGCTTTTAGTACTTTTCCATTGCTGTACGTATAAAGCTTACAAAATTGAGTTGATATATTGACATTATGTGTTACTATGTTTTTTCTTTGATTTTTATCTTTCTTTTTCTTCGATTTTTTGTTGTTGCTTAATATCCAAAATACAGCTTGCTAGAAGCTAAAAGATGACTGATGCCTCTTATGAAGAAGAAACAGATTTCCTAAAAGTACATCCAGAAAAGTGTACAGTTTATAAGATTTTTTTTTCAAACCTGGATTTTTATTCCCTATCTGCTGTACAACCTGCCCATTTAGCATCTCATGCTCCTAGGGCTAGGAAGTGTCATTTTTATCATTTGAATTTTATTTACCCTACTACTTGTTAAGAAAATAGTATCCGGGAGTTCCCTTCGTGGCTCAGTGGTTAACGAATCCGACTAAGAACCATGAGGTTGCGGGTTCGATCCCTGGCCTTGCTCAGTGCGTTAAGGATCCGGCGTTGCTGTGAGCTGTGGTGTAGGTCGCAGACGCGGCTCGGATCCCGCGTTGCTGTGGCTGTGGCGAAGTCCGGCGGCTACAGCTCCTGTTAGACCCCTAGTCTGGGAACCTCCAAATGCCACTGGTGCGGCTCTACATAAAGGCAAAAAGACAAAAAAAAAAAAAGAAAATAGTATCCCCAAACCAAATGTCCAACAACAGTGAAATGGTTAATCCATGCTGTACTAACAGACAAACAGCAAAAACAACTTGTCTAAGAACATTTATTGATACAGAAAAATGGGGAGTTGATGTTGTGGCTCAGTGGTGATGAACCCAGCTAGTATCCACGAGGATGTGGGTTTGATCCCTGGTCTCGCTCAGTGTGTTAAGGATCCAGCAGTGCTATGGGTTGTGGTGTAGGTCACAGACACAGCTTGAACCTGGCGTAGCCATGGCTGCCATGTAGGCCAGCAGACGCAGCTCTGATTCTACCCCTTGCCTGGGAACTTCCATGTGCCAGGGGTGGGTGCTAAAAAAAAGCCAAAATATGCTTCTAATATACTTTAATAAGATCTTTTACTTTCATAAACGTATTTTTTAGTTTGATCTCAAGTTTGACAAAACTTGTTTTTTGATTTTATATCCCTGGAAAAAATACTGGGTTGATAACATCATTATTAATCATCATCACCTGTGGATACTGGAATAGGGGGTACATTTTAATTTCCTTTTTACCCTCATCTGTCTTTTTCAAAGTTTCAGCTACTGTTTTTGCCAGGTTGTATGAATGTCCTTAATTGTTCATCCATCTCTATATTCTCCCACTTCCCCATGGGATTTTGTAACTCTCCTGATAAAAATGAATGTTTTCACCAACACTTATATTCAGGGTCCCCCTGTGCCCTGCTTTGGTCAGCGGAATGTTGGCGGGCACGCCGTGAGCAAAGGCCTGGAGGGTGGCTTACTGGCTCTCTCGCCCCTCTGCCATCTCTGTGGGAAGACTGGCCTCAGCCAGCCTACTGGTCCCAGGAGGAGGACGAAACACACACGGAGCCTCACTGACCTCTGCCTCGCTGCACATCTTTGCCTGTGGCTGAGATTTTTGTGGCTGGTTGCTACACAGCATGACTGTTGCAAGAGCTACCCAACTCTCTATCATGACCCAGGAAAAGCTGCAAAGTGTGATTCAAACAAATAGCGTTCAAGGTCATTGTGGAGTAGAAAAGAGAGACCCAGGGATGGAACAGAGGTCTTTTCCCTGCAAAACAAGTGCAACAGTGATTCCCAGGGCCTCCTCCCACTCTTTTACGTTGTCTTCTTAAACAACCAGCTCTTAAAATCTTTGAAACCTGTAGTCCAGATATTTAGAGATCCCAAGGACTCTAGGACAGCTCGTCTCATTTATATGCTTTTCCGGGTATTTTTTTCCTTTGCTTTTCTTTTCACCATTAGTGGATGAATGTATCAATATATTCCTTGTTAAAGAAGTCAGTGTATTATTTTTCAAATGTCAATGCTCAATTTTTACCCCCACCAGATCCTTCTTTCTGTTCTCTCTTCATTCCTTCTTGTCTCTTATATGGTTTCCTTTATTGCAATGGAACACAGGCAATTCTAGAGGGTTCTTTTTAAGGACCATGCCTCTGGAACAACTCAGTTTAGTCTAGGACTGTTTCACTAATTTTCCTCCCAAAGGTGTTGATGTGATGGGCCACCCATCCTCTGATTCGTGAAGACTCCAGCGTCCTGGCAATTGGTATCTGACTACATTGACCAGCCAGGCTGAGGGCCCCCAGTCCACTCGGCAGTCCGCTTGCCTCGTGCCAAAGTGAGTGGAGTTTGAGTGGGAGTGGAAGCTTCAGAGCTAAGGTCAGTTTTTACCCTGAATGGGTTTTGAGAACTGCTCCTCTCAGGGACCTGGAGCGTTGGGACCGGTCCTGGACCTTTGGTGACGCTGAGGAAGCAGCTGTGTGTGTTCACGCCCCGAGCTAGTCCGTATTTAGAGCCTTGATTCACAGATGAAAGAGGACCTGTTCAGGGCTGCACGGAGAAACCAAGATAAAGGACAAAAAAAAGACGCATTCTCTGCAGGGGCCTTGGAGCAGGCTACATAGTCTGGTCTCCTTTTCTCTCCTCCTCACTCAACCTCAGCAGAGGAGACACAGGGATGAAGGGTCCTAGCCCGCCTCCGCTCCAGGCGCCTTCAGCCTGTGCTGGCTTGAGGACAAGAAAAGCTTTGAAGGCTGAAGTTTTAAACAACGCAACAATGGAAGCCCATTTTAAGAAATAAAACCAAAACTTCGAAAGGAAGCGACTGAAAAAGATGGTCTCAGACTAGTGTCTGAGAAGAGAAAAACTAGTGGCTGAGAAGAGCAGATAGGACTCATTCTTTGATCTCTCGTGGCCAGATGGCCGTCGCCTGGACCTCCCCCCAGTGCCATCCCATCCCGCCCCTTCTGCACACCCCAGTGAGGACTTGGCTGCTTCTGTGGACCAGTTACTTGTCAGGAGTCAAGAAGTTCCCATCATGGCGCAGTGGAAATGAATCCAACTGGGAACCATGAGGTTATGTGTTCAATCCTTGGCCTCGCTCAGTGGATGGGGGATCCGGTGTTGCCGTGAGCTTTGGTGTAGGTTGCGGATGCGGCTCGGATCTGGCATTGCTGTGGCTGTGGTGTAGACCAGCAACTACGGCTCCAATTAGACTCCTAGCCTGGGAACCTCCATATGCCGTGGATGGAGCCCTAAAAAAATAAAAGAAAAGAATAGCAAAAACAAAATAAGAGTCAACCTCCAGTCCGGCATCCTTCACTCTTGTAGGAGGAGGGGCCAGGTGGCTGAGTCAATTCAGTAAGAGATGGTTGATGGTCGACATACTCTGTGTTTCTTTTATGGCTTCAGGCCCTACTCTGAGTCCTCCGTGTGTGTGTGTGTGTGTGTGTGTGTGTGTGTGTGCGCGCGCGCGCGCAACGGGAGAAGAGGATGAGAGGGCACACTCATTCCAGTTCTCCGAAAGTGAACGGTGTGTTGGAAATCGTTAAACCTAGACTCGGAGGTCCTGTGTCCCTTGGGTTCTCATCAGTGAGCCGCAGTCGTTAATTCCAGGAACACAGGAAGCGCTCCCACCACACCTCACGCGGGCCTGTTTGAAATCCTTAGCTCCAGGAGTGCAGCGCACCCGCCGTGCCTCTCATCTGCCCCACCGGCCACTTGGCTGGACTGACTGGCTTGGGTTTAACTCTTCTCCCTACGGCTGCAGCCACTAACGCTAATGGCAGTTTCTGAAATACTCCCGGAGGGTCTACTCTGCCTCTAAGTGTCACTGCAGTACAAAGCTTTATTCGTCCGCTGGACAGACGAGGAATCCCTAGCTTGGACTACGTCTCTCCCATCCAAGGTCAGTGTTCTAATATTTCCTTCCTGACCTTGTGCCTCTCTGAGGCAAGCTAGGGATTTTCACAGCCACACGGCACCCAGGAATCCAGGGCCACTCTTTGTTTTGGCACGCAGTACTTGCCAGAGAAGAGCCGAAAGACAGGAGGTGACTTTCCAGACTCAGTTGCAATGGTTCACAACAATGATAGCCGGCCATACAGTTGACAATAGCATGCAGGCTGCTTTAAAGTAAAATAAAATTGATTCATGCTTTAAAGTAAAGTAGGATTGATGCACTACCAGGTGCATAAGAGGTCTCCCAATTTGGTGGCTTTTTTGGCTCCTTGCCTCTTTTAACCCAGGACCCCTGTGATGGGCCGCTTCCTTCCAGCTTTCACTCTGCACCGCCTCCCTTCTCCCCAGTGGCTCACCTTCCTGGTTGGTTCCCACTTCAGAGGACATTAGCAGAGGCCTCGGAACCGCTAGACTGGACAGTATGAACTAGGCATGTTTGAGGGTCAAATGTGGACATGTGTGTATGCTTGACCCTAGCACCTTACACTTACCAAACTAAGGGTTCCATGTTGTATGAAGTCAACCAGTGTACATTTTATCCAAACTATGTTGGAAGATTTAATATTTGAATACCCCTAATGAATATATGTCCATCACTTCAAGTTTCCTTTTATAAAACAAGCGGGTAGCTGTGGCCAGTATTTGGCACGCTGGGAATCGTTTTTTGTGAAAGTCAAACAGAGCAGCGTCTGTTTGACAAAGTTACCTGTGCACTGTCATTTATCACATTAAATTTGATTGCACGTCACATTGAAACATCAGTAAAAGAAATAATATTAAGCAAACCCAGAAGAACTAAGAAAAGTAGCCATAGACTCATTCCTTTGAACAGAAGGAGAACCATTTTTCAAAAAGAACTACTACTGTTTACTTCGGGGCTTCTCAATCCTGAGAAATTAGCGTTCTGAGTGAGAAAGAACAGAGTTTAGCCTGCGGGGTGGTGAATTCTGAAATTTCTTATCCTCCGGTTCCAACATGCAGCCTTCAGAAAGGACCGTTTCCTTGTTGTTCCAGTCACACGTCCTAAAATCCTGCAGCTGTTTGCCCAAGATTGCCAGCAAGATAAAGCTATAAAACCCAAACCGTAAGATGCGAGTGCTTGCACATTTTCCCCATCCTTGCCTAGCCAAAATATTCTCCACCCTTCCCTGCCTCCTAAGAGCCGCTCTGGGGAGTTTTAGGACTGTCTACCCGGAGACGAGAAGGTCCCACAGTTACTCTCTGAGACCCTGTGTCTTGGTTTCTTATAGGCCCACAGGTTGCCTGGAGCCACTCAGTTTGGAAATGCTATGTCGGCTTCCAAGGACAGCAGACCCAGGAAGAGCCATCTTTGATGGTTGTACAACTATAAATATAATAGGATTCATTGAATTATTTTTAAAAAATAAAGCTCACATTTATAGTTATAAAAAAAAAAAAAAGGCAGCCACAGAAAGAACCATCTTTGAAGTGGGTGCAGACCACCCTTTTGCTTCTGCCCATGAGTAAAAAGCCTGGCTTTTCCAGTTCTAACGGTTTGGACTAACACAGTGTGAAAAAACTAAATATAGACTACTTTTGTTAAAATCAGATTAGACTAATTCTATATGAAGTGCTTTAATGAAAAATGTTTAATGGTTGAAACCCTATAACTCTGGAGTTAAAATGCAGGTGCAGGAATGATACTCTACTCTCCCTGGAGGGCAAACTGGTACATACTGTGAAATATCAATTAAAGTTTATAGTTGCCTGGGTTGGCTAAATGTCTTTTTCATGGGAAATTTTCATTCTCTTATGAAATAATCATTTGGGGTTAAAATATGTGCTGAATTATGTGGGCATTCCAAGTTATTAAGAAATGGCTTTATTTTACAAGCAAGCCGTAAGCATTCTTTGCTGTTTTTATGAGGTCATCGACATGACTTTTAAATGGGGCGCCGGGCCAACTCCGATTCTCACATCAGTTCATTAATTCACACAGCTGTCTCTGCAAACTACAAGAATAATATATACTGCAGACGGCGGGCCAGAGAGGGGGTGGGGTGAGAGCTCCAGGCTGTATTTCAGCCCGGGAGATCCTGCTGACATCATAAACTATGAGAAGACAGCTTAAGCTGTTTGGGGAATGGCGGTAGCCCCCCTGATGGAAATACGGCTGGCCTAATTGATTCTTTTTCATTTCAGAACGTACAGAGCGGGGACACCCAGTCGTTTTTATTCTGAGCAGAGTCAGAACATGAAAGGCGGGCCCTGTAGGAGAGCATTAGTGGGGAAACCCAAGCAGCAACCTGAGGTGTGGGGATGGATTTGATTGTGTTCATGATGGATCCGCGGCCATACCGACCTAGGGAAAGGCACTGGTGGAGTTTACTGGATTGTGATCTTGTTTTAGAGGCAATTGTGAACTTACCATCTTCCAAATGAGATGTGACAAGGACAGTGATTGTCCTGTGAGTGAGAGTCTAGGAGAACCAGATTTTTTGTTGTTGTTTTTAATGGTGGCAACTGAGCATGTGGAAGTTCCCAGGCTATGGGTAGAATTGGAGCTGCAGCTGCCAGTCTACACCACAGCCACAGCAACGTGGGATCTGAGCCACATCTGTAGCCTATACCATGGCTCAACGGCAATGGTGGATCCTTAACCCACTGAGCGGGCCAGGGATCGAACCTGCATCCTCACGAATATTAGACGGGTTCGTTTCCACTGCACCACAGCAGGAACTCCGAGAACCAGAACTTCTGAAGACGGTCCCTCACCCTCTCCACTGCCTGATTTATAGCCAACATTACATAGGAAATATCCTGTGATGGGTCTTCTGACTGCTCTTCCCACTCGATCAGAAAAAGGCACTGCTAATCACTGCATGGAAAACTCATTCTGGCCTGAGCCCACATTTCTGAAGGGTTTAGTACCAACCTGAATTGGCAGGCACCTTCAGCAAAACTTACATTTAGGAGACTATCCTGGTTCCTGAGGCCTCCTTCAGCATTAATGTGATATTTTTAACAAGGCGATCTGCAGTCTCATATCCTTTACATTGCAAATTTGTTTGGGTTGCCATGGGAAGGTGAGCTAAGTCTCTTTGAGAGTAATTTCAGTGTTACAAATAAATCCAGCCAAGTTTTTATGTCTTTGGCTGGGGGAATGTTTTATGAAATGTGACATTTTAAGTGTGCTCTTCAAGTGACTCTCCATTAAAACCTTGACACCTGTGTGCATGTGGATGTTGGAGACTTCGCTGCCCTTATCTCATCTGTATACACAAATGTCTTTTTGTACATGTGAATTGAAGCTTTGCGTGAAAAACAGATGTGTCCTTAAAGAGCGTGAGACACTTGGTGCATAGCAAAGAGGAGAGACATTCAAAACTAGTGAAGAGATCGGGGTTGATACTTCTCTAGACTTCCCCCCACATACACATTTTTTCTGTTTCCCTTCTGTACTAATTATTCTATGGACAATTATTCTATGGATTTTTCTCTTGGGGTCTTGGAACTATGTGAAAGCCTAGCACGCTGAGCAGGAGCTGTTAGCGCGGTCGGGCTGCCGCAGCTACCAAAGCCTGGGTGGCTTATAAACAACGGACGTGAATTTCTCTCTTATAGTTCTGGAGGTTGGACGTCCAAGGTCATGGTGCTGGTAGATTCTGGGTTTGGTGGGAACCTATTTCCTCTTACGAGACCTTGTTGAGAGTACCCATTGTGTCTCAGTGGGTTACGAACCTGACTAGTATTGTGGGTTTGATCCCTGGCCTCGCTCAGTGGCTTGAGAATCCAGCATCGCCAGAAGCCACAGCGTAGGTCAGAGACGCGTCTCTCACCCTGAGTTGCTGCGGCTGTGGCCTGTGGCTGTGACGTAGGCTGGCAGCTGCAGCTCCAATTGGACCCCTAGCCTGGGAACCTCCATATGCCGCAGGTGCAGCCATTAAATAAATAAATAAATACATATATAAGAGTTCCCTTTGTGACTCAGCGATTAATGAATGCGACTAGGATCCATGAGGACGAGGCAGGTTCGATCCCTGGCCTTGCTCAGTGGGTTAAGGATCCGGCTTTGCTGTGAGCTGTGGTGTAGGTCGCAGATGCGGCTCAGATCCTGCATTGCTGTGCCTGTGGCGTAGGCCAGCGGCTGCAACTCCAATTTGACCCCTAGCCTGGGAACCTCCATATGCCATGGGAGCAGCCCTAAAAAGCAAAAATAATAATAATAATAAATAATCATCTAAGCCAGATAAGGAGACTCAAAGAGGAAGGAAGAAAAGAGTGACAGGTCCCCAGCAAGTCCAGAACCTTTAGGCTCAAGAATAATCCTGACTAAAAGCTCTTCCCTCCAGACCCCTGGGACCGAGTTCCTACCTCCAAGACCCACGGGAAGGGACTGGGCCCCCTGGCTTCGCTGGCCCAGGCCCCTCTGCAGCTCCCCAGGGCTGGAACGGCAAGCTGATGGCTCTGCCAGTCTGGAGTTGCGGGGGCAGCTCACGTGGGTCCCCTGGGTGCTGCCTGGCGGTGGCTCTGTGTGATGGTCCCACCCCCCAGGCCACCCTCTGCCTGGGTCTTGGGCGCTTGGAAGCTTCATCCTTGGAAATCCAAGGGAGGGAGCCAGGTTCTCATGCTTTTCTCTGCACGTCAGAGCCCCACCTCGGGCTGCCCGGGGGCACAGGGATGTGGGGGGAACAGAGGCTGCAGTGTGAGGCCGTGGGGCATCCTGAGCAGCGGTGGCTTCTTTGAAATTGTTGGGCCCCTCAGGGTCCTCGTTCCGCGGCTAGAGTCCTGAGTAGGTCCTCCCTTTGACTGACTAAGCTCTTCTTTGCCCTGATAAATAGTGCTGCACTTCTGACGAGGCCAATCCCTAGTAATCCCCTGAGCAACTTTTTTTCTATTACATTTATTTTTTATTTTTATTTTTTTGTCTTTTTAGGGCCGCACCCGCGGCATATGTAAGGTCCCGGGCTAAGGGTCAAATCGGAGCTGCAGCTAACGGGTAAACCACAGCCACAGCAACACGGGATCCTTAACCCATTGAGCAAGGCCAGGGATTGAACCCGTGTCCTCGTGGATTCTAGTCGGGTTCTTAACCCACTGAGCCACAAGGGAAACTCCCTAAACTTATTTTTTTTATTAGGGTATAGTTGTCTTACAGTGATGAGGCAATTTCTGCTGTATAGCGTAGAGACCCAGTTATACATAATGGAAGATAATATGAGAAAAAAAAAATATATATATATATCCCCTTAGCAAATTTGACCATACCTTTCATGTTCTCTCCTGAACAGGCTTTCTCATTTTTTAAACATGGACAGACAGAATTTTCCAAATTTTAAAATCTATTTCCTTTCTGATTAACAGTCCCATTTTAAGTCATTTTTCTCATCTTTCATTTCACTGTAAGCCAAGCCACACCATTGGGCCTAGAAATTTCCTCAGCCAGATTTCTAATTTCATCATTCATAAATTCTACAGTCTACAAAACATGAGAACACAAACATAATCCAGCCAAGTCCTTTTCCACTTTATAAAAAAATATGAACATATGAACTTGAGGGGAACACAAGCATTCAGTCTGTAGCTGGAACCCCAACAAACAAGTGGCAGTCCCCAACCTGTGCCTCATAGGCTTTCAAGTGGCTCTGCGCCCATTGCCCCATGCCTTAGCACCCCTCCACAGCCTCCTCCACCACTGTGGGGGGTGGGTGATCAGTTGCAAGCACTGTCCCACCAAGAAAAGGTTGATGACTCCTCAGCCTTAAGAAGGCAGTTCCCCCTTTGATGGGCTTGTGTTTACAAATCCAGCTTTAGTTCAATCTGTTGAAATTTGTCTTAAGATTGAAATTTCCTTTGTGGCTAAGCAGAAACAAATCTGACTAGCATCCATGAGGATGCAGGTTTGATCCGTGGCCTTGCTTAGTGGGTTAAGGATCTGGCCTGGCCGTGAATGGTGGTGTAGGGCGCCGACAAGGCTCAGATCCCGCATTGCTGTGGCTGTGCTGTAGGCCAGTGGCTACAGCTCTGATTCGACCCCTATCCTAGGAACCCCTGTATGCTGAGGGTGCAGCCCTAAAAAGACAAAAAAAAAAAAAAAGCTATTTGTCTTAAAGTGATATTTTGTGTTACATTTCCATACATAAAGGAAGTGCAAGTATAGCATAATAATGGGTTTTTTCAGTTCAAAGAGAATGATTGTTAACTTTGCATGCTAGAGGTAGTAGATCATTAAAATAAATGACAGTTCTTGTGGACGAAGTGACCCCAATAAGGCAAAACTGGACAGTTAATTAAGGGAGTAAGCTTATAAATTAGATAAGGGAGCAGGAATTTAGAGAAAACTTCATGAAAGTAGGAATCTTAAATGTTCAACCACCAGCAATCAGAGAGTTTGTTGAAATCAGAAACCTGTCTTGCTAGTCTTTTGAGGGTTAAGACCTCTGGAATTCATAGTTGACAGGTGTTACGGACTGACATTTGGGTTCCCACAAGATTCACGCATTGAAACCCTAACCCACAATGGGATGGTATTTGAAAGCAGGGCTTTTGGAAGGTGATTATGTTTAGATGAAGTCATGAGGGTATACAAAATATAAAATTCAACCAAGTAAATTTGAAGATTCCGTGTTACTATGGCTGTGGCATACATAGGCTGGCAGCTGTAGCTCCGATTTGACCCCTAGCCTGGGAACTTCCATATGCTGCAGTGCGGCCCTAAAAAGAAAAAGCAAAAAAAAAAAAAGAGAGAGATTGAAATGAGTATCTGAGAAATGCCCCAGCTGACTTTCATGCAAGGCCAGCAGAAATAGAATCTATAAAGACTGTGGCACTTATGCATAAAGTCCATTCCACTTCTGCAAAAAAATGACCCTTCATTGCCAGAATTTTGATATCTTGATGTCCTTGTAACATGACAACAGTTAGATTCTCAGTCAGAGAAGTTAGGATGGTCAGCAGTGGCTGCTGAGTAACTCAAGATGGCTTTTTAGTTCATTCTAGCTCCCTGGCTAACTCCATTTTTCTTTTTCTTTTATTTTTTCTCTTTTTCTTTCTTTCTTTTTTTTTTTGGCATAGCTTTACTAACTATAGAATATTTTAGAAAGACTATTTTCATCCCTAGAAAGAGGCCCCAAGGACCCCTTCCTCCAGACACTCAAGCACCTGCTGTTGGACTTCATTCAACTGCCACTTAACAGAGACTATCAGTGGGCTCCTGTAATTGTGGGTTAAGGATGCAGCGTTGCTGTAGCTGTTGCACAGGTCACAGCTGCAGCTCGGATGCAGTCCCTGGCCCAGGGACTTCCATATACTGCCAGCATGGCCAAAAAAGAAAAAACAAATAAATACATAACATTTTGGGGAAAGCATATAATCAGAAATTGTACAATAAACCCCAAAAAATGATTGTAAAAATATTAATGTCTAAATTGTTACCCCCTCAAAAAAGTATGAAAGATCTTTTTCTGAAAGACTTCAAATCAAGATTATTCAGATCCTTTCCAAATATATTTTTCTGGAATTATTTATTCTGTTTTTATTGTACGTATTTAACCCTAAATTCTATGAGGAAAATTCCAAAACGTCTGATGGATATCAGATGGTTTCTGTTAGATTTGCAATCTACAAATTCCAAGCACTCTGTTCTTCCTCCTTTTCATTCACAAGAAGGTCACGTTAACTAAAGCCTAAAATAATAAAATTTAACTTTTGTTTAGACATATTGACTTTCTAAAAAACCAAAACTGATTTTCCAGCCTACTTCATTGTTAAGCTGGAAGTTTGCTAGTGTTGTACTTTCCCTTTCAAGATATTATGTGTAGGTAAGAACAGTGCAAAACTGGAAATTGGGGACAAAATTTCAAATCTATTTTCAAATGTCCAAATATTCTGACTTTAACTTAGCAGGTTGTAATTAAATATTGATCCTATGCTTGATGTTTAGGAACCACCTTAACAACATGAATTTTATAAATGACTGTATAAAGTATGGTATTATCAAATGTCTTAAACATACAATTTCATTTACAATAGTAGAGATTCCTTTTTTAAAATTTTATTGGAGTATAGTTGACTTACAATGTTACATTAGTCTCAGGTGTACAATGAAGTGAATCAGTTATATATGTACATATATAGGAGAGATTTCTTTGTCTCATTATTATTATAAGGAATTTCCTGATTTTTTTTTTTTTTATAATATCCAGGTTGATTCTTAAATGCCAGTGCATGCAAATATTTTCATTTGGTTACTTTCACAGCAAGTATAGTTTTCTTAATATTACCCTTAAATAGGGTTATTTGTAGCATAATTCACACAAATGAATGCATTTAACTTAAGTTAGTTCTTATCAACCACATTGTTAGTTTTGGTTGATTTGCGGTCCATTGTAGTACTGTTACTTTTCTCTCCACTTTAAAAATGAGATGCTTACAATAGAAATGTTATTAAAATATAACAAAAAAGGAAAAGTCAAACAAAAATCACTTTGTGGGAAATTTGCCTCTTGCCTTATAAAATTAATGACAGTAAGGTTTACGATGCTGACACTGTGTCAGGCCTTGACTATGGAAGTGGCTTAGTGTTTTCGCAAGTAGACGTATGCCCGCATAGAATGAGGGTAGCTCCGTCTAGATGGAATTTCACCTTGAAAGAGGTAATTTATTGCATATATGAGCCACTAGATCTGATAAAGGAAAAGTATTCCAGAAAAAAAAAGTGTAGTACCTCCTATAAGAATTTCTTAGATGAATATTCTGTGCTATTTTAACTTTGAACAGATTGGTCTTTTCTGAGGTCCTTGTCAAGTACAATAATTCCTCATCAGACTAAAATGAAATTGCATATTTTAAAATTTACTCGAAGATGAACTTACTTTGGGTCAAAAATCGAAACATTTTGTAATTTTTTTTTTAGGGCCACACCCGTGGCATATGGAGTTTCCCAGGCTAGGGGATCGAATCGAAGCTACAGCTGCTGGCCTACACCACAGCCACAGCAACGCAGGATCTGAACTGCATCTATGACCTACGCCACAGCTCCCAGCAGCAACGGATCCTTAACCCACTGAACGAGGCCAGGGATGGAACATGCACCCTCATGGTTACCAGTTGAATTCGTTTCTGCTGCGCCACAATGGGAACTCCAACATTTTGTAACTGCAACACAAATTCTGTAATTGAATATGGAAAACAGTGTGTAACTGTTGTCAAGATTCTCTTTCCAAAGTAACCCAGCTGGTGGAGTTGGACACACATGCTTTTCCATGTAGTCGGAGCGACTTCCTGAACTGGAACAGGTGTCATTAATTTGAAAGGAGATCTTTAAAGGGTCTCAGGGAAAACTTTCCACCCCCTCCGGCCCCCATCTGACTCCCATGCAAGTTGCCATAGCAATTGGTATCTGCCATTACGGGTCTTTCCAATTATTTGAGCAATGACTCGGTTCTTCAGGGTAACCCTTTACATAGACTTGCTGTTAAGAGATTTGTGTATCCTCAGCTCTTCTCTCTTATAGCTTCAACCCTCAATTGATCACAAATACCACTCAAGTGCCATCCTTCCCCACTCTTAGAGCCATTTCCTGGAGTCTCTGAGGACCCATCTCAACTCCTAGGCTGTTAGAAGACTGCTCCTAAGCTCTCTCCCCCTGATCCACAGTTACTGATCACATGACTTCTGCTTCAGACACACCAAATTCTTACCTCTCCTGGAACACGTCTGGCTCTTTCACAACTCCGTGACTTTCTTTTCCTGGCTTTTCTCTTATTCTGCCTAGCCAAACAAACGACTCATCAGTCAATGGTCATCTCAAATGCTACCACCTCCAGGAAGCCTTCCCTGATTGACTCGTCTATGCTCCAACAGCATCTCTTTTACCGTGCATAGCAAATTGTAGTATTTTTTTTTTGTCTTTTTTTGTCTTTTTAGGGCCGCACCTGCAGCATATGGAGGTTCCCAGGCTAGGGGTCAAATCGGAGCTACAGCTGCTGGCCTACACCACAGCTCACAGCAACGCCAGATCCTTAACCCACTGAGCGGG
Organism: Catagonus wagneri; assembly: GCA_004024745.2. NCBI lineage: Eukaryota > Metazoa > Chordata > Mammalia > Artiodactyla > Tayassuidae > Catagonus > Catagonus wagneri. The sequence goes on from PVHT021183584.1 coordinate 14,325,912, forward strand.
CCCAGGGATTGAACCTGCATCCTCATGGATGCTAATCGGTTCGCTAACCACTGAGCCACGCTGGGAACTCCAGTATAATTTATTTTTGATCACAGCCTCCCCCACTAGACTAAGCTGCCCAAGAGCACAGGTGACTTCTTACCTTTTCTAGGTCGCTGCCGTGGCTGCATTTTAGATTATGTGTCTGCTATAAGAAATTTGTTTTTTTAATTTTTTTTAATTTGTTTTCTAGAACTCACTGCAGATATCCATTCCGAGGGCCTGAAATACCTCTCCAACTACTGGGACCACCCTGTTGCTAAGGTAAGACTGTCCTCACATTGGCCGTCCATGCTGGGTCCAGCATAATTCTAAGTGACCAAAGGGAATATGAGCTGCCACCACCCGCACAGACAGCACCTCACTGCGATGGAACTAACTGACTGGTAGGAGATTTATCCCCATATGCAGTGTGTTTATCTTCCAATAACCCTGTGTGCTTCTTGCTCATTTTGAGGCCTGCCTTAATCGATGCCCTGAATCCAAACCACATTTCTAGCTCCTGTAAGAATTCAGTGCTTCTGAGTCTTAACTTTGTTTTCTTAGTGACATCAGTTTGTTTTAACATTCCCGTCAGGGATTCTGTTGTGAGAGGAGACATAAATTAGGCTTTGTGTGGCTTATTTGGAGTAGCTCATGCGCAGAGTTTGATGAAATGATCTTTGAAAATCCAGAAGACCTTATCCACGACGGTAGCATAACCCAGTTTCTTCTTCACTATCCCATCTTACGTCCTTCTGGGGGAACAGTAATGCGTATTTTAGGCAGGAGCCAAACTCAAGGGAAAGAAAGGGTTTGAGGGTGAAATGGGGGGCAGACGAGAACCCCGGTTTGGTGAAATATATCTGCCCGCTCGGTGTAGTGATCCTCAGGCTGCTGGCTTCCTCTACTTTTCCGCTCGACTCCCCCACCTGCAAGGTCAGCTGCTCCAAGGAGCAATTTATAAACTTGCAGTTCATATTGTGGTTGCTGTTCCAGGGCTGACATGAAATTAAATCAGTCTTGAGTGCTGCAGGATACAAAAGCTACCTTCCGAGTTTACGGAGCCCTCCGCGACTCCTAATAAATCTTGGAAAGGCAGCATTCCACCAGCAACTACCCAGTTTCTCCGCTCACAAAAGGACCTTGAAATGGAAACTGGAGTTTTCTTTGAGGCCATATTTCATACCAGGGAGAGAAAGATGCACATGGAAGCCACATTCTTAAGTGTCCTTTTTCCAGCTCCGGGGCTAGCACTGGGCAAGACAGTGTTAAGTGAGTCCTTAACTTACTCCTCCATGTTCTAAACTACTGGGGCCACAGGGCATGAAAACCCCCATGAAAAGTTGACTGTCCCCACAGAGTTTCTTTATTGTTTTTCAAGAGCAGAAGTTTGAGTTTTTGAAAATTCCATGAGCCTAGACGTATCCCTTTGCTATAAGTGTGTCACCCTTCAAATTCCAGGGCCTCCGAAGCCTATGCAGGAGGCTGATCAGTGTGGCTGAGACTCAAGAGTCTGAAACAGGCTGTCACATGGTCTGGTCTCCATGGCGGTCACATTTTTTAATGTTTTAAACTAAAACTTAGTCTCGAGTCATGAGTCAAATCTGCCTCCAAATCTTGGGACATAGAGTCCGTTATCAACTCCTGTGCTGAGAGTTTTTTTAGGCATTAACACATAATTTTCCCCAAACCTCTCTGAGCAAAGTATTAACCCTGTGATGATTAATTTTATGTGTCAACTGGCTTGGCCATGGTACCCGGTTTTGGGCCAACCACCAGTGTAGGCGTCGCTGTAAGGGTATGTTTTAGATGAGATTATCATTTAAGCCTGTAGTCTTCGGGTAAAGCAGTTTAGCTTCTATAATGTGAGTGAACTCATCTAATCAGTTGAACGCCTTGAGAAAATAAGACCGAATTCCAGCGAGGAAGAGGGACTTCTGCCTCCACACTGCTCGCAGACTCAAGCTGCATCCTCGGCCCTGGCCTGGGTCTCCAGTCCCCAGGCTGACCTTGCAGATTTCACACTTGCCAGCCCCCACAATCCATGCACCAATTGCTTAAAATAAATCTGTGTATAAATACATGGATAGATATTATATAGATATTAATAATATAATTAATATATTATAATTTATATTAATTATATTAACAATATTATTACTAATATTTATATTATATGTAATATTGTTAATATCATTATTATATAGAAATATATATTATATAATACATAATAATTATATCATATATTATATATGATATTATGTATATAATAATTACATATATAATAATTATATATATAATTGCATATATAATAATTATATAATATAATTACATAATATAATATATAATTATATAACATATAATAATTATATTATGTATAATATATATAATAATTACACATATAATAATTACATTATATATAATAATTACATATAATAATTATATAATATATAGAAATATTAACAATGTTTATGTATTATATTATTACTGGATTAAATATGATTAAATATAATACAGTATATGTGTATATGTTAATTGTTACCTATATATTAAATTAGATATTATATTATTAAATATCAAATATAATATGCCCAGTTAGATATTATTAGATATATTATTTATATATAGTGGGGCGGTGAGGAAGGGAGAGAGAGTTCTCTGAAGAACCCTGACTACTAACCACATCTCCGTGTTACAAATAAGAAAGCAGAGCTTCAGGGAGACCCCGTAACTAACCGCAGGCCGCACATCCCGGGAGCAGCGGAGCAGAATGCGGCCGCTTTTTCCTGCAGGACCATCCTCCATGCCCCTCCCAGCCCGTGGCCCGCAACCTCGGGAGGGGCGGGTGAGGAGCTGGCGGAGTCTAATCCTGTCATCGCTTTATTGGAAAGCTTTTCACTGCAGCCCGCATGAGGGAAAACGATTTGCTTGGGATGAATGTGGCCACCAGTGCGTTATTTCCCTTAATCTAAACAGAGCCTCAGGCACACTCCATTGATCAAGCCTTCAAGCTGAAAGGTTGCCTTAATGCTGGCCAGCAAATATTATGTTTCTCAGGCAGCCCTGTGCTGTCAACCACATTTCCTGATCCACTCTGATTAGATATATAAACAGCTCCAGTAAAACAGAGCTGGAGCTTTGCTGTTAAAAATATAAGATAAGGCTTCCATAAAGATTCATCAAGAGCTGAAATGCTGTCTACATTAGGCCTGAGCCCTCATAGTGACAGCTTCTTTTTTTTTTCTTTTTCTTTTTCTTTTCTCTCTCTCTCTCCTTTTTCCCCCCCTTTTGGTGTTATAAGGGTCAGTGGGCAAATAACCATGATTTATAATCATATTTTTAATAGCGACTGGTGCTCCAGCTAAGGGACACTTTGGGGAGAAAAAAAGGGTTGCAGTAATGGAGCAGAGTCACAAAGTGGTCTTGCATGAATGAGCCAGCACACAATGGACATTAGCAAAGTTACTTAGTCATTGTGGAACTGCTAAGAAGTGCCACTCTGTCCCCACTAAGATCTGGGAGGAAGGAGGCTGATGTCTGCAAGGTGCAAAACGCTTATGAAGGAAAGATAAGGGCACTCCGGAAACGCAGGGAAATGAAGCAGTCCATCCCAAACATCTTACACCTCCAGAGCATCATGCCTGCTTCGGATACACCTTATAAGCTAAACACATAAAAGGCAAGGAGATTTTTTGGAATTTTATTATAGATATGTGTATTTAATTGGTATACATTTCAAAACACTTTTCTAACCTTTGAAAGATGGACTAAAGAATTTTTCCAGCTCCACTCTCTTTGAATGAGAACATATGCCTTTTCTAGATAATTTTTGGCTTTGGTTTTACAGAAAAGTAAAAGGATTATCAATATCAGTTTAAAAAAGCAAAACATGAGGTGAGAGTGAGAAGAGAATTATTCAAAATTGCTTGCTGGGAAACTGTAAGAAGTTAACATGCTAGATGAAGTTTTCATGTGCATTGATATTGGAGTTCTCCTGTGGTACAGAAGGTTAAAGATCTGGTGTTGTCACTGCAGCAGCTTGGGTCACTCCCTTGGTGCAGGTTCAATCCCTGGCCTGGGAAATTCCACATGCCATGGGCAGGTGGCCCCCCCCACCACCACCCAAAAAAGTGCATTGATGTTTATATGTATTTTCTTGGAGTTCCCACTGTGGTGCAACAGGGTCAATAGTGTCTCTCCAGTGACCAGACACAGGTTGGATCCCCGTGTTGCCGCAGCTGTGGCATAGGTCACAACTGCGGTCTCGATCTGATCCCTGGCCCAGGAATTCCATATGCTGCAGGTTGGCCAAAAATGAAAAAAAAAAAAAAAAATGCCTCTGGCATATTTATATATAATTTTTCTTCTTCTTCCTCTCCTTCTCCTTCTTCTTCTTGGCTTTAAAAATCTTTATTTTTTCAGAAGTAATTATTTATTTGTTTATTTGTTTGTTTTTTCTTTTTGTCTTTTTAACTCTGCACTCATGGTATATAGAGGTTCCTAGGCTAAGGGTTGTATTGGAACTGTAGCCACAGGCCTATGCTTCAGCATAGCAACTCCAGACCTGAGCCACCTGCGACCTACACCACAGCTCACAACGACATCAGATCCTTAACCCACTAAACAGGGCCGGGGATTGAACCCGTGTACTCATGGATGCTAGTTGGGTTTGTCACCACTGAGCCACAATGGGAACTCCAGAAATTATTCAAAAAAATTTTTGTTTATTATAGTCGATTTAAAATATTCTGTCAGGAGTTCCCATCGTGGCTCAGTGGTTAACAAATCCAACTAGGAACCATGAGGTTGTGGGTTTGATCCCTGACCTTGCTCAGTGGGTTAAGGATCCGGCGTTGCCGTGAGCTGTGGTGTAGGTTGCAGACGCGGCTTGGATCCCACGTTGCTGTGGCTGTGACGAAGGCTGGCAGCTGCATCTCCTGTTAGACCCCTAGCCTGGGAACCTCCATATGCCGCGGGTGCGGCCCTAGATTAGGCAAAAAGACAAATAAATAAATAAGTAAATAAAATATTCTGTCAATTTCTGCTATACAGCAAAATGACTCAGTTATACATATATATACATTCTTTTTCTCATACTATCTTACATCATGTTCTATCATAAGTGACTAGATATAGTTCCCTGTGCTCTTTAGCAGGACCTCATTGCTTATCCAGTCCAAATGCAATAGTTTGCATCTAGTAACCCCCACACTCCCAGTCCATTCCCCTCCCTCCCCATCTTCTCCCTCCCCCTTGCCAACCACAAGTCTGTTCTCTATGTCCATGAGTTTGTTTCTGTTCTATAGATAGGTTCATTTGTGCCATATTTTAGATTACACATTTAAGTGATATCAATATGGTATTTGTCTTTCTTTTACTGACTTCACTTACTATGAGAATTTCTTTTTCCATCCATGTTGCTGCAAATGCATTATTTTGTTTTTTTTAATGGCTGAGTAGTTTTCCATTGTGTATATGTACCACATCTTCTTAATCTATTCATCTGTCAATGGACATTTAGGTTGTTTCCATGTCTTGGCTATTGTGAATAGTGTTGCAGTGAACATAGGGATGCAGGTATATTTTGGGGTGGTTTTGTTTGTTTGGGGGGATTTTGTTTGTTTGCTTTTTGCTTTCTAGGGGCTCATCTGCAGCATATGGAAGTTCCCAGGCTAGGGGTCAAATCGGAGCTGCAGCTACTGGCTTACACTGCAGCCACAGCAATGCTGGATCCTTAACCCACTGAGCAAGGTCACGTATCAAACCTACATCCTCGTGGATACTAATCAGGTTCATTACTGATTCCTGAGCCACAGCAGGAACTCCAAGTGTATATTTTTGAATGAAAGTTCTGTTTGGATGTATGCCCAGGAGTGGGATTGCTAGATCATATGGTAGTTCTATATTCAGTTTTCTGAGGTACTTCCATACTGTTTTCCACAGTGGTTGTACCATATATATAATTTCTAAAAGACATTTTGCTCACATAAAAAGCTGATTACTCACCACTTTAAAGATCACTTAAAATTTTCCTGAACTAAGCAACGCAATGTCTACTCAATACTAAAAATAATTGGTAACAGCCACTGACCATTTACTGTGTACTCAGCGCTGTTCTACGTACCTTTATACAAATTAGCTGAGAAAATCCTCCCAGCAATCGAAGAGCTGGCTGCTTTTATTATTTCCCTCTTAATTTCAGTCTATAAAATTATACATGCTAAATTTAAATCCTTCTGAATTAGAATAGTATTCTCTCAGGTTTGGGTTAACATCAGATGTAAATATCATTTATTTTCCTGAGATGGTAGTTTTATTTTCCTGGAATTATCGGAGTGTCTAGTTCTTCATCAGAATCAGGTGAAGAGCTTTACAAAAATGCAAGTTCGTGGGCCACACCACCGCCAACTGCTGGATCTCTACAGATGGACCTCAGCATTCCAGCCAGGAAGGTGCTATTTTTATCCTTCTCACAGAAGTAACTGAGTTACATAAAGATTAAATAACAGCCTGAAGTTACACTGAGAGTAAGTGCAGGAGCTAAATGCAAACATAGGATGACGGTAGGGGTGTTTTAAATTGTACTTTAGTTGGTCTTAGTATATTTGTGCATCTATAACAAGCAACATATTTTCTTTGGACTCCAATACTCAAGGTACTCAACTATTAAATGCTAAGGTGAGATGAGGCTGAATCAGGACACATCTGCAGGAACTTGAGTCAACTCTCTGAGGCTTCCAGAAGAACGGATCTGTGTGGACTTTCGTTCTTTCCTTTAGATCAAATGTTCTTAGGCTTGGGTCTCACACGCAAAGGGGTTTCCTGCTAGACTGACTGGAGAGACTCTGCCAGACAGATGTGGGTCAGTGAACAGAGCTGGACAGACGTCCGGGACCATCGGCATTTCCAGAAGGAACAGACACTGCACCCACCTAGAATCGGAAGCCCAGGTGCTAGTGACGTCCTGGTCACTTACTGTTTGCTCAGCCCTGAGCCAGTGTCAGCCTCTCCTTAGGATTACTTCTAGCCCAAATGTCAGGGGCCCATGAAGGTCAGTGCCAGGGACATTGTCTCATGAGGAAGAGGTCTACAGCTTCCAAGACAAAGGCTCGGAACAGAGGTGTGGGGGCAAGCGTTTGATAAGTCTATTTCTGAATCAAGGCATATTCTTCACGAGGGACAAAAAGTGAATCTCTGATCAAATCCAGGCACCGAGAGCGCCTCTCGCCTTCAGTGCAGATGGGCTTGCTTGACATGACATCAGCAAGCCAGAGCTGGTGGGGAAGGACAGGGCGCGCCTAATTTTTCAGCCGTGGAAAGAACGTTTTGTTCCATGTGCTATTTTAAAAGTTTGAAACGTAGGTCCCCACATTTTCTAGGAAAGGAATTTTATATTCTAAACATTACACTAGGGGCCTTTACTGTAACAGTAGACTTTTCTCCCCCTTAATTTTGTCTTAACTCCCAAGTACACAATGCAGAGATAAACAGATCTAGCCTTTCACCATGTAAAGCTCTGAAGTGTTTATCTCTAAAACCAGGAGCACTGCAATCCAGTGCGCCCAGTGATACAGATCGCATTACGCCGACCCTGCATTCTTTGGTTGTAATTTCCTGTTTATTCAAGGTCAAGAAGGGGTTTGCTACCACAGGCTGGAATCGGAAAAGTCCTGTGCACCCACGAGAGCCAAAGTTACAAGGACCATCTCTTGTTTGCTAAACAATCCGTGTTTACTCTAACCTCTGCAGTGTTTAGACCTGCCTATTTCCTCGCTATGTTTATGCTCCACTGCTCTATTTACATATTTCTCCCAAGAAACATATAAGAAAGCCGCACACATTGTGATTTTTTTCAAGTAATAATGTGACACCTTTTTCTCATATATCACATCCATCAACTGGTACCTCGTGGTGCTGCCAAATCTATTCTCTTCTGAGGTTAGCTCTGCTGATTACCTGAAACAAACATGAAATTGACAGTGGTTCAATTTCTAAAGTAAAGAGGAGGATTCTCTGCAGCCCCAGCTTTGTGAAACCCAGTTCCATCCTACCTAAACTTAGCTAAATTGAAAGAAATGTTGGTCTCCACAGCTGGCGAGAGCTATCTGTCCAATGAGGCTGCACTTTGCTGGTCCTTAGGGCCTTCCTCCTTCTTAGCCAATCAGGGGCTTCTGCGTGCTGACCACTTACAAGTGCCTCTGTGTCCTTCTTCTTGCTATAATGCCTCTCAGAATGCAACTGTGACTAGTGATTAAGCCCTTTGCCTTCCAAGCAAGTACCTAAGAAATACTTGTTTTTGGTTTCTGACTAATCTTCCTATTTTCAGAAGCAATGCTGACTAATCTTCCTATTTTCAGATGTGGTGCTGAGTGGACTTGCAGAAATGCAAAGCAAGGAGGTGGTTTAAGAATTAGCAAAAGTCTCTTAATGAGAAATTGACCTAGCAGCGAAGGACATCCGTGTGGGTAACTAGAACGCATTTTGAGAGCATCTTATAATCTTACAACTAGACCCAGGCATGAGTCCATGCACAGTGACAGGAGATAAATAGGCCAGAGCTTCTGGAAATTCTAGAGAACAGTTAGGTGATGACCTTTCTCCGTTTCTGTTTCTGTTCTGATTCAGTTTTAACTCTTGCAGGGTGTTACAGACTTTTACAGTGTCCTGAATATTGCTTCTCTAATCCAGTGTTTGTCAACCTTGGGCTACTGAATTCGGGGTCTAATTTGGGTCGTGGGTGCTGTCCTCTACACTGCAGGACATTCAGCCACATACTCATTAGAGGCAAGTAGTATTCCTCCACCCCAATTGTGACAATTAAAATGTCCCTGTCCCCTGTTCTCTGCATCCCCCCCTCCCATGGAGTACCACTGCCGTAATCTTCCACTTCTAAAGTCACAGAGGGCAGAGTAGGGAGCAGTCTGCATCTCCATCACGTGAGTAAATGTATGTGGCCCACTTCCTATGGACCACATGAAGGCCTTGCAGATGGTAGCCAGCCATTCCCCATCTTGTAAAGGATCTTTCCCTGGAGGCTTCCAGCCAGCATGAAGCACCTAAGCCCAAAACGGCTGCATGTATGACCTTGAATATAAAAGGTAAGGGGTGGGAAGGCAAAAATAATTAGCAGTGGAGATAGAACCCATTCGAGGGAGCTGCAGTTTGAGGTTCCCAGCAGAACACTGTCAAGAGTTCATAGAGCATCTCACAAGAGAGTTCACTGTGCATATCTGTCACCCCTGCCCCCAAGATGCCCAGGTTAGACAGGAGCTGCACTGACCAATTAAGGCTTCTCCTCCTTTTCTGCTTCCTAGAGGAGACAGAGGCTGCATAGTGGATATGAAAGGAGGGACCCATGAGGGAAGAGAAAAGAAAGAATGGAAAAATAGAGTCTACACTGTTCATCTTTCAATTTATAAAATTAGAAAGGAAACATTCTGTGCCAACCCAGAAGGCTAGCTAGGGCAGGGGTTAGAGGAAGCAAGTATAACGTGAAAATACAGACTAAGACTTTGCCTGTGCTGGTGTTTGATGCTATCTGTCAGGAAAATACCTGAAAAGATCTTGAATTGGGCGAAATAACACTTTTCTTAAGAAGTGGGTGAAATCATTTTTACGGAACATTCGTTTATTGGTGGTCTCGTGGGTCCCAGTGGACACCGGCTCTGGTTTGGGGCTGCCCGGGTGTCTCTGTTTATGACCATCCTCGTTACCAGCTTCTCCTTTCCAGCTCTGAGAAAGGCTAGGCCCGCTTTGTCCTCAGAGCAGCCCCTGGACCCCAGCCTTGGCCTTCAGGAGAAGCCAGGGCAGGGCCTCTGAGTGTAGAAGATGAATAAACTTGCCTGCCCCATGAGTCACTAGCAGATTTTACTTTTCTTCTGTGCTCTCAGATATTGGACAAGAAGAAAATGGGCTTCTTTTCTTTTTCCTAGCTTTACTGAGATACGCTTGACATATAACATTGTGTGCATTTAAGGCATATAGCACATGGATTTGATACATTTATAAAATGGAAAAAGATCCCCATCCTAGTATTAGCTATCACCTCCATCCTGTCACAGGACTTCTTTGTCGTGAGAACATTTGCCATCTTCTCTCAGACAGATGAGGGAAAGAGGTGGAAAGAGAGCTTTTCACTAGGCATGTTTATATGTCTTTTGGTTTTTGAAACATGTAAATGCAAGAGCTACTCAAAAATTAAAATGAAGTGAAATTGAAAATAAGACTGTGCAAGGATGCACACACACGCACACACACACAATCTAGTCTCTAGCAACATTCAAATATATGATGCAGTATTATGAACTAGAATCACCACACTGTACTTCATTTTATTTATCTTTTCCTTTTGAAAGTCCAGTCTTTTGATCATGAACTTCACCTTCTGGCCCTCCTGCTCTTAAGAGGACTCTTTTAGGTAACAGATGATGTTATTTATTGTGTCCATGTTCTAGGAGAGACAGTGACCTCAGGGCTTTCTTGTAGGCCAGGGAAGCCCATCCTCTGTGTCCATGTGCCGCTCAAGTAATAGTTGTCCAACATGTACCTGCTGAGTGAATGAATCCCCAGGTCAAGAGAGCGTAATTTTGTTTTATTTTTATTTCTTGGGAAATAAAATTTTTGTTGCATTTATAACAGTAATAGGATGAAGATCTGTTTTAAAATCATGTTTATCAGTTCACTAGAAAGACTAATTGTGTGCTCATTAGAAGATAATTAGCATAGTAGTAAACTGTATTTGCCTTCAGGCTCTGTAGAAGTAAAATCATTTGAAGCATAATGAGTAGAAAAAGACCGGAGGAGAGCAACAGAACTGGCAGAATCTCATTAAAGGCAAGCTCTGTTAACACACAGTGGGGGGTGGGGGTGGGGCAGATGGGGAAGGGAGTGGGATGGACTGGGAGTTTGGAGTTAGTAGATGCGAACTATTACATTTAGAATGGAGAAGCAGTGAGGTCTTGCTGTATAGCATAGGGAACTATATTCAATCACTTGTGACAGAACATGATAGATAATATGAGAAAAACGAAATATATATCTGTGGTCATTTTGCTGTATGGCAGAAATTGACAGAACACTGTAAATCAACCGTAATAAAATTTTTTTAAGAAAGAAGGAAAAAATTAAACATCCAGTTGCTAGAGAAGACCTGTAGTTACTTAGCATGGTGCCTGGTACCTACAAAGTGCTCAGTAAATGTCAGGCTGATAATAATGGTATCGTAATGTCCAGATAATTTAAGCAGTATTCAGATAAGACATTTAAAAAGGGTCAAATCACATATTGAGCAAATTATTTCCTTTTCAATTTGATTCACTTTTTCTGATGACCTCCAGGAATGTTGCCAAGCAGTGCGAGTGCATCCTGTATACCTACTGCTGTTTAATCTCTGACCAGATCTCAAGCTTAGAGCGCGAATTTAATAGCATTGTTGTTTTCATTACATTTATTTTCCTGGTCGCTTTCTATTTATTAAAACACTGCTGATTTTTATCAATGACGGTGTTTAAAGTTTCCTTTAAAATAATACTTATTTATGTGGATAAAGCAAGCCAACTTAAAGAAAATGTGAAGTTTTGGCTAGAGCAGGAAGTGTGCAGACCAGGCAAAATCCTGATGGTGGAAGACTTATGTGTGTCTAAAGTTTGGAAGAGCACTTTGAGATAGTGACTTGGCACCATCAAACCTTCACAATCCAAATGCTTCTGCTCGAGAAAGATGCTGTACCGTGAGTGGATGTCCCCACCACCCCTGCCGGGCCATCTCTTTGGCACAGGTGGCCTAGGAAAAAGTCCTTCCTGCATCAGGTTACTAATGGAGAGAAGGAAATACCAGCCATTGGTGGCTACGCTACCCTTGTCGAATGCCTTGGCGAGCTTCCCTGCTCGCCCCACCCAGCTGGTAGTTGGCTATTCTCATAGAATCCTGCTTAGCGGCAGGTGGACATGTGGCACTCTGCCCCAGGAGACAGAACACTTAGTTCCAAAGGGTGTGCAGGTAATTGGTTAACAAGTGTGGTTCTGGGAGAAGGGCTGGTTTGTGACTTTTGCTGATTTCAGTGGTCTAAGCAATTCACCTTAGCTGCTTTCGGGCAGGGATGTGTTTCACGTATAGCCGACAAAATCCCTGAAGATTTAACAGTTGCCAGCAAGCTCCCGCCCTCCACTCCAAGTCATCTCCCACGGAGGCATTTCATTGTGGAACTACGCTTTTTCTCCCTAGATCTGTCTTTTCTTCTAAACTTTTAGCTCCATGAGTGAAGAAACTTCATCTGTCTTACTCGCCAAAGTCACCTCCATGCTTAGCGCAGTCCTGACACCTAGCAGATGCCCACAAATACTTCCTGCTTACCAAGGCTTATTTGTGGACGGTATGAGATGAAAAGAAATTCCCACAAAGATCTTAGTTCCTTATATCTTGTAGAGTTCTTAGGCTTAGGAAAGTTTTTTTTTTTTTAACTTAAAAAAAAAAAAACAACTTTTTCTTTGAGCAACGGACCAGCCCTGGCTCCAGAGTTTCTAAGAGCAAGTGTATATTTATGTAAGCGCGCGATGAGCTGGGGCTGGAAGGAAGTAGAGCAGAGCCGTCTACGCAGGTCCTGGTTCAAGCTTCAGCCTTCCGCAGCCTCCCTGGCCTGCCAGTAAGAGTGACCCTCAAGCCACCCCCACCCCCACCCCCACTACCACCTCCGCTTGGTGTCCTGCGAACTCTCGGCTCTTACGTATTTTCTCCGAGACTCAGGGGAGTTCAGGCTGGCAGCCCTGCTCCCCCGCGGGGTGGGGCGGCGGGAGCCCGGGAAGCGGAGGGACTGGGAGCCGGGCGGCATCCGGCCCGGAAGGGGCGCTGGGCCGGCGTCACCGGGCACAGGAACGGAGGTGGCCCGTGCGGCTCGCACGCAGGGGAGGCGGGCGGAGGGCGGAGGGCGTGGGCGGCGCTGGACACTCGTCCCCCAAGCGCTGTCTCCGGGGGCCATCTGCGAAGCCACCTGCGCTGCCACGGGTCGCCCCCGGATGTGGGTGGTGACAGGCTGCGGTGTGCACGGTTTCACAGATGGAGTCGCAGACTTCTCTCCCCCTCTAAGTTTAGGATTAGGGACACTCCTTTCCTCCAGGAGTGACCTTCAGGGACCTGCACTCGTTCTTTGCGGATGGAGGGGGATTGCTTCTGCGGCTTAAAAGGAAACTGCCCTTCGTAGCCCACCTGTTTGCCCATCCAGACCCTACCTGCGGTGGGCAGAGCCTGCGCCGGACTTGGACTTCCGTGCCATACCCCTGGGTTGCAAAGCCTCCGAAGGCGCCTGAGAGTAGCGACCTTAGGCAGGACGTTTCTGCCAGCCCAGGACCCCAGCCTGGAGAGAACCTCCTTCTATCTTTCAGTACCTCCTGCCCCTGAGCTTAAAAAGAAGCTCTCCTGGCCAGGATACCCAGGTTCTATTCCCAATGCCCTCACTGAAGACTGCTCCGTGACTTCACGCAAGTTTCTCTGGATTTTAGTCATTTCGTCTGAAAAACGGACGGAGTTGGACCACGTCCCTTTCAGCTCTGATGGTCCAAGATGCTAAAATTCTACTTCTTGGGGATGTAAAAATAGAACACAATCTCTTCCTTTAGAAATATGAAGCACTTAGGGGGAACAAGGCTAACCATTAGAAAACAAATGCCACAGGCTTGTTTCACATGTGGCGCTATGGCAAAACGAAAACTAATAACGTATCTATTTAAAAGTTTCAGTATTTATGAAGACTCCTCCAAGTGCAAAGCATTTGAAATGCTTGACTCGGAATGGATGACAACAACAATCAAATAAATAAAAGGATGAACTCTGCCCCCTATTTCCAAGTAGTTCTATATAAATAATAAATAAATAAATAAATAAGTAAGTAAGTAAGTAAGTAAGTAAACCTTTACCTTAAGGTCTACAAATGTAAAAGGCAGCACCAAAGTGAAGAAAGAGAAAAGGAGTGTAAGACAGAAGACTGAGACAGGACTATAGTTCCCCTTGAGAGGAGGGAAAACTAATGTCTTTTATATTGCCTTTGGATTACAGCTTAAACAGGGAAAGAAAGTAAGAGTGATCAGGTGATTTTTGTTGTTCTATGTCAAGAGGCAATACAGTCCAAATATGTCCATAATACCATTACTGGCACCTGATTTCTGTTTCCTAATAAGAACTATCTTTCACTGCCATCTAGTGTTAATCAGATGAATGAAATTTTTTTCCATATTGTTTTTCCTAAATTCCTTTTCCAACCCTAAGTATTGGGATTAAAATGGAGCATGCAAACCCTCTGTCCTGAACTTCTAGCCTTGTGCTGTGATGTCTGCGTGCTGAAAAACCCTATGTTCCCTCCTCCCCCCACCCCCAGCCCAGGCACATCCTGTGGCTCATAAGCTAGGCTTGTTTTCTATTCATCTTCCCTGATCCTCAGTCATTGGTTCCAGCCCTCTTTCCATGAACTTCGCCTTCAGACGCCAGACTCTCATAGAACCATATGCTTTATTTGCTGGGCAGAAGGTTTGTAGCAGAAAGAGAAAGCCTATAACTCAAAAATAAATTGGGAAGATGACTGAGAAAAGTACCTCTCTATTTTTGTGAGTTGAAACTTTCACTTTGATGAAACCCAAAATCAACAGAAGCCTCTTAACTTTATACCAAATCCTTGAGTTCCACAGGCTCTGAAATATTTTCTAAAAATCAACTAGAAGTTTTTTAGGTAAACATCAAGTTGCTTTCAGGTTTGTCTTATAACTATAGTAAATGTATCTCTAGGCAGAAACAGGCAATGAAATGGCCTTTATTTCAGTTATCTCCAATTTCTCATCTAAAATTGCTATTGTGGTTGTTTTAGTGAACTTGTTAAACAACAAAATCAACAAAATACCAAACTTTGATTATTTAGAGATAACATAAAAAGCACATAATTCACTCGTGATATTCAAATTTAAATCAACTATATTTATAAAAGGCTATCTTAAGAATTCTGTCAAGCTTCTTTTTGAGTAATTTGCATAATCCCTAAATACTAGTGAAACTAAAGTATAGAAAATTCAAAATCACATTTTATGAGATAAAAAATTATTGCTGTGTTTCTGAATCTTCAAAAGTAAGCTTATCTGGGAGTTCCTGTTGTGGCTCAGTGGTAACGAACCCGACTAGGATCCATGAGGACGAGGGATCAATCCCCGGCCCCGCTCAGTGGGTTAAGGATCTGGCGATGCCACGAGCCGTGGTGTAGGTCGCAGACACCACTTGGATCTGGTGTTGCTGTGGCTGTGGTGGAGGCCGGCGGCTACGACTCTGATTCAGCCCCTAGCCTGGGAATTCCATATGCCGTGAGAGTGTGGCCCTAAGAAGACAAGAAAAGAAAAGAAAAGAAAGAAAAAGAAAAAAAAAGAGGAGGAGAAGAATAAAGCTTATCTGAATGTTGAATTAACTCTGTGCTGAGGATGTAGGGACAGGAAAATAAACTGAGCGTTTGGTGGAGACATTTTACATCGCTAACAGATGTCTGGGAACAGGAACAGCTCTGTTCACTTAGTTCATTCACGCTCTTCTTCCCTGTCTCTGTTTCCTGATAAAGCAGGTGTACACTTACCTGAAGATGGAGATTTTCACCTAAACCCTCTTTTACAACTACCTTAAGCGTTTCTTCGTTGTTCTGACATATCTGTAAGGCTGTTTTGGCTATAGCCCCTTGGGACTGGGTTTCGATGCATCTTCTCAGTCTGTCATGTCATCCATAAGTTCACGAGTCAATGATTTGCTAGAGCTTCCCATGCCAGTTTAAGAACCTAGGGTCAAATTTTCAGGAATTTTTCAGACCTCTCTCTTTTTCCTTATCGATTCCTGAGGTTATTGGAGCAGAAAGAAGGTTACTAACTAGTCCTTTTTCGGTGAAGCATATTGGTGACCATGGACCAGCAGGTGCTGAACTCAGGGAATGAACAGACAGCGGGCTAAGTACCCCCGCATCAGCTTAGGGGAGAAAGCTCTGCGAGTGAAAGTGTATACACTAGACTGTGGAAGATTTTAACCCAGAATGAGGTGCAGTAGCCTTCTTTTAGAAAACACACACGCTCCAGCCTTCCAAAACTAGCTCTAGAAGACGTTCTGCTGGTAGGGAAGGGCAGGGTGGTGGACCGGGCAGGACCACAGCCGCGATCAGAGAAATTGCTGCCACCTCTGCCCTCTACCATTTGGCCCTCAGGGAGCTCTGCTTCATCATTTAAACATTCTGACCTAAGTATGAACAAAATCTCTTGATCTAATAATTGGTTCACAGCTGAAAAAGAATGAAATGATCAAAAACAAACTATAGTCAATTCCTTTTTTTTTTTCTTCCCCCGCTATTTAGGGCCACACCCAAGGCATATAGAGGTTTCCAGGCTAGGGGTCAAATCAGAGCTGTAGCTGCTGGCCTGTACCACAGCCACAGCAAGGCAGGATCCGAGCCACCTCTGTGACCTACACCACAGCTAATGGCAATGCCGGATCCTTAATCCATTGAGCGAGGCCAGGGATCGAACCTTCAGCCTCATGGATCTTAGCCCGTTTTGTTACAGCTGAGCCACAATGGAACTCCTCAAGAGCAAGTTTTGAAGGGAGCCAAGCACAAGACGAAGTGCAAGTAGTATAGGCAGGGCAGGTCACATTCAGCTAAGGTTTAGATGGCAAATGAGTTGGGGAAGGAACACAGGACAATTAAATACCCCCTCGATTGGCATATGGACTAAAGTAGCTTCATTTTTGTCAGTAAAAATCAGGCAAGAGGAAAAGAAAGCCAGAATCAGTAATGGTCAGACTCAGTAATGGTTCAGATTTAGTTATTATTTTCTCTCTCTA
This sequence comes from Catagonus wagneri, assembly GCA_004024745.2. Taxonomy (NCBI): domain Eukaryota; kingdom Metazoa; phylum Chordata; class Mammalia; order Artiodactyla; family Tayassuidae; genus Catagonus; species Catagonus wagneri. The sequence goes on from PVHT021183584.1 coordinate 14,342,775, forward strand.
CCTATAGGTTATGATTTTTTTTTTTTTTTCCGCACTTGTGGCATGTGGAAGTTCCTGGGCCAGGACTGCACCTGAGCCACAGCAGTGACAACACCACATCCTTAACCCACTGAACCACCAGCCACCAATTTTTCAGGTATTTACTTACTTATTTATTCAGTTTTAAGGCCTGCAAGGCATGTGGAAGTTCCTAGGCCAGGGACTGAATCTGAGCCACAGCTGCAACCAATGCCGAAATTGCAGCAATGCCAGATCCTTTAACCCACTGTGCTGGTCAGGGGATTGAACCCCACCTCCACAGCTACCCAAGCCACTGTAGTTGGAATCTTAACCCACCGCGCTGTAGCTGAAGCTTCTTAGGTCTTTATTGTTTGAAAGGAGAAATTGGAGGGAGAAAAGGTAGGCTGGGATCAAAAGAGGTTAACCTTGGATCAGGTAGGGAGGTAATACCCAAAATACAATCAGATACTTAAAGGCTTCCTAAACCGTCCTGTGTCTGAAGGACCATCTCTCTGACCAGGTCCTGTTCTGGTTCTGGGAACGTAACTTTGGCCCCTGTGCTACCCCCGTGGCTGCTACCCTCTGCTGGCTGCTACGGCCTGGTAAACACTCCTCTACTGGTTCCTTGGCAACTGTGTTTTAATAACCTTTGTGAGTCACACAATTCATACACGTAGAGCTGGGATTAAGCTAATGGAGGCGTGATAAGATTTTCCCACAATATTTCTACCAATGATTCATCACTACCAGTTACAGCCTGACACATTTTGATAACTTAATTGAAACAAAAAGCTTGGTAACTCACCACCTCCGAATAGATCAAAACCTTTATCAGTGTAAAGCGGTATTTTTTCTAATTTTATAATTTTCCCTTGAGTTCTCTGGGCTAAGTTCATTTTGTCACTCCCGTTGTTTACCTTTCTATGTTTACCTTTGCTCATCTTTCTGTAATGCTAGTGTCTCCTCTAGTAATTCAGTTTCTTAACCTGGATGGAGAGTATTTTGCCTTTTACTGATGTTTATGTTTATTGTCAGAATTAATAGGTTTTCTTTTGTTTATGTTGTTTTATGATTTTGGACTTTGTGGGCCTTGATGTTTTCTTTTTTAAAAAACTTTTTTATATAGTTGTTTTGTTTCTTTTCTTCATTTTGGTGTGTTGCTAGGTATTTATTCTGTCTAAATTATGTCAGCACTTCATTTTTGAAAGAAAAATAATCTAATGTGAATTATCTGTATTTTTTTGTTTCAAGTGTCAGGTATGAAATAGTGTCTTTAATTTTGATTTGAATAGAATTAACTCCTTGTTAAAATAATGAGTGACATAGTATGTTTACTTTCTCACCACCTAACTAAGCCATGTGAAAAGTTCGGCTTTTTTATAGTTGCCAAAGCTGTCAGTGATCAATACAGAAGATACAGCCTACGGTTCTTTAGCACCGGTTTGGTCTTTGAAATGTACACAGCGGAAATGTACAAAGGGCTTAGTCTTTTTCCCATCAACCTCTGTGTCCTGTGTCACGTACATTCATCCTGTAGGGTTCCTTATCTCTTGGAACGTTTGTTGACTAGTGAGAATTCATAGATGTTGCTTGCTCCAAAGTTTGGGCTCAGGTAGGGTCTGTTAAAAATGAGTTTTAAAACATCATAAAACAACTGTCCAGGGCCCAGTAGGACCTTAGGAACTACTATTTTCTTCCTGTTTCAGACCCGTGTTTTATTGTTCCTGTCTTATCTAGTGGAATTGCCACACATGTCAAATGTGTCTCATTATAGTGAAAAATGAAACAAAAGGTGCTTTTTTTCCCGTTACCTTATATCCCGAAACAGCCAAAATATATACACACGGCACTAGAAGAGCAGAGAGTCCGCCTCTTTCTGACTTGTTTTTAAAGTGCAGGGCAGACAGGCTAAATCCAGCTGGGAATTCAGTGGGTCACAAGTGTCATTAGCCGTGCAGAGTTGAAGCCCTTGTCTGAGGCTGACTCTTTAGAATATTTACACGATGAGGTTAAGCTGGAAATGTATTTTTGTTGGTTTGGCCTTAAATTTGCTTCTTTGAAGGTTATGCTAGCTGCTAAATGACTAAGTGGTCATTTTGTTTTTATCTGTGATACATTCTTTATTTAATTCAGAAGCATCTGATACTTCTCCCCTTAATAAAAAGTTTTAAGTTGAACACATAAAATTCTGTTATCTTAACACAAGAGCCCAAAGGTATAGTCATAGTTTGCTATTTACCCATTTGATCTGTATCATTTGAAATACATTGTTTAAATCTGATTTTCCATTTCAAAAATTATCTTTAGTAGTGACTCAGTGTATCTATTAACTTGTAAATAGTCCTTAGAATATCATTTTTCAAAATATGAAGACATGTGTATATATCCATGTGGGCTTAAATTCTGCAGCCAGTTACTTTTTCTGATCCTCTGTGTCTATTGTCCTAGAAAATATTACATATTTTCTAGGACAATAGTTTCTTAAAATATTTAAAAGAAAATATTAACAATAAATGAAGATGTTCAAAGTCGAACTTACTTTTGCAGGTGCCATTTTAAGTGGCATAATCAATATACCCTTACTTTTTCCCCGCTTTTCTCCACTCCTCCTGTCCCATCAGGTAATGAACTGAATCTTGGAAACATTTTACCCAAGCAACAGAACTGTGCCCAACCAGAAAGACCCTCCCCATCTTTTGGGCACCAAACTGGGGGAAAAATATCTGAAAGATGATATAATGGCTGTATTTTTAAGATGATTCATAAATCATTCTTATATTTCTCAGCCTGGATAGAAAGGAAAAATGCTTTAAACAAAAGGTTGTTTCTTCAGATATTTATAAATTACTTACTCTTCCATAATGGCCAGAATTTCTTGAGTTCTTATAATGAGAATATTGCCAATTTACTATTATAAGCATTTTGCCTGCATTAACTTGTTTAATCCTCAGCACAACTCTCTGAGGTATGTCCTCTACCACTCTTTAACAGAGGTGAAAAGTCAAACAAATCTTGCAGTGCATGCGCTACAATAAAAATCTTGCATTTACAGAAGACTGACTAAATATGATAGCACTTTTTCTTATATTTATTTATTTAGTCTTTTTGCCTTTATGTAGAGCCGCACCCGCGGCATATGGAGGTTCCCAGGCTAGGGGTCTAACAGGAGCTGTAGCCACCGGCTGGCGCCACAGCCACAGCAACGCGGGATCCAAGCCGCATCTGCGACCTACACCACAGCTCACGGCAACGCCGGATCCTTAACCCACTGAGCAAGGCCAGGGATTGAACCCGCAACCCCATGGTTCCTAGTCGGATTCGTTAACCACTGAGCCACGAAGGGTACTCCTCTTATCTTTATTTTTGCCTCAGATTCAAGTTACTAAACATCAACAGAGCACCACCTCTCTGCTTTTCAGAATAAATCACTGTTAGATTGTTATTAGAAGAGATTATTATCCTATACAAAGGCAGTCAGAGAAAGGCAAATATCATATGATATCATTTATATGTAGCATCTAAAAAAAATTGTGTGGATCTCCTTAAGGGTCACACACCTGGGTAGCAAGGTTGACTTGGAAATGCCTCATGTGGCCTGATCGCATAACCTGTACACTTACTTTCACGATGTCTCTGGTGTCACCTGTCTTCCAACCTTTAAAGGTACTTGCCTGTAATGGTTACAGAGCAAAGGCCTACTCAGTAACCTTTCAAGTATCAAGTCCTTGAGGAAAAAATTTATCTTTTCTCAGATTTTTATTTGACAGTTTAACTTCACGATAAGAACACAGCCTCAGAAAGCAGATGGATGAGTTCTCATCTCAGCAGTGTGACTTCTTTTTAGGGTCACGCTTGTGGCACATGGAGGATCCCAGGCTAGGGGGGTCGAGCGGGAGCTTCAGCTGCCGGGCTCTGCCAGCACAGCAACGCGGGATCCAAGCCGTGTCTACGAGCTACACACAGCTCACGGCGATGCCAGATCCTTACTCCACTGATCAAGGCCAGGGATCAGATCTGTGTCCTCACGGATACCAGTTGGCTTCATTACCACCGAGGCACAGCAGGAACTCCTCAGCAGTGTGACTTTAAAGAAGTTACTTGATCTAGAAGTGTCATGATATCTTTCACAAAACAAGGATAGTGATAATAACAGTACCTACCACATATGGTTGTTCTGAGAATCAGGTGAGATAATGCACAGTCCTTGGAGCAGTGCCTGATGCAGAGTAAATACTTTGTAAACCTTTTTCTTGTTATTCTTATTTCATCTACTCATACCAAAATATCTACAATGGTTTAAAAATATGCAGTGATAGTGATTCATTCTTCTTTTAAATTGAGGTATAGTTCATTTATAATGCGTTAGTTTCAGGTGTACAACAAAGTGATTCAGTTATATATATACATATACACACACGCGTGTGTACATATATATGTATTCATTTTCAGATCCTTATCCACTGCAGGTTATTAGAAGATATTGAATATAGTTGCCCATGCCATACAGTAGGTCCTTGTTGTTTAGCTATTTTATACATAGTAGTGTACACCTGTTAATCCCAAGTTCCTAATTTATCCCCCCCTTTCTCCTTTGGTAACTGTGAATTTCTTTTCTATGTCTGTGAGTCTATCTCTGTTTTTTAAATAAGATCACTTGTATAATTTTTTTTTTAGATTCCACGTATAAGTGACGTCATATGATACTGGTCTTTCTCTGATTTACTAGCATAATAATCTCTAGGTCTGTCCCACAGCGATTTATTCTGACTCGCAGAGAGTTGGCGCTCTGCTGATGCCGAGTGATGTGAATCTGAGGCAAAAATAAAGATAAGAAAAAGTGTTATCATATTTAATCAGTTTTCTCTAATGGTGAGGTTTTTACTGTAATACATACATTTCAGGATTTGTTTTGCTAATGAGATCCAGAAGGTTCCTGGGAGCTTCAGCAGGAAGCAGGCTGTCATTAGTAACTTCTAAGTAAATTTCATGGTATGAAACTCGTACAGCGTGAAAACTGCAGTGTTGATAACCCCTTTTACCTCAGGTAAATTAGTGCTGTTGCACTCACTGCAGTAGCATTTGTGGAAGAAGGTACTCTGCATGCCTGATATTGTCCAGCCCTCCAACACCACGGGGTTATATGCTCTTATCATTTTAAGAGATGTGGAGACATCCAGTCACTCAACCAGGAGGAGTTAGTGTCAGTGTTAGGGTTCAAGTTGTCTTATTGCTAAGCACACATTCCATTGCCCACACTAACCCGAGTTAAACACCATAAAATAAACAGGTTGAAGCTGTGAAAAAGAGAAGACAAGTGGTATTTGAGTGCCTCTTCCACCAGTTAGAGGAAAATCATTCAACTCCTGTAGGACAAGGGTCAACAGAATTGGGACACTAAAGTGCTTTTCTGAGGCAGGCTAAACCAGTTTTCTTGCAGTATCTTTCAGACTTATAGTATGTGTTATTTTTTCCTGATTTTTTTATTATTTACTTGATGAATATATGTTCATTAAGCATCTGTTATTTTCTACTACTGAAGGCCTTGTGCCAAGAGCTGCACAGGATGAAAAAAAAAAGTGAAACAGAGTGAAACTTGGGATTGCTTGAGACTGCTGATGACAGTGGATCATGGACCTCAACAGTCTGCCCCCTAGTGGGAGAGAAAGTCATGGTGAGCAAAACAGGCAGAAGTGGCAGAGGAGAAAAGCAGAATCACCAGTTCAGATGAGGCAGGCGTCATCATTTTGGGCATTTGGGAAGACTTTAAGGTGGAGGTGCCATTTAAACTGAGCTTGTGTCATTTTCAATTTTCAGTCACCCATATAAGTGATATCATATGATATTTGTCCAATGTATGATTACCATAGGGGAAATCATGTGGGGGAGGGGTACACTGGGAGGATGGGAATAATGTCTACACACTACTGTATAAAATAGGTAATTAACAAGAACCTCCTGTATAGCACAGGGAAATCTATTCAATGGTTTGTAATAACTTATATGGAAAAAAAAATGGGAGTTCCTGTCGTGGCATAGTGGAAATGAATCCAACTAGGAACCATGAGGTTGTAGGTTCAATCCCTGGCCTCACTCAGTGGGTTAAGGATCCGGTGTTGCCATGAGCTGTGGTGTGGGTTGCAGATGTGGCTCTGATCTGGTATTGCTGTAGCTGTGGCTTAGGCCAGCAGCTGCAGCTCCTATTCGACCTCTAGCCCGGGAACCTCCATATGCCACAGATGCGGCCCTAAAATGACAAAAGACAAAAAAATAAAAAGAAAGAAAAATAATGGATATAAGTATATGTATAACTGATTCACTTTGCTGCACCCCTGAAACTAATGCAACATTGTCAGTCAACCATACTCCAATAAAATTTCAAAAAAAATAAAATAAAATTGAGCTTGAAAAGAGTTGAAGAAAGGACATTGTGGGTAGAAGAGAGATAGTAAGAGGTGAGGAGATGGGAAATCATGAAGGGTTTTGATAGAATGGTGATCTTTTCATTTGGATGAAGTGTGGGAATACTGGGACCTAAGACTGAATTAGATTGAGGAGGTAGGTTAATAGATTAGGTTGCTTCTTAAGGAAAACTCTTTAAAGCTTTTTAGCATGGATATGAAGGCTTAGAGCTGTACTTTAGGAAGAGTAATCGACAGGATTATCCGTTTCAAATCTCTCAAGCCTGAGAGAACGGTGGTGGTACCAATAGAAAAGATGAAATCAGGAGGAACCGGTTTCTCCAATCATAGATGCATGTTTTTAATTTAAAGAACTATGGAAGTATAGAACTGGACTTGGAAAAAGGGGCAGATGATCCATCAGTTTGTCAGATACAAACCTAAGTGAAGTTGTGCTACGGTGATTACCAAGGAGTGTGCAAAGGCAGAGAATCAAGATCGTAGAGGTGTAAACATCTAGTTCACAGGCAGGAGGGAGAAGCCAGAGAAGAAGCAGATGAAAAGCACAGGGTGAGCCATCAGATAAAGAATGGAAGGAGCTGGAGATTGCAGTGTTTGGGGGTAAAAGGAGGAGAGAATTACAGAGTAAAGGATGATTCATCAAATTGTAAACCTTTGAGAAGCAGATGCTATAACCTGTTTATTTCAATGCTCCCCACCTACGTGTGGTACAGTGTGTCACACTTTCTTGGTATTTAATAAACTGTGAGTGAAGCTATGTACTGTGCAAGCTGCACAAAGTTTGAGGAGCATGGGGACTGTGAAGGGACCAGTTGTTTCCATGATCAGGGCATGGCTAGTTATTGCTCCTCTATTATGAATTTCCAGCCCTTCTTTTTTTCCTTTTTATAACTACACCTGTGGTATATGGACGTTCCCGGGCTAGGGGTCCAACTGGAGCTGCAGATGAAGCCTACATCACACCCACAGCAATGGCAGATCTGAGCCACATCTGCTGCACCTTGCAGCAAAGTTGGATCCTTAACCCACTGAGTGAGGCTGGGGATCGAACCTGGAACCGCACAAAGACAGTGTGGCATAGTTAACTCGCTGAGCAATAACGGGAACTCCAATTTTCAGCCTTTCTGTTTGAAGAAAAATAAAGGCCAAAGATCTTCCTTTTCATATCAAAGATGAAGGCACATACAACATTGCTTCTAGGTCACCTGTTTTGTTGGACAATGAATGTAAAGTGCCTTTTTTCTTCAGATTACACATTGTCACTCAGAACTCTGCCTGTCTGTGTGAGGGTGAGTGTGTTTGAGGATAGCAGGAGGCGGGGCACCCGTGTGTCCATCTCTGGAGCAGAGATGAGTCCAGCACGGGGGGGGGGGTGCCTTCAGGAGTCCTCTATTAAATGGACAGGTGGCACCTCAGCTGTGTCATGTAGACAGAATGTCCAGCAAAAAGAAGTAACAAAGGAAACCAGACCCATAGCACAGTAACACACCTATGTAAATAAAAACACCCCCCCCAACAACACTGTTCAACAAAACAAGGATACATACATACATGGCCAAAACCTTTCATTAAAGAGGGTGTTTCCTGGGGGATAGTAACATAAAACTTGGGGTAAAAGGAAAATAAAATAAACCAAGAGGAGGACCTTGAAAAGATCAATGATGAGGCAGGTAGCTGATTCACACTTGGTACTGGACATCAAAAGAAAAAGGACATATATGATGGAATCATTTTTGCAAATCTCAAAATACTAAATGTAATCGAATAATAAAAGGCTTACACTGTAATCATGGAGAGGACTACATAGATTTTATTAATTATCATCATTGGGAGACAAAAAAAAAACAGAAATAACAGACACTAATATAGTAAAATCTATGCATAACATATGATCTATTCATTTGGGCCTCAACTCAGAGTGACAATCAGCTGTGTTAGGAGCAGCAAGCAGATGGGGGATTGATTCTGATAGGAACAGAGCTCACAGGGTTCCATCCACAGAGTCTTCAAACACAAAAAGTAGATCACAAGGTAGGACCTAATACAATATTTGATTGTCTAATGCTTTCCCTATAGTATAATTATTAAGCAGGAATCCAATATTGACATTTGTATTCTAGCTTAATTGTTACGTGTGTTACTCCTTATCACTGCAAATATACATTCTAGCAAATTGGTTTTCTACCCATTCAAATAAGGCGAGGTAAAGTCCAACCTGAATTTATTAGCAAGAATATTCCCTGTACAGAGTGACTGGCAGAAAATATGGAGAGAGGCAGAGAAAGAGTCTACTTCTTACATAGAATGTAGGAACCATGCAAATTTCTGCTTTTCCTCACTCTTTCCCAGTTGGAATTTAGACCCGTAAGTCACACAACCCCCTATCAGGAGCTCTGTTTCACACTTGGAAAACTTATGCTAACGGCAGTGTGTTTTTGCCTTTACAGCTCTCAATACAGAATTCCATTTACTATTCCTCTGTTCTAACTGTTGTTTCTTAAACCTCTCTTGAAAAGAACTCTGGTAATCTTCATCCTCTGTCTCAGAGATGATTTCCATCTTCTGAATGATGAGTTTAATAAGCTCATGCTGTTTTTCCAGAAGAGAACTGAGATCCTTCAGCCTAAAAGGACATACATTTCATGAGTTTATTTTCAGTTATCCTTTCAGCCCCTGAGTGAAAGGCCTACATACCCCAAGTGTTCTATAGTGTTTTCCCTTTTTTTTCTTTTGGCCTTACCCATAGCATGCAGAGTTCCCAGGCCAGGGATTAAATCTGAGCCATAGCAGTGACCTGAGCCACAGCAGTGACAATGGCAAATCCTTAACCCTCTGAGCTACCAGGGAACTCATTTTTTTTCCTTTTTACAGCTGCACCTATGGCATATAGAAGTTCCCCAGGCCAGGGGTCAAATTAGAGCCTCAGCAACACCAGATCCAAGTGGCATCTGCCACCTACACTACAGCTTGCTGCAATGCCGTATCCGTAACCCACTGAGCAAGGCCAGGGATTAAACCTGCATCCTCATGGACACTATGTTGGGTTCTTAACCTGCTAAGCCACAACAGGAACTCCTGATCCCATTTGAAAGATTAAAACACTGTTGCACAGAAGGTTAAATGGCTTTCCCAGGGTCATGCACTCAGGAAACAGTTGAGTAGATCTCTGAATGCAGGTAAACTAACCCTAAAGCACTCATGCTTGACCACTCTACACTACATAGCTTCTCCAGGGATCCACAAAGCTTTCCAAGTGTTGATGAATTCAAACAGCACGTGAAGCATGCAGTTCAGGATACTGATTAGCGAACTGATTTGTCAATAGCAGCAAATCAATTGTTGGGTCAAAAAAGTGTCCCATGATTCTAAGTATACTAGCAACATGAGTCAATTAAAGCATGACTTAATATATGAGATAAATAAACACAAATATACAATATAAACTTCCAGCGGGCATCATTTTTTTAGGAGTTTTAAGTTTCTCAAATACAGATAAAAGGAAAATCACATACCGATATTTTTGCTTCATTATTTCTGTTTCCAAAGATGTGTCAACGTTTGGTATTTCTTGCCTTGCCTCTTGGGGGCAAAAGATATAATGAAGTATACCACGCTATGGGATAAAAGATGAAGAGTTATGGAAGTAAGACTCAATTCAAGAACCATTTCTCAAACATGTACCATGATTCAGCTCCTGAGCCAGCATGCTAACACATGTATTCAGAGACACAGCCATGCCTCTCAAGGGGCTCACAGTTTCTTGAGAGAAACAGAGATATGTAAAGTGCTATAAAACAAAGTCACGGGAGTTCCCGTTGTGGCTCAGTGGTTAACGAACCCGACTAGTACCCATAAGAATGCAGGTTCGATCCCTGGCTTTGCTCAGCTAGTTAAGGAACCTCCATATACCTCAGTGCAGCCCTAAAAAGACAAAAAAGAATGTCACATATGTTATAATAGAGGAAAGAAGTAGAGGATGCATAAATAATACAGAAGAAGGAGTGAAGTGGAGTGGAGGTTGTTTAGGAAAAGGTATAACCAAACCATTTTACATTTTCTCATGAGAAATGTCCATCATAGGTGGTGGAATTCTATACAGGATTAGTTATTTCTCTCAACCTGCTGTGCAGATTATCCAACACAACTGAATTTCACATGGGGAAATTTCTGAGATGCTATTTTAATATGTAATTTTAATATGTAATTTTTTAAACCGAGTGACTTTTAAACCATCAGTGGACTGGAGAAGGTCAGGGGCAGTTGTGAAATGACTGGGAATGGGCTAATTCTAGACGTCCAGGCGAGAGAAGACAGCCACTTGCACAGGCCACCCAAGGCGGTCAAATGGACCAAACATGGGCTTGACTGGGTGGCAGGGAGGACAGACAGAAAAGGAGAGACGGCCAGAATGACATCTTGCAAAGGCAAAGGAGCGCTGCTGACATTCCCTGAAATAAGAAAGTCTGGAGAAGGATGGAGCTTTTCACTCTCTCCCTGTGGGGGGGTCGGGAGGAAGGCAAATGACGGAGGAGTGAGGATCGTGAGAGGGTCCTTTGCTTGAGTCTGCTTTGAACCTGTGGAATTTGAGGTACCTTGAGACATACCAGAGATGAGGTCAAGCAGATATTTTTGAATACAGGGGCCTGGAACTCAGGAGCATCAGGCTAAAGGGCCAAATCACCGAACTTTCTATGTTTCGGTAGTGATATCGCAACTGTGGATATGAGTGACATCGGAGAGGGAGATAGTGTGGAGTAGAATAAAGCCTAGGCTGATACTTAGACTGACTTTGTCATTGTCTGGCTACACCCTAGGAAACGGACCTGTGAGGAACGCAGAAAGGATGCTCATAGAGATAGGACAGAGCCCAGGTGCGGTTAGAACTGGCATCTAGTACTTCTGACTCTTGCTATATATAGTCCCTGTTCCATTATAAGGCAGTGGCTTTGCTCAGTCGGACACTTTGTATGTCCTCGATAATGCACACTTCCCGTGTGTGTACCTGTATATACACACATGTGTGTTCTACATATGTACACACAGCCTGCACATCTATGTAAGTGACGTATGACTAGGAAAAATAAGTGAAGCTTAACTACATTGTAAGAAAAGGTACTTAAAGGGCATGGCTGGTCCACCCACGCATCTGCTCTCACAGGGATGCGGCATATACTTAACTGATGCTATGGATGAGCACTTAGAAGACGGGAACAAATGCCCATTAAACAGGCGCCCTTAGGGATAACACGGTGAGCGAATGTCAAGCACTCTCCCGTTACTTACGTGGATATTTTGTCACATGTACTTACCAACAGCCCTCCACTATATCTGGGTCTGTTGGGATACACGGTGATGGACTGCTGATCGACCTTGTGTAGGAACCAGAGCGGCAGCTTCTTCTCCAAGCTGGTGTGAAGTTCCACCTAAAATGCATTCGGAGTTTATTGCAAGGAATCTTTAAGAAGCACCTGGAATCCCTACGCTGCCCAGAAGCAGTATTAGCCCAGCACACTGAGACTGCCTCCATGTCCTGGTTTGCACACAGGGAGCTGGGCTGGCCCAGCATCCTTCATCCCCAGCTCACAGGCACCCGCCCCTACCTCTCACCTCATCCACCCACCAGACAGGGGCAGCGGTCACCGTCAGTGGGGAGGAAGCTGTTTAAGGAAGGAATTCAATTTAAGTCAGCACATGTTCACTCTTGAGGGACTGTGCCCGACACCGGGCGTGTCAAGAAGATTAATCCACAGCCAGGGGGCGCCACACTACAAAGCGAGCACCTCTGGGAGGAGCGGATAGTGGGATGTGCCAACTGGCACAGGACAGAGGGAGGAGGGCTTAAGTGAAGGAACACAAACGGAAGCAGGAAAGAATTAGAATCTCAGCACATCGAAGAGGACTTCTGAGACCTTACACGCTACGCTGCGCAAAAAGATTTGGCCATGACATATCTTGAGGATAATTTCTATTTTCAGAGATACAGCCCTTTATCTTGCTTAAATTTTTTGTTTTCTTTTTTAGGGCCGCACCCGTGGCATATGGAGGTTCCCAGGCTAAGGGTGGAATCCGATCTGTAGCCACTGGCCTACACCATAGCCACAGCTGCAGCAACACCAGATCCCAGCCATGTCGCGACCTACACCACAGCTCATGGCAACGCCGGATCTTTAACCCACTGAGCGAGGCCAGGGATGGAACCCACATCCTCATGGATCCTATCAGGTGTGTTTACACTGCGCCACAACAGGAACTCCTCTTGCTGAATGTTTTTATGTTGACTTTAATTTAATGCTCGTACTTCCTATTTTCAACTTTTCTTTTTGTTTGCATTTGCCAAATTTATCTTTGACTTTTTTTTTCAGAGCCCTTTGTGTCTGCTGTTGGGCTGCATTTAACGTAGTGACCATATAAGTGTGATTTTGCTTTCTAATCTAAGATCATATGCTTTTTAACGTATGGGCATCTCTGTGGCTGATGTTCACAGATGATGTGAAGGTAAAAACTTCCCTGACCACGCCATTTAAAACTGCAGCCCTCCTCCCTCCCCACGTAACACACACTGTCTTGCTTTCCTGGGGTTTTTTTTGCCTTTTTTTTAGCACTTGCTGCCCTGTCACCTACCCTGTATTAGTCCCAGTTTCAAGAAAAGCTGTGTCCTCTTGTATCTTATTAACAACACAAACTAGGAGTTCCCACTGTGGCACAGTAGGTTAAGGGGCCGGCGTTGTCTCTGTGGTGATGCAGTGGGTTAAGGATCCCGCATTGCCATGAGCTGTGGTGTAAGTCACAGATGCGGCACGGATCTGGCATTGCTGTGGCTGTAGTTTAGGCCGGCAGCTGCAGCTCCGATTTCACCCCTAGCCTGGGAACCTCCATATGCCACACCTGTGGCCCCCAAAAAGACAAATAAAAAAAGATAACCAATAGAAACCTATTGTATAGCATAGGGAACTATATTTTGTAATAACCTAGAAGGAAAAAAAGTCTAAAAAAGAATATATACATACATACACATACATACATATATAACTAAAGAACTTTGCTGTACACCTAAAATTAATAGGCTGTGTCCTCAGAAATCAGCAGTGCTTATTATACATGAAGAATCAGAATGGTGCTAATCTCCATAAAGTATAATTAAACATAACACTTACCTGCATGGCAATCCTCTTCAATAGCGCATGCTTCTGAACCTCGGCAATGTCACCGACTGCCAAACCAATCTGAAGGACAACACAGAAGTGAATCACTACCAGTTTGCTGGCTCCCCTAGACGTGCCCTTGTCGTCCTTCGGGCTACAGTGGCCCCACTAGCAGTGACCACTAGCAGTGGCTTCAAAACACTGTGTACACACTTTACGGCAAACTGCAAAGCTTGTACAACTTTGCGATAGTGGTGGTCACATCGGTGGGTCCAAGAATGGTGTTAGCATGAAAAGTGAAGACACAAATGAATCTGCTATTCATCTGCATTTAAAAATGTGTTATTTTGGGCGAGGATAGGGGTGATATGCTATCTGAAGGAAGCGGTGCAGCCACGCAACCCCGCAGACTCCGGGAGTTGACAACCGAAGGTAAACAGGAGTGACTGGACAACACGGAAAGACCAAACCATTAAACTGAGGGAATGGAAAGATTGAACCTTCGGAGACTCATCGAGAAAAGTTTTGAAAGAGCCACTGACGGGCCCAGCTTTTCACTGTGAGAACATCACTGTGGCAATAATTTGCAGGAAGGATGAGACAGAGACGTGAGACGAGACAGAGTCTTCAGTCTGTGGCAGCCGTGTGCGTGAGGGGCCAGGAAGGTGCAGGCCCGCGGAAGCAGCTGTGAGAGGCAAACACTTACTTGAAGAATGGAAGGCGCGCGCGTGTGTGTGTGTGTGACTTGGAACACCTTTTTTTTTTCTTTTTAGGGCTGCACCTGCAGCATATGGAGGTTCCCAGGCTAGGGGTCAAATTGGAGCTGCAGCTGCCAGCCTATACCACAGCCACAGCAGTGCGGGATCCCAGCTGCATCTGCGACCCACGCTGCACCTTTCGGCAACACGGGATCCTTAGAGGCCAGCGATCCAACCCTCATCCTCATGGATACCAGTCGAGTTCTTAACCCGCTGAGCCACAGCAGGAACTCCTGGCAGGTGCTTTTTACGTTTTGCCACGTGAATGCATCTTTGCATCCCCTGACCTCCCATGGGCTGGCACACCCCCCAGCACCAAATGACTGTTGAGTGAATACGTGTTAGAGGCATCCGCATTCCCCTCGGGAAGGGAGACTAAGGAGGCTACAAATCGTTACTGTTACTGGATACGCCACGTGATCAACCAACAGCAGATATAAGGATGAAATCACTTACGAGTAAATTCATGAGGACAATTGGGACGAACATGGTGAACGTGATAAGCAGGGCAAAGGACAGAAATGGATACGCCAGTTCATTTTTCAGAAACGGGTCTAGGAAGGCATCGTGATAATTGATATCTCCTAACATCATACTGAAGGTCTGCATTATAGACAGCAACGGCGAGCTGAAAGCATCCTGAGAGAAGACAGCAAGGTGAGAATCAGATGCAGAATGCATGTGAAGAGCGAATGTTGCCTGGAGAGTGAAATGATAAAAAGCACATTTAAAATAATCTTTTTTAAAGTCCTGAGGCTTTACTGAAATACAGTCATAAGAACTGCTAATAAACTGGTGGTAAAGTCATCAAAAAGATCTTTTCTGCATACGTAACAAATCACCGTGCACTAGATGGAAGCTTTTTGACAAAAAAAGTCATTTAATAAGACTATATTTTTTCCTGTAATAAAAATCACGTGAATGCTCTTGTATCAGATATAAGTATTTGAATATTGTTATGAATTTTCTATACCATGGATATTTAAGTATAAATATGCATTGCCAATACTCACAGCAGCAAAATCAACTGCTCACGCCAACACCTCACCTGTATACTCAGGAGGACGTAAAAGCTGAGTCCAAAAGCCACGAGAAGGAAGACAAACACGACTGTCGATTTCAACAGAGTTTTCATGATCACCTCCAACATCACGATAAAAATGCCACAATTTTCAAATCTAGGAACATTTATAGAATTACAGTCTTTATTCACTTTTCTGGCCAAATTGCATTTCACTCAGGGTCAGTATTTATCAGGCCTCAGGTACTAAGTTTCCCAAATAACATCTCTGAGACCAGTTACTTTCTAAGAAAGACATGAGAATTCCTGAAGTCAAGTCTTTATTTTCAAACTATTCCTCCATTTTTTTTCCTTCTTACTGATGTTTACTTTTTTTTTTTTTTTTGCTGAGCCAGGGATCGAACTCATGCCTCTGCAACTACCTGAGCCTTGGCAGATACAAGGCTGGATCCTTAACCCACTGTGCCACAGCAGGAAATCCTAATGTTTATCTTCAGTTGTTTTATTGCTTTTGGAGAAAATTCATAGGTTCCCAAGGTCAAAGCTAGTGCTCCCAAACACTTGATGAAGCAGTAGAGAGGAGCCCTGTGCTATATCCAGTGGAAATAGAGTCACTGGGCCCCTGTCCCCAAAGGCACTGTGACTTGCATTCCCCATCCCCACGGCTTCCTGGGGTGTGCCTTCTCTCCACCAGCAACAGACACCAAGAAACGTTCGAGTACATAATAGGCATGTCACCTGCCACTAACATGTACTTTTCTTTGGCAAGGACAGCTTGTTTAGAAGGGGAGTCACAAGATTTTAAAGCTGAAAAGGCCTTTGGAGTTATCAGAAGCTCAGTTCCCAGAGATGGCTTAGAAACTCCCTAATGTAATGACGAGGCTGAGGGGGAGTGGCCGTGCCCGAACCTGTCGTGAAGCCTCCTGCCCTCCAGGCCATGCTGCGCCCTCCATCCCCTGTCCTTCCCGGGGGCTGGGAACAGCGACGTTGCCCCACAGCGACGCTCGGCGCAGCAATGCAGCCCATGAGGTAGGAAAAGCATGGTACGGTCCCGGAGGATGGAGAGACTTTGGTAAAATATGCCTCCATCTGACTTATTAGCCAAGCTCTTCAGCCTTCGTTAACTCAATGTTTTAGTTTCTTTTAAACACGGCGAGTAGACATGGAAACAACCCAAATGTCCATCGACAGACGATTGGATTAGGAAGATGTGGTATATATACATGATGGAATACTATTCAGCCATAAAAAAGGAATAAAATAATGTCATTTGCAGCAACATGGATGGAATTAGAGACCCTCATACTGAGTGAAGCAAGTCAGAAGGAGAAAGACAGATACCATATGATATCACTTATATCTAGAATCTAATATACTGCACAAATGAACCTTTCTACAGAAAAGAAAATCACGAACTTGGAGAACAGACTTGTGGTTGCCAAGGGGGTGGGGAGGGAGTGGGATGGGATGGGAGTCTGGGGTTAACAGTTGTAGACTATTGCCTTTGGGATGGAACAGCAAGGAGATCCAGCTGTATAGCACTGGGAACTATGTCTAATCACAGATGACGAATCCATGTATGTATGTGTAACCAGGTCACCACACGGTGCAGCTGGAAAATTTGACAGAAATCTGTAAACCGGCTATAACAGAAAAATAAAAAATAAATAAACACAGCGAGTAGTAAGATTTACCCTTGATACTATCAAGATGATGTGAAATAACTTTTTTTTATGCCACATCTACAGCGATGACGGATCTCAGCCGCATCCTGAATCTACGCCGAAGCTTGTGGCAACCCCAGATCCTTAACCCACCGGGTAAGGCCAGGGATCAAACCCAGATTCTCATGGGTATTAGTCCGGTTCTTAACCTACTGAGCCACAACAGGAACTCCCTAAAATAACATATTTAACACACTTGAGTGATTGCGGGAGATAGTGGAGCTTAGCACCCCACCCCCCCACTCCAGAATTCAATTTGTTGGGCTTACTTCTTTTTTTTTCTTCTTTTCAGCTGCACTAATGGCCTCTTAAGTCATTATTACACTCCATACCTATCACTTCCTTGTGGTGTTTTAATGTGAAGCAAGTGCTTACCAAATCACTGAGTAAAACCCAGCTAGCCAATAATTTTATTCCCATTTGCTCCCCACATTTAATCTAGACTTGTCTAGACCAACGGTTCTTGATCCAGGGTGATTTTTCAGCCCAGAGGATATTTGGCAACATATGTGAAGACACTGTTTTGTTGTCACACCATAGAGAGGGGATTGCTACTGGTGTCTAGTGGGTACCACTGGCCACTGCTAAACATCGACCACGCACAGGACAGCTCCAGACAACGAAGAATTATCTGGCTCAAAATTTCAACAGTACCAAGGTTAAGAAATCCTCATCTACACTCTGAACTCCAAACCTCCCTCCCCTTTTACTTAATAGTATGTAAAAGATACCTTCACGGTCTCAAATAATTGAAAAAGAAAGAAGCCGGCTGTACGGGGTTCCTGTTGTGGCGCAGTGGAAATGAATCTAGCCTCCACGAGGCCACAAGCCTCCATCAGTGGGTTAAGGATCTGGCGCTGCCATGAGCTGTGGTGTAGGTTGCAGACACAGCTCAGATCCTGCATTGCTGTGGCTGTGGTGTAGGCCAGCAGCTAAAGCTCCGGTTCAACCCCTAGCCTGGGAACGTCCATATGCCATGGGTGTGGCCCTAAGAAGAAAAGAAAAAAAAGGAAAGAAAGAAGCCAGCTATAAATTTATGGTACTTGGAGTAATTCTTGTTTTGATATGAAGCATGTTGAAAGGAGGAAGAAATCATTCAAGCTGGTTTTACCTCTGAAGATACAACAGGAAGTTCATCCAGTAGAGGTATATAGCGATCGCTCCACACTGCCACTGCACGTAAGCCGGTATGTTGATGAACAATGGTGACACAAAAATGATGCTTGTTGTGTAGATAATCCATTCAAGTGCATTGCTATTATCAAAAAAGTAATTCCTTTTCTAGGGTTGAAAAGAATGAAGAGTTAGCACATGGAGAGACTGAGCCTGGCATCTTATGGATAGTTATATATATATATGTAACCAGTAACATTTTTTCCAGCATTGCAGTTGGCAAGAAGTTTAAGACCAAGAAGCCAGATCCTGCCATCCTGGACTGAACTCAGAGCCATGGGTACAGATCAGTGTTAGAGGTGCCCCAGCCTCTCCTGCAGACCTGGCATTTTTGGGAGTCCAAGGAAATTGTACAAGCTTTTGGGCTTTCCTCCAAAGTCCACTCCATCTTAAGGAAACTCCTGGGAGGCTACAAATTGGTTTAATAATTCGTTACTGACCGTAAGAGGACAGGCAGGTGGATTTCTCAGGACACAAATGATCGAAACCTGGTTCTAAAGAAGCTTGGGACCGGTGCTAAGACTTAATTACTGTAGAGATTTGGCGTCATTTCCTATTCTTAAATAATTTCATGTTTTGAACATCACATTTCCTGTAGACCATTTAAATATCGATAAGAAACTATAGAGACCAAAACTGATAGAGAAATCATGTAACCCATGCCCAGCGCAGTGGGTTAAAGACCTGGTGTTGTTGCTGCAGCTGTGGTGTAGGTCACAGCTGTGGTCCCAATTTGATCCCTGGCCTAGAAACTTCCATATGCCACACATGCAGCCAAAAAATAAAAATAAAAATAATGACAAGAGAGATTAAATAATATGCCCTAAATCATTTCAGGTACCAGTTCTAATTCTCAGAATAGTGACAACTTACTGAAAGTACGCATATGTAAGTACTACAATGTATAATATCAGACAAATGCAAAGCACTGTTATTAACATCAACATTCCTTTTTTTTTTTTTTTGGCTGCACCTGAAGCATGTGGAAGTTCCCAGGCCAGAGATCGAACCCTCACCACAGCAGTGACAGTGCCAGATTCTTAACCATTAGGCCACCAGGGAACCCCATATCATCGATATTCTTTAATGCAAATATTCTTGTGTTTATATTATGTAACAAAGTAAACTCAGAAAATGAGGTGTTGTATAAAAGTTATATAACTTACAAGAACTAACACAAAAAATACATCAAAAAATAATAAAATAGAAGCACGGAATTGTATTAAAAAAACTGTAAAAATAAAATAAAATAAAATACTTTAAACCTCCACACAGAAATAAATAATCAATGCCATTTATCAACCAAATCAAGGACCTACACATGATTGACTTAAGCCTTGGGTCTGATCTGAACTTGGCTCACCTACTTAAAGAAACTGAGTATAAAGTTAAAATTATACTATAGAATGTTCCCCAATTTCATCACAACCTGAAATTTTATCTAATAAAGAAAAGCATTCCTATTAGAAAAGGAATTTGAAGATCCATTTGAAATGGATTCTTGGGCCAAATAAATTCCTTTTAAACATTTACACTTAAAATTTTCAAATTCAAAATCTGTATGTTAGCAAAATATTGAACAGATATCAAAGAAGACACAGAAAGGTCTTTCATAAGTTCATCTAAAGTCAGGCAGACCCATGTGGTCTAGTAAAGCTGAAACGTCTCTTCTTCACATAAATCAAGTGGGCACCAACTAGTGCAGAAGGCTTATTTAAAATCATGTAGTTTCAGAGTTCCCGTTGTGGTGCAGTGGAAATGAATCCAACTAGGAACCATGAGGTTGCACGTTCAATCCCTGGCCTCACTCAGTGGGTTAAGGATCCGGTGTTGCCGTGAGCTGTGGTGTAGGTCGCAGACGCGGCTCAGAACCCGCACTGCTGTGGCTATGGTGTAGGCCGGCAGCTACAGCTCCCACTGGAACCCTAGCCTGGGAACCTCCATATGCCACGGGTGCGGCCCTACAAAAGCAAAAAAATATATATATAAATTTTAAAAAAATCATGCAGTTTCCACATTTTGAAGAGTTTATGCTTAGTATTTCCAATACATACATTCATCAGGCTCTGTGATTTTATTCTGACATATATTCTTTCAGTATTGGTTGAGCAATTAACTTACATTCTGCACATTAAAATATTCACAACTTCTAAAGATATAAAATGTATCACGTACCTGCTGGAAAATCTGGGCCACTTCTTTGCAATATCCAAATATGCTTGATAACAAAACTAAAATCATACAGACATTTATAGTATATGAATTCTGAAGCAAAAAAAAGTGAAAGACAGTTATGAAGGATATAAAATAAAAACAACACTTTTAACTTTCTCATAGTTTTCACTATTAAATCGTTATCTTCTTTTTCTTTTGTTTCACTTCTGTCCATTTTTTTTTTGCTTTAAACAGAAAATTAGTATGATGCCAATATAAAAACAATACATTTATTTCAAAATGTCCTTATTAAAAGAGATTCAAAAATTGCCAATTGAATTCTAAAGAAATACGAATCTGGAGACCTGTGTAATTTTTTTAAACTATGGTAAAATACACATAACAAAATTTGCCATTTAAAAATCTTTATATTTTTACATGTACTTTTACATTTTTAAATGTAGAATTCTGCAGCATTAAGTACATTCACAGTGTTACACAACTACCACTATCGAGTTCCATAGCTTTTTCATCATCTCCAGATGGAAATTCTGTCCCCCTGCTCATATCACTTCCCTCTCCCCACAGTCCCTGACAACCAGAAATCTGCTTCTCTGGACACCTGTTTTAAAGTCTTATACTTCAGCATTAAGCTAGTCTCTCATACATGTCAGTTCCTCCGAGGCTAACTTATAAGCTCATTTATTGACCTATTTATTTATATTTCCTCTCATTAGACAAAGGGTTTTAGGAGGAACGGCTACCATATATGAATTCTCTAGGCTATTGGTATTAATCTGTCTTGATACTTCAGATTTATTATAAGGTTAGCATTCTGATGGGAAAAAAACCCATAATTTTGAAAATCCTTTATATTAAAAAGGTGATATATAAAAACCAATTGAAAATACCTTGGTGTCTAATATTTCTGAATGGTCACTAGTTTCATTGATGATTCCAGTTGAGTTGAAAGCCATACCTGGTCGGATACTGACCACAAGAAAGGTCATAGGCATGAGACCAAGACAGTATGATCCCAAGTTCATGACATGGGCTCTAAACCCATAAGCCCACCTACAAAACATAGGCAAGCCATAACTGAGTAATCCAAAGCACAGATATTTACTTAAGATACCTGCAGAAAGAGTAGTTATAATCTCTCTCAAAAATGTATTTGGTAAATTCACTGAACCTTGAAACCAAGAAGATCTTGGAATTTTAGGGAAGGAATTGCAATTTCCTGGGACATTATGACTCACTTCAAAAATCTCTCACCAAGCAGTGGAAGAAACTTTAGCTCGTATCTTCTGACTTCAAGTTCAGTGCCCTTCCAGGTCACTTCATTGTCTACTAAAGTACGGGACCCAGGAATGCTTCCTTGTGTTTTATATAACAATTCCCGCACCAAAAAATATTTCATTTAATGCCAAAGATAAATAATACCAACATTTTCATACTAAAATTTGCCTTTGACTTATTTCATTTTCAAGATGTAAAACATTAAAGTGGGGCAGAGGGAGTGGGATGGACTGGGAGTTTGGAAATAGTAGATGCAAATTATTACATTTAGAATGGATAAGCAATGAGGTCCTGCTGTATAGCACAGGGAACTATATCCAATCTCTTGGGATAGACATGATGGAAAATAATATAGAAAAGAAATGTGTGTATGTGTGTGTATGTATATGTGTGTGTGTGTATCTATACATATGACTGTGTGTATATATATACACACATATATACATTCACAGATATGAGTGTGTATATATATATATGAATGTGTGTGTATATATATGAATGTGTATGTGTATATATATATATGAATGTGTGTGTGTATATATATATGGATGTGTGTGTGTATATATATATGAATGTGTGTGTATGTGTATATATATGAATGTGTGTGTATATATATATATGAATGTATGTGTGTGTGTATATATATATATGGATTGTGTGTGTGTATATATATGAATGTGTGCGTGTATATATATATATATGGATGTGTGTGTATATATATATGGGTGTGTGTATATATATATATGAATGTGTGTGTGTATATACATATGAATATATATATATAAAATGAATGTGTGTGTGTGTATATATATATATGACTGGGTCACTTTGCTGTACAGCAGAAATTGGCACAACATTGTAAATCAATTAAACTTTAATAAAAAATTAATAAAATATAAACTATTAAGATACCATTAAGAAGAAATATTTAGAAGACATTTAATAAATTTAATAAGGGTACTGTTTAAAAGAAACACTGCTAATACCCACCATTTCATAAGTAAATACTCTTTACACACAGGATGATTGAGAAGCTCTATGCGGTTATGTTGTACCATTGCCTGAGAAATAAGGAACGATCAATAAAAATACAATCACATTAAACTATTATCAACTAAGTTTTTTGTTTGCTGGTTTTATAACTTTATTTTGATATGATTAAAAACAACACCTGCTTATTTTAGAAAATTTGAAAAATCAAAAGTTATATCAAGAATATATTTTAGTTGCTATGGCTGTGGTTTAGGCAGGCAGCTACAGCTCTGATTCAACTCCTGTCCTGGGAACTTCCATATGCCGGGGTGTAGCCCTAAAAAGACAAAAATAAATTAAAAAAAAAAAAGAGTATATTTTAGGAGTTCCCTTTATGGTTCAGCAGTAACGACCCTGACTAGTATCCATGAGGACACGTTTTGACATCTGGCCTCACTCAGTGGGATCTGGCATTGCCATGAGCTGTGGTGTGGGTTGCAGACACAGCTACACGGCTAGGATCCCACATTGCTGTGGCTGTGGCCTGGGCTAGCAGCTGCAGCTTTCTCTGATTTGACCCCTAGCCTGGGAACTTCCGTATGCCACAGGTGCAACCCTAAAAAGCCAAAAAAAAAAAAAGGATATATTTTAAGGAGTTCCCTTTGTGGCTCAGCAGGTTATAAACCTGACTAGTATCCATGAGGATGTGGGTTCGATCCCTGGCCTTGCTCAGTAGGTTAAGGATCCAGCGTAGTTGCAAGCTGTGGTGTAGATGCAACTCAGATCTGGTATGGCTGTGGCTGTGGTACAGGCCAGCAGCTGCAGCTCTGATGCGACCCCTAGCCTGGGAACTTCCAGGTGTGGCCCTATAAAGAAAATATATATACATATTTTTTAAACCACAAGCTAGAGAGAAGCATTTCACATAGATGTTAAAATGCTTTGCATAGAGAAGATGTGAGCATCAACTGCCACTGACAACCTTATGGGCATAAAATCCACATGACTCTGCTTCCTTCACACTCCAAGTACTCAATAAGCCTTCTAGATTTCACTTTGGGGGATGACTGATACCAGGGTCTACACCAAGGCTTCCATGTAGGAAAACGAAGTCACTTGAAGTGAAAGAAAGTTCTTCATTGGTCTAGACCAGTGCTGTCCAAAAGAACGTTCTGCAGTGTTGTGAATGTTCTATATCTGACCTGTTCAGCCTGAGAGCTAGAAACCACATAGGCTCCCAGGTGCTTGAGATGTGGCTGCCACAAATGAAGAAATGGATTTTTAGCTTAATTTCATTGTAATTAATTTTAATTGAAAGAGTCACATGTGCTTCCATTACTATGTTAGAACAGATCTGGGTCCTTGATGATAATTTGCAAAGCCAACCTTCAAATGTGTTTTCTTTGGCGTGCACAGGAGATAATGTATGGCCAACATTTATACAAATGTGGGTTGCCATTCTACATGGCAAAAAAAAATCTGTTGAAACTAGTAGCTGCTGTCCTTTTAGACAGGTGCCCACCTAACTGGTACCTGTTTTCTCTGCAGTTATTTGAGTTTGAGACCCCTGGTTTAGACTGAAGTAGGCCTTCTGCTTGGCTTTCATTGCCTTCTCTGCTAGAAATGTAAAAGCACTCTTTGGAATACAAGCTGGCTTGGAGCCAGTCTTTTGGGAAAAATGTGCGTCCAAACTGTTAGTTTAGGGCCTGCTTTCAGATTGAGTTCCCTCTTGCAGAAGGATCTAAGAGCTTCTGAGAGGTCAGAGTTTACCGTGGAGCCCAGTGGTTGGATGAACTTGGAATCCATGACTGTAAAATGTCACCCCCTTCATTTTGTTGTGGTTTCCACTGCTGGAAACTCTTAAACAGGTATGTCTGTATTTAGGTGGGTGGAGGTGGGGGCACGTGCTGATGGTCAGCCTGTGTTGTCCATGGTTTATTGGATTCTGAGTTGGGCATATTTAACATGACCATTAGAACTGAAGTAATCAAGAGTGTAGAACTTTAAGAGAACCAAATTATAGCAACTGTAGGAAATTATTTCTTTCTTTAGCAAAAAAGAAAAAAAAAAAAGTAGCCCACATGGCAGACAGACATAAAACTATCAATCTACAATTCTTTCTAGGCTCCTTCCTGGAACTATCATACCCAAGTATTACAGAACCCGTGTAGAAGCTACCTGGATAAGGAAAACACTGGACTTACATTGAGGGTTGAAAGAGGCTCATATGTTACATCTTGTACAAGTGCTACTTTTTTCGTGAATTCTAATGGACATTGAAGATATCTGAAATTATACTCGATCTGTGGAAGATACAATTTTTAAAAATTAAAGTTTAGATAGGACCCAAAAGTAGTTCTTAAGAGATCAAATATTCTGCTGAAAATTAAGTGATTCAAAGAAAGTTAAGTCATTTCATCTGAAGAAAAGTAAATCAAGTCATTCTGTATTTGTGTCAAAAAATAAATGTCCTGGGTTATTTAATTGCTTTTTAACTCAGAGTTATGGAAAAAGATGAATTCTTAAAAGACC
Source organism: Catagonus wagneri (assembly GCA_004024745.2). Classification (NCBI taxonomy): domain Eukaryota; kingdom Metazoa; phylum Chordata; class Mammalia; order Artiodactyla; family Tayassuidae; genus Catagonus; species Catagonus wagneri. Next base: position 14,367,969 of record PVHT021183584.1, read on the forward strand.
ATTTAGATCTTTTAGAATTTCATTCTTTTTTTTTTCCCATTATAGCTGGTTTATAGATTTCTGTCAATTTTCCAACTGCACAGTGTGGTGACCCAGTTACACATACATATATAGATTCGTCACAAGTGATTAGACATAGTTCCTGGTGCTAAACAGCAGGATCTCCTTGCTAGAATTTCATTCTTTAGTCAATATTACCCAGAAAAATATAAGGACTGGAAACATCCCTAAATAATGCCAAACAATTAAAATATTGGGAGAAGAGTTCCCATTGTGGCTTAGTGGGTTAAGAACCTGACATGGTGTCTCTGAGGATGCATGCTGGATCTCTGGCGTCGCTCAGGGGGTTAAGAATCTGGCACTGTCACAAGCTGCCAAGTAGGTCACAGATGCGGCTCAGATCCGGTGTTGCCGTGGCTGTGGTGTAGGCGTATAGCTGCAGCTCCAATTCAACCCCTAGCCTGAGAATTTCCATATGCTGCAGGTGCAGCCCTAAAATAAAAATAAAATAAAATATTGGGAGGAAACTGAAGAACAAAGGAAAGAAAATCTCTCACAACTCAATACAATAATAGAACAAATGAAGATAATTACCATCTTGTGAAATTGCAGAACTCTAGTAACATTTTTAATATTCTTTAAAGAATTATAATAAAATAAACTTTAAATTATGATAAAAGAATCTTACATGGTAGTCTGGGGAGGACTTGTCTTCTGTGGAGGGCATCATGCAGAAATCTAAAAGTACCTTTGAGAGAGAAAAAACAGTTAAAATATTGGTCAGGAGATTGGGCAGGAGACAGGATTTGATTCCATTCTAAAATTCCACCAGAGATAGCCCTTCCCTTCTCTTTGCTCCTTGCCCCTCAAAGGTAAACTATAATACTATGTCACTCAGGAAAAAAGTCTAAAATATAAAGTGTTACAAGTACCACTGCACACCTTGAAATATGAGGTAATTCAAAAACATATCATAGACTTGAAAATGAAACTGAATTTACAGAAATTTGGGTAAGAAATATTCCATTGGTTCTAAGACTTGATGTCTTTCTGGGCTCCTAGAAATATAGAGATGATTAATGATTCCTCTGCTCAGCATCTTCTACTCATAACTGATTGTTCCTTAAGATCTTTCAACTGAGCCCTGAGGTTTTCCCATGGTCTAGGTCTCCTCTCCTGTATCACTCCAGCCTGGGGTGCTGTGTTTGTGGACGTGGACACAAAGCCTCAGGGGATCCCATCTGTGTGCGCCTTGGAGTTCCTGGGACATCTGGTCGACCTCGCCTACAGGACACAGGGGCCTGGACTTCGGAAGAGAGAAACAGGGAACTGGGCCCCACTGGGAGGGCATTTCTGTCCTGGCTGGTCTCAAGTACTAGAGGAAGTTAAAAATTTCAAGAAAATCTCTGTCGATAACCAGGTAGCAGTTCTGGGGGATCATAACAGACATCATGAAAAATAAAGATGGGTTAGTAGTGCTGTGCAAGGTAGAACCAGAGGGGTAGGCATGACTGTTATAATCAGCACAGGCAAAATGAAGGCTGGGCTACCTGGAGAAGGGGATGTAGTGGAGGAGGGACTATGTAAGTTATTCATATGTGTGATGTGAGACTAAATGAAAAGACTTTTAATTCCCCCTACTTAAAAATACATTCACAATACTAAAATAATACTAAGACCTTATAGAAAACTAACTAGAAAATACAGTCACATGAAGAAGAAATGAAAAACCAATCCCACAATTGTGATCATTCTTATTAACATTTTGGTATAACTTCCTTTCTATGTTCCATATGTAAACATTTCTAACATATTTGTTACCATGATGCTGCAGGAAACAACATTGCATGTAAACCTCTCTATATCTCTGATTATTCATTAGGATAGATTTCAAGAACTGGAATTACTGAGTGAGAAAGCCTGAGATCATTTTCAATCCAGAATACTTATATGCCCTTTAATAAGATTTCTTTTCTTTTCTTTTCTTTTTTTTAGGGCCTCAGGCGCAGCATATGGAAGTTCCCAGGCTAGGGAGTCTAACTGGAGCTAGAGCTGTCGGCCTACACCACAGTCACAGCAACACCGGATCCAAGCCACATCTGTGACGTACACCACAGCTCACAGCAACGCTAGATCCTTAACCCAGTGAATGGGGCCAGGGACTGAACCTGCATCCTCATGGATACTAGTTGGGTTTGTTTCCACTTGCCACAATGGGAACTTCTTTGATAAGATCTATGCACCTAAAATGCTGATCTATTAGGGATTTTTTATGTTTCCAAACAAATTTTAAAATATTTTGTTCTAGTTCTGTGAAAAATGTCATTGGTAATTTGATAGGGATTGCACTGAATCTGTAGATTGCCTTGGGTAGTGTAGTCATTTTGACAATATTGATTCTTCCAATCCAAGAGCATGGCATATCTTTCCATCTGTTTGTGTCATCTTTGATTACTTTCATCAGCGTCTTATAGTTTTCAGAGTACAGGCCTTTTGTCTCTTTAGGTAGGTATGGAAAAAAAATAAAATAAAATGCCAATCTATGAACTGGACTGGCTCCAATTTCCATCAGACATCCTGAAGAAAAAATGGACATAAAGCACTTAGCACATACTGAGTGCTCAATGAATAAATAAAATTATTAGCAATAGTGGTCCTCATCCTAATAGCCACATGAGGAGTATGAAAATAGTAGGATGCAGTAAGATAGTAGGTAGCCACTCGCTATCCAAAACAGCTTTTACATTTTACCTCTAATTTTTGTAATCACCTTGCAAGATCTATACTAGGATCACTGTTTTAGAAACAGAGAAAATAAGAAATGAAGCTCAGAGAGGTAAAATAACCCACCTAAAGCAGCAGAGCAAGAGGCAGACACAGGACTCAACCTTAGGACCACCAGGTTCCAAATCTGGCTCCCTAACCCCTGTGTCACTATGTCTCACAGCCTCCTCCAGTATTTGAATATATTTTCTCCTCCACATGACATTTAAAGTCTTTCCTTTTTTTCTTGATTGTTCTATATCTGTCTCAGTCGTCAAATCCCAGCTTTCCCAGGAGGTCTTCATCTGTAACCTTCAACACTCACGTGCCCAACCGTTCATGCATATTTGACTTGGACTTGGCATCCAGTCCTGTGCTGGGTGTGTATTTCATCCAGCCCAGCCACACATTCAGAGGCCCACAGTAGCCGGGCAGGCAGTGGCAGTGAATGAAGTGCGAGCTAATGAACTAAGAGCTCCTTCCCACTGTTCCTGAAATATTGGCTCTGCTTGTGCTGGTTTTTTAATCTTCACAATCTGGGCAGGGGCATAGAGAGAGAACATCTTTCTCTACTACAAAGAAAGCAATTGCACGGGAAAGAGAAGACGTGACAGCCAGCACTGGGCATGAGAGCTGAGTATCCAAAAGGAAGAGCTTGGCTCTGTCAAATGGGGAGCGCTTCCCCCAGCTAAAGGAGGCAGCTGCTACTCAGCCCCGGGATTCCTGCCTCCTGAGGAGATAGGCTCAATCACCAGATCTCCTGATTTTTTTTTTTTTGAATTAGAGTATAGTTGATTTACAGTGTTGTGTCAATTTCTGCTGTATTGCATAGTGACCCAGTCATTTACATATATATTTATTTATTTATTTAGTTATTCTTTTTCTCATAGTCCTGATTTTTATAGGAAGTTAGACATCTTCATCTTTAAGGGAAGCATCTTGGTTTTAAATATTCACAACTAATAAATGCAAATTTGAAACAATAATACACATGCTACCCTCCGCCCCCCCCCATCTAGAGGCTTTATTCGACCAGCAGCCACCACTAGTGGCCTCTGCTCTAGCTTTGAATTGTTTTGAATAAAAGATCTCTTTGACATATTTTCCTATATTGCACATAACCACTAACAGGATTTTTTAAATCAAATTTAGGTCCTTCTCAAATACTTATTAGCTAGATTCCCTTAAAGTTTATATAAAACTAGAAACAACTTTATTTAAAGACAAAAGGTACTAGGATTTAGGTTGTGATTACAACACTAAATCCTCACATTTGATTACAGGTCAAAAGAAGAAGTTTTGTTTTGAGAGCTTACTTTCATGCACTCAGGCAGGTATTCTACCATTTCCATGACTGGACATCTATTGCTTGGAGAATAATGACTAAAAGTCATTAGACATTCTTCCCATCTGTAAAATAAATTAATAATAATAATAATAATAATAATAATAATAATAATAATAAAACATCATTCTTAATCCTCTGATCTGCTCAGCAACAAATACCAGTTGAAATTCAAGATTATATATTTAGGAGAAACTGATTTAGTTCCAGTGGCATCAATATGGCAACCAAGATCAATCCAAGAGAGTCTTTGTCCATTCATGGGAATTAGAAATGTAGGAAAATTCCAAGATGACTGTTATAATCACTGTTCAGTCTCTAACCAAGTGCCTTCTCAAGAAGGCAGGTTTTTACATCGTTTCCTCCTGAAGTCATGAAATGGAATGTACTTTCAGAGCTGGTCATGCTAGATGGAGCTACTCACGTTAACATACATACAACAGCAATACAGTGCTGGGCACATGATACGTAACATGATACTTTAACCCAGGTATACAGCATGTATTGAATTAAACTAATTAAACTACAGAATAACATGTACCCGATACATTAATATACATAGGTCACGACAGAACATTGCAGATTCGCCACTTTCTTTATGGCCATCCTGCTAGACGCAATAAGAAGGCGTTTATGCCAAGAATGAAATAAATCTACAACAGGAAGTAAAAAGAACCCATTTATAACCAAGATCTTATCTTTGTAATAGGAGGCTCGTTTTCAAAACTGCCCAGACAAATGTTCTGTGAACCCTTTCAGTAAACTCGATCTAGAGTATATGCATCATCAAGAAAAAAACTTGTGGCTACACACTTGCATTGACTAGCGTTTCTAAGGAATGACAGGCAGGGTGTCTGGCGACTGCCCCTGCTCCAGAGCGCAGGTCTGGTCTGCTTAGATATGAGACTGTTCACCACTGTGTCCACCACTGGGTGACACGAGGCCCTGGTGCTCCTCTATCTGTGACTACTGTAATAGTTTATGTTCGAGACATGTGACAAACTACCCTCCAGCTTCATCATTAAAACTCCTTAGAGGATGGTTTAAAAAACCCACAACCACAAAAGATTACCTGTTAAAAGGAATTCCATTTGATGGCACTGGTAACAACATGGGTTTACCTTAAGGAATTTTTCACCAACATCCAGTTTGGGGGGTTTCTGTTGGCAGGGGAGTGTCAGGTGAGTCCAGGTAGGGCAGGGCAGAGTTTGCCTGACAATGACTGTGGTGCCAAACACTATCCATCCCCGAACCCTGTGAACCTCACAAGAGTGCTGTGAAGGTGGTCTATGCTCCCATGATTTAGAAATGGAAACGCAAGACCAGAGGTTAAGGAACACATCTGTTGTCACCCAAAGAGTTCATTAAAATTTTATGTAAACAACTGACATTTAAAAAAAATTTTCTTTTTTAATTTTATGGCCACACTGTGGCATATGGAAGTTCCCAGGCCAGGGATTGTATCTGAGCCACAGCTTTGACCTCTGCCACAGCTAGAGCAACACCAGGTCCTTTAACCCACTACTCTGGGCTGGGGATCAAACCTGCACCTCCACTGCAGTGGGATTTTTAATCCACTGGGCCACAAAGGGAACTCCTAAAATACTGATTGACTTTTTGGATCTGTCTCCTAAAGCAAAGGAAATAAAAGCAAAAATAAACAAATAGAACCTACTGAACCTTAAAAGCACTTGCACAGCGAAGGAAACTATCAGCCAAACAAAAAGATAATCTACTGAATGGGAGAAAATATTTGCAAATGATATGAAGTCGATAAGGGGTCATTATCCAAAATATATAAACAGCTCATACAACTCGATATCAAAAAAGCAACGTGGACATAGACCTCTATAGACATTTTCCCGAAGAAGACATACAGATGGCCATCAGGCACATGAAAAAATGCTCAGCACTGGTAATCATCAGAGAAATGCAAATCAAAACCGCAATGAGAATATCATCTCATACCTGTCAGAATGACTATTATCAAAAAGAACACAAATTACTAATGTTATTTTTGTACACTGTTGGTGGTAATGTAAATTGGTAGAGCCACTGTGGAAAACAGCATGGAAATTCCTTAAAAAACTAAAAAATGACCCCACAATTCCACTCCTGGATATATATCCAAAAAAAGCCAAAAACACTAATTTAAAAAGATATGTGCATCCCAATGTTCATAGTAGCATTTTTTTTTCATAGTAGCATTATTTATAATTACCAAGATATAGAAGCAACCTGAGAGTCCATCAACAGATGGATAAAGAAAATGTGATACATATATACGCACACATGTGTGTGCATGCACGCGCATGCACGCACACGCACGCACACACACACACACACACACACAATGGAGTACTACTCAGCCATGTAAAAGAAAGGAATTTTACCATTTGCAACAATATGGATGACTTGGAGGGTGTTATCCTAAGTGAAATAAGTCAGAGAAACACAAGCACTATATGATAGCACTTAGATACGAGATCTAAAAAATAAAATAAACTAGTGAATATAGCAAAAACAAAAGAGACTCAACAGATACAGAGAACAGACTAGTGGTTACCAGTGGGGAGGAGGGAGGGAGGAGGGGCAAGATAAGGGTAGGGAATTAAATGGGTACAAGCTACTATGTATCAACTAAATAAGCTACAAGAGTGTATTGTACAACAAAGGGAATATAGCCTACATCTAAAAAGAAACATAGGAATTCCCTTTTTAGCTCAGTGGTAATGAACCCGACTAGTACTGTGAGGACGTGGGTTCGATTCATTGCCGTGAGCTGTGATGTAGGTCGCACCACACTACATCTGGTTCTTAACCCTCTGAGCCACAATGGGAACTCCACAAATATTTTATAATAGTAAATGGAATATAACCTTTATAAAGTGTGAATTACTATGTTACACACCTGAAATTTATATAATATGGTACAACCACTATGCCTCCATTTAAAAGAAAGAGAAAGGGAAAAATAGAGTGTTGACTGACTGCTGACACCTGTATTCTTTCTGTCTTTCTGCTTCCTCTTGGGTTTGAACAATCTCTGATGCCAGAGGACACTGAGCGCTGGCGGGTGGGATGGCGGCGTACCTTTTGTTGCGGATGGTCGTGAGGACCACCTCCTTTCGCTTGTTGTGAATTGCCACGTGCAGGAAGGAGGCCCGCTGCTTGTTCAGGATGATGTTGGCGTCGTAGCTCAGGAGCAGGGCGACGGCTTTGGCGTGGCCCTCCCTTGCTGCAAAGTGAAGTGCGGTGTTCTTTCAGGGAAAAGAGAACACAGAAAATTCGGTGACGATGGCTACCCATCCTTTGGCTCTTTTACGGTTTCGCTTCACCGTTGAATTAAGGCTTAAAAGAGATGATTAACGAAACTAACCACCGAATACCAAACACATACAATTTAAAACTGGTGTTCGGAATCAAGCTTCAAAATAGTGAGTGTGTAGTACAAGCTGTGTATGGGTGGGGGTGGGGAGAGGGGCGTGTCTGTGTGTGCATATGTGAGTTCCAAGTGGGTTGTTTTGATTATTTTTCAAAGTGGGAATATTCCATCAGGACAGAGGACAAGCTTTCCGGGTAAGGATGCTGGAATGAAAGAAGAAGAAAAGACTTCTGGGAGGTTAATCATCTAGAAGAGCAGTGGTTTCCAGAGTCTACGTTTCCACAGGCTTGTCATTTCTTTTTTTAAAATCACAGATTGCTGTAAGGTTGCCAGTCTTTAGTTTCGTCACATAAAGACAGGCTGAAAAGCAATGACAATCTGTCTCCATCTCTTTATGGAAGAATGTGCATTTCCATACTCTGTCTCCAAAAAAGGAGAAAGAACATCGTAGTGGAATAAAGGAAGTCTTCTGAGTCAAATACACTTGGTTTTAAGGAAAACTTAACCCCCACCCTCTTCACTTCCCTTGGTTCGCCAAGGAACGGTGGAAGTTTTAGCCTCCATCCCCATAGGGCTGTGGGCAGGCCTCTGTGACACTGAGCCGCACCCACCCCTTGGTGTGTCTCCTTGTTCCGTTCGCCTTCGACTCATTAAGCATCTTTGTAGTAAGGACCCAGTGAAAGGCTCTGAATGGGGCCAAGAAAGGAAGAGGGTGGCCAAGAAGGTTTCTGGCAATGTTGGGAGTTTCTTCTTTGCCAAGATTTGGGGTGTGTATGAGGAACAGGTACTTACCCCTTCGTCATCTAGCCGGTCGGTACACTTCATGTTAGTGTCAAGAATGACCTTCATGGTCTGAGTGTACCCTCCCAAGGAGGCATGATGCAGCGCAGTCCAGCCATTGTGGTCACTGGTCAAGAGTTAAGAAAAAACGTGTGCATTCGCTGAACAGATGAGAGTGGGAAGGGGTGCCACCCATTTGAAAGGTGGGTCTGGTGGCCAAAGAACAAAAGCAAATCTGAGACATCTGAGATGTCTTCCATATTTATAAAAGAGGAGCTAATTTCAAGCCTATTTGGATGAAGGTAGTTAAAAGGTATAAGCTCCCAGTTATTAGATAAAGAAATACTAAGGATGTAATGTACAATATGATAAAGGTAATTACCACTGATATAAATGAAAGGTAACAGAGTAAATCCTGGAGTTCCCGTCCTGGCTCAGCGGAAACAAATCTGACTAGCATCCATGAGGATGCAGATTCGATCCCTGGTCATGTTCAGTGGGTTAAGGATCCAGCATTGCTGTGAGCTGTGGTGTAGGTCGCAGATGAGGCTTGGATCTGGCTTTGCTGTGGCTGTGGTGTAGGCTGGCAGCTATAGCTCCAATTCTGCCCCTAGCCTGGGAACCTCCATATGCCATGGGTGTGGCCCTAAAAATACCAAAAAAAAAAAGGGGGGGGTAAATCCTAAGAGTTCTCATCACAAGGCAAGAATTTTTTACTTTCCCTTTTTTTTTTTCGTTTTGGTATCTGTATTAGATTAAAGATATTCACTAAACTTACTGTGGTAATTTTTTCATATAAATCAAATAACTATGATGTACACGTTAGAGTGTCAATTATATCTCAATAAAATTAAAGGGAAATTAATAAATAAAAGTATATAAACACATTATCTAAGAGTTCAGGTCTGAAGAGCTCGTTCCTCTTGTCCTCTCAGTGATGCTTTAGAACATGTTTGTCCTTTGTCACAGCGATTCAAGATGTAAATACAACGAAGGCTTGCTTTTTTTCCAAATTGGAAAAAAAGTGTGGTACCCAACACAATTCAATTTCAGGGCCAGTGAGCAACTGTTTTAGGGTGCAAAAGCCACCTCGCTATTTCGGTTATGATGTATTTAAGTAACACCTCTCAGGCCTGGGTCCACTGGGGGTTCCCTTTGCAGGTGTCCTGCCAGGTGTTCTCTTGGAAGCAGGAAGGAAGTGAGCAGACTGTTCACTTCTCAGCTGCACCACTGCCTGGCTGGGGTCAGTACTCTGATAGAGAAATGTGTTTTTGAACCTTAGCCTATAATGAGCTCTTGGCTACCACCTTGCTGAAATTAGAAATTAACTCATCATACCTCTGTAAAACTTTTCTGGGTTTTCTTTGTTTTTGTTTTTGTTTTTTTTTTTTACAAAGATGTCATTTAAGGTGCCACCTTTTATTATGCTTAATTATTTTAATCTGGTTTAGTTCCTTGTGCCAGATTTCCTTTAGGTATAATGAAGTTCAGGAAGTTTTTATCTCGTGTTGTAGTTTAAAGGGAGCATTTTATGTCCATCGTTCATCAGATTGAAAAGTAGAGTCTTTGATTTGTTTGGGGTGTGTGTGTGTGTGTGTGTGTACAGCTTTATATCTCCATAGACAGATAATAGCATGATGAAGGAAAATAAGAGGAGCTGTATTTCGAAGGTTCTAGAAACTCTTCTAGACATAGCCATTTATTCTGTGACCTTGAATAAGGGTTTCAACCCTATAAACCTCATTTGTTGTTGGGAATAATACTGACTTCCCTTTCGATATTTGAGAAGTTATACATGTTTTCAGTATTAAGTTAAGATGGGTAAAAATAATGAGATAGAATGTTAAATATCATAATTAAAAATACAATAGAAAAACAGCTTCAAAATGGCTAACCAATTATAAAGAAATATATAAATATTCCAGTCATATAACCTCACCTGAGAAACAATGCACCTTTTTTCAGAAGAAGCTGAACTACTTTATCATGCCCATTTTTTGCAGCCAAGTGCAGAGGAGTCATTCCGTGAAGGTCACCTTCATTCAAAAGTCTCCTGTCACTCATGTCTTGCAAGAGCCTCTGACAAGTATTGATACGCCCGTAACTTGAAAAAAAAAATATGTTTCATATTTTCAAAGCAAATATTAAACGGAAAGGAGACGTGCTTGTATGTCACTGAAACTGAGCCTTACCTGGCTGCAAAATGCAGGGGTGATTTCTTATCTTTGTTTTTGGAGTGAATGGACACATTGAAGTCAAGTAAGTTATTCACAGAGACAGGGACCCCCTGTCTACATGCGTAATGCAGAGGCGTGCACCCGTCGTTATCTTCGTCCATCACCAGCTCTTTAATATGTTGCATCTATGGGAAAAATTAATATTTTAAATGTAACTCTGCTATGATGCTAATATAATGTTTCTCGAACATATTTTCCAAGGGCCAATATGTACACCTTGAGGGTAAAAATAGAAACACCTTAAAGGGTACCAGAGTGAAATAAATACGGGTGATGGTGCAGGCCCTGTCTGCCTCTAATGCACATTACCATATTAAAGGCTCTGAGAAACTAAGAGTAGGAGGTACATTTAACACTTTTAACCCAGTGCTTTCCAAATGTCTTTGACCATGAACAAACCCCCTCATCCCTCCCTTCACTCTCCCCTTCACTTAACACTTTAGCCCTTAACTTTACCTTAAACTTAACGCCTAACACTTAATAGCTTCATGCTAATGTATTCTATTAGGCAAAAGGGATAAGGTGTTAAAATTAGGGTCACTTTATCTTTTATATGTATATTAAATAAAAAGCAAATGGCAAATGAGCAGCCTAAATCAATCTAGAAACTTTTTTTTAAATATTCAAATATATATTTTTGATTCTTTATGTTAGACATTGACTATATTAAAACTGTTTATTATAAAGATAAGATGCACTCCAAATACACCTACTAATCACTCAGTAAGCATCAGTTAGCAAATATAAATATGGAAATAATGCTTTCAACCTGTCAACAGGCACGTGTTGAGTAGTTTTTCTTAATGATGATGGAGTGTGGCTGAGTCACTCATGTACTTGGCTTTTCCATTGATATGCAGTTGGTAATGGTCAGAATAAAGGAAAGTCAGTTTATTATAGATGAGGATATATGGAAACCATCTGTAACTTGGAAAACTTATCCCAATGTAATTTATTCTCAATTGCAGTAAATATTTGATATGGCATCTTTACTTAAAAACGAAATTTAAATTTCAGAATCAGCCTTCAGAATAATAAAAATCATAATAAACAAAATCACTTTACTCTCAGTCTAACTCAGTTTATGGAAATCTAAACATATGTGTTACCTGCAAAAACTCAGGTCGCAAATTCTTTAGTCCATACGGTTGTTGTACAGTCAAATGCAAAAAATTACGTCCAAGATGATCTTTTATGTCTACACGGGCACCTAAAAAGCACAACATAAATATAACGTCTATTTATTTATTTAAAGCATGGCCTATGATGGATTTTCAATTTAAAGAAATAAAAGATTTTTGACTTAAAACTCAGAGTTCCCGTCGTGGCTCAGTGGAAATGAATCTGATTAGTATCCATGAGGATGCAGGTTCAATCCCTGACCTCGCTCAGTGGGTTAATGATCTGGTGTTGCTGTGAGCTGTGGTGTATGTTGCAGATGCGGCTCGGATCCCGCGTTGCTGTGGCTGTGGTGCAGCTGGCAGCTGCCACTCCGATTCTGCCCCTAGCCTGGAAATCTCCATAGGCTGTGTGTGTGGCCCTAAAAAGACAAAAAAGAAAAGAAAAATTCTGCCAACCCTAAAGTTTCAGAAATCTTTAGTTAGATAAGAAAACTAAGCATATTTTTTAATGTGTTTACCTTACAGTGTGCGTATGTGTGTAAGGGGATGGAGAATGTGTGATTTCTTACATTAATTAATACATGAGGTCTCACCTTTTAAACAGAAAATATAAATATAGAGAGACTGGAGATCAAAAGAGAAGAGGAAGGGGTAACCATCTTCTTTGTTACCATAGTGGGTTAGTATCTAAAACAGGGACGTTACACTACCTACATCACATAAGATTGCTTGACAGAGAATGTAGATAAAAATGTTCAGCAAAATGCCTGGAGTACAATTCCTTATAAATGTTATCTATTATTGCTCCTTTTTTTGGCTGCACCTGCAGCGTGTGGATGTTCCCGGGCCAGGGATCAAACTTGTACCACAGAAGCAACCCAAGCCACTGTGACAATGCCAGATCCTTACCCCTTGTGTCACAGGAGAACTCCCTACTACTGTTCTTAAATTATCTTTGCAAGTACTGCTCCCTGCTGGACTGAAAATTACTCAAGACCTGGGAAGTATTCCATTTACTTTTGTATTCATAGCACCTGGCCCAAAGCCTGGCCCACAATAAATGGATACTAAATGTCTGACCACACTAAGTAGTATTCTAAAGGCCTGGCTTAGCCCCGCTTCTTACCTTTAGAGAGGAGCAAATTTACAATATTCCAGGATGCGGAAGCAGTTGCTAGTATAAGTGGAGAACGTCCTTCAGAATCCGTGCTGTCAATATCTGCTCCCTAAAATAAAACAAGTCACTGAATAAAGAGCTTATGAACAGGCGAATCAGCTTCCACTGCAACCTATAAATAATGAATTCATTGGGATACAGTGTCCACACTATGGTAACACTCAAGCATATAATTCCTTGAATCTCCCTATAATGCCTATGATATATGAATTAAAGGGGAAAAAACAAATCAAGGCATTCTTTTATAACTTCAACAACAAACATTCTTCTGCATGGTAATCTGTTGACTGCGATCTGGCAATAGATCTATCTCACTGCTGAAATCATAAAAATTTTGATCTCTAGTGCTAATTTAGTTCCCACTGTAATAAAAGATTTTTAAATATAGATAATAAAAAATAATCTTCATTTATTGCACTTGAGATTCTAAAAGCATTCACAAGAAAATGCTCACTCTTATCGCCAAGACAGTGGGTCCTGGGAGCTCTTATCACAAAAAAAAACAAACGAACAAACAAACAAACAAAAAATTTTGTAAGCTTGAATGATGACAGATGGTAGCTAGATTTGCTGTGGTTTTGCTGTGGTGGTCATTTTTCAATGTACACAAATATTGAATCTCAATGCTGTACACTTGAAACAAACATAATGATGTATGTTGACTGTAACTCAATAGAAAGAGAAATCGTCTACTTTTTAAAAACTACTCCATCTGAAATCGATGAGCTGAAAACACTGAATTGAAATCATTCTAATTCTAAAGTAACGTTTTCGCCAAATACTTGAGAGAATTTTCATTTAACAAGTGACATCTCATAGATATATATATTAATGAATAAGTCAATATTTACTGTTACATGGTATGGTTATAATACTTGATGGGACAAGAAACAAAAGCTTTTTAAAAGTTCATGAAAAGAATTCTATCTTGTGGACAGTGTGATAAAAGTAGCTTAAACCCCGATTGTGGACATGACCCTGCTCTTTCAGGACCCACTGAATACAGATGACCGTGGCAGTGGTATCCCCCTTCAGAGCATGGTGGTGGTCAGTGAGGTCCTGCTACAGTCTCCTTGCCAGGTGAAGAGATGGCTGCATTTGCAGGAAACCGTGCATGACGAAACTATGGTATATAATGAGTCTTTCCAGGATTCTTCTATGTAAATATTCACAATTTCAATAGTTGCTATTGACAACAAATACATGTTAAATACTACAAGTGGAACAACATTCATTACTCATACGGTGGGGCTTAAATAAATACATAGACTTTATAGACTCATCTGCGCAAAGGGCTTACTGAAATTTAACTCAGAAGCCAACCGATGCCACTTCTTAAAGGTGAAAAAGAACTTACACTTTCACTGGTAACAAACCTTGGACAGTATTTTTAATTCTTCATTTTTCATTGTTTGAGAGCTGGCACTTGAGGCAGCTGGGGTAGAGGATTATAATGGAAGGTGAAGTTCAGGTGTACTTCCTGTTCCGCCTCCACCTCAAAGCCACTTGTGCTGAAGAAGGGTCAGCAGAGTCACCAAGCGGGACGGTCTCTTGAGACCAGTTCATGGAAGGGCTTTCCTTGCCATGGATCTGCCCACTCCCCACACTAAAAGCTCTGAAATGGGCATCAAAAGTACACTCTGGTACTTCCAGCTTCCTGGGAATGAGATTTGGCCAATATATATATAGTCAAGCAAAATGTACTCTATTTGGGAATATTGTGAAGGTATCAATGGTCTTTTTCCCCCTCCAGTTCTATTGAGGTTTAACTGACATACGGGACTATGTAAGCTTAAGGTGTACGGCATAATAATTTGACATATCACATAATGATTACCACAGTAAGTTTACTGAACATGCATCACCTCAGAGATATGATTTAAGAAAACAGAAAAAAATTTCAAAATTTTTTGCAAATGGATTAATCATCTTTTTGTAGGCTCTTTGCTTTTAAGCAAGAAATTAAAATTTGCTTTATTTTTAAAAATTCATAGTATGTAATTACATGATTTTTCAGCTGTAAATAGTAATTAAAAAAACAATCTGTCGAGGGAATAGTTACCATTGAAATTAAGTAGTCTGCTAGTTCATGGTGATCAAATAACGAGGCTCTGCAAAAAGAGAATTATAAACATATAAGGAACAATTAACATAAATATATGAAATAGTTACTATACTCAGAATGTGGACTTAAAGATCATTTAATAACATAACGGGGAGGGGGAGGGAGGGGGATGGACTGGGAGTTTGGGGTTAGCAGATGCAAACAATTACATTTAGAATGGATGAACAATGAGGTCCTATTTTACAGCACAGGGAATTATTATCCAATCTCTTGGGACAGAACATGATGGAAGATAATATGAGAAAAATAATGTATACATATGTATCCCTAGGTTACTCTGCTGTACATCAGAAATTGGGCGCAACATTGTAAATCAACTCTAATAAGAAAACGTGAAAATGAAAAGTACCATAAAATTCTAAAGAACTAATAACCTTTCAAAATCTATAATTGATTCTGATTAGGGTGACTTTTCAAAGAGTAATAAAGATCAAATACATCAGAAGATTTTTTCTCCATCTTTTTATAAACCTACTTTCTCCATGTAAAATCGTCACAAAGAAGTGCTGAGGTGAAGAGTAAAATCTGTTCTAGGAGCTTAAAATAAAAGACAAAGGACCTGACTGTTACCCTCGTGACTATGAAGAATAACAATAGTTGCATGTAAGGTGCACCTAAAATTCATCTGCAGGGTTCAACATGACCCCTTTTCGGCAAAAGTTAACAAGGCAGTGTTAGTTTTCCTAAAGTTTTATGAAGCCAAAAAAAGTGATGGAGAGAACTGAAGTCAGTTGGTACCAACTCATAACCAGCCATAAGGCTAATGTTAACGAATAAAGCAAATAAAAAATTTCAATCTGTATGAAAGCATCACCATAACACATGCTAACACTAATGATTTAAAAGTCTATGTTTCCTGCTGGAAATCTTGTTTCTTTGTTCCTAGTCACGATTATCTGAGCTTTTCTTAACTTTCTGTGTATGAATCTCTGACTCAGCTTGCCAGTTTTCACCCCCAATTCACAAGAGGTTTCATTACAAATTATATTAGATGTATTGGGTAATTTTAGGAAATGAATAATGATATTAAAGCCCCGTTTGAATCATTCTATTATCTTTTCAGTCGAGAGCTTTGCTACTCGTGGGCTGCAGACCTCTGCCGTCTTTGCACTACAGTATTCAAACAATGGTAGCCCGGAGAATAAGCTTTCCTTTGAAGCTTAAGATAAACTCCAAGCTAAACTCACTGGCTATTAGAAGGATATTCCAGGATATTCACAGATCAGTAACAGGTTTATCAGAATTGGACTGAAATGGCCCAATTAATCTTCAGCCAAACCAAGTTGAGCGTGTCCAGCTAATCTCCCAGCTAAGGATGGATTCTTCGGTCAGGTAGTTGGGTCCAGTATCCTAAAATTATTCCTTTTATGCACATTTGTATTTTAAAGCTCTAATTTTGTTTTGCTAATGTGCTTGTTCATCGCTCACCTTCCCAGTTTAGAGCCAGATCTTATATCGGTGCTACAATTTATTTTTCCCTGACGGATAGGGCAGGTTTCTCGGTCCAGTTACCTAGTGAGACTATCTCAGCTCTTTTCTGTCATTTCAGGATTACAGCTGTGTGTGTGTGTGTGTGTGTGTGTGTGTGTGAGAGAGAGAGAGAGAGAGAGAGAGAGAGAGAGAGAGACAGAGACAGAGACAGACAGACAGACAGACACAGAAAGACAGAGACAGAGAAGGCTAATCTGAGCCACCTCTTTCACTCATACAGGTAGGGAACATTCAGTCCTTGTCTCCCCCAGGAATTGAACTCAGTCTATACTGCCTGTTTCCTCTCCTAGAAGCTGGTAAAGCCTACAGTTTCAGATGCTTTTCTCTGATGTGTATTTATTGTGGGTCTAAGCGAAAAGGGACATAGGGTAGGACAAGTGGACCTTCCGTATTTATCTGCCCCATTACCTTCACTGAAAATGAGGATAAGACACACACGAGGAACCGGAAGAGATCAGAAAGGGCTCGAAAAGCCACATATATTGACCTCCTAAGCAGGTAGGAAACGAATCTTGAGCCTAGAAGCCCTAGACTAAGAGTTGACTCAGAATATTCCACTGGAGACTTGACTTAAATAAACAGATGCTCCACTGGAGCATCTATTTAACATTCTGCTCTATTCCAGAGGAACGTAGAGATTCCAGCTGAACCAGAGGATCTTGGTTATCTCTGCTCTTTTCTTTTGAACCACAAAAGAAATCGACTAGCTATCATAAGTGCTAACTTTTCCTTGCAGGGTATAACTAAGGACGTGAAGACTAAAAATCTGTCTGCAGAATGATAGGTAGGAGACTTGCCTGTGAAGCAGTGTTTCCTGATTTCCATCCACAGCGTTAATAATATTGTGGCTGCCCGAATAGGAAGATATCATCAGTTTAACTATCTCGGTGGCTCCCTGGGTGGCCGCAAAATGAAGGGCAGTGCACTTCCCTTTCTGAAAAGAGTTTTGATATCAGCATCAATCAGTACTGAAGTCCCAATTTCAGGATCAAACCTAAGCAGTTGTTTTTCTCCCCAGGCCAATGAAATCAAGGAATATGGAATTTATTTTTTTATTCATTTTTTTGGGGGGGGTGGCTGCACCTGTAGCATATGGAAGTTCCCAGGCTAAGGGTCAAATCCCTTAATCTGGGCACCTCATGAGTCATCTGGCATCTCTCTACTTGAGGTTTGTGACCCAAAACAGAGAGGCAAGTCACACGCTAGGCCTGAGCTCCAATTTCACTGATGCTTCTAATTCTCTTGGGAAAATTAGATGTCATTCATCAAAATTTCTGTTTCTCTGATTAGCCCTCCCTCTCTTCCTTTCTTCTTTCCTTCTTTCTGCCTTCCTTCCTCCCTTCTTTCCCTTTCTTTCTCTCTCCCTTTCTTCCTTTCCTTCCTTCCTTCCTTCCTTCCTTCCTTCTTGCTTGATTGCTTGCTAGTTTTTTAGGGCCACAGCCATGGCATATGAAAGTTCCCAGGCTAGGGGTCTAATTGGAGCTGCAGCTGCCAGCCTACACCACAGCCGCAGCAAACTAAATATGAGCCTCATCTGTGACCCACACCAGAGCTCATGGCAGTGCCAGATCCTTAACCCACTGAACGAGGCCAGGGATCAAACCTGCATCCTCATGGATACCAGCCAGGTTCATTACCACTGAGCCACCATGGGAACTCCTAAGGAATATGGAATTTAAGATGGTGAGCAGTAATCAGATGCAGCTATTGAAAAACAGCAGTATAAAAACCAGAGCTAGCAATTTTCCTTCCTTGCCACCTGACAGCTCTTGACAGCCCTGACAGTGCTTTTGTCATCAGTGTCATTATCTTTACTGTATCTGTATTTGTGTTTACAATTGTCTTCATAGCTCTCAAAATTCTTTAGATAGATTAAAATTTGGGACAGCCTCTTTTTCTGCTTCTACATGAAAAGCAGGAAATATTATCTATTTCAATCTAAATTAACTGTCAAAGAGCAATCAAGCACTTTGGCAAGCAACGTATAACAACTCTATCATCAAAGTATTGGGGAGGGAGTTCCCGTCATGGTGCAGCAGAAAGGAATCCAACTAGGAACCACAAGCTTGCGGGTTCAATCCCTGGCCTCACACAGTGGGTTAAGGATCCAGCATTGCCGTGAGCTGTGGTGTAGGTCGCAGATGCAGCTCGGATCCCACATTGCTGTGGCTGTGGCATAGGCTGGCAGGTATAGCTCTGATTCGACCCTTAGCCTGGGAACTTGCATATGCCGCAGGTGCGACCCTAAAAAAAAAAAAAAGCGTATTGGGAAGAATATGTACAGTTACCTCCATCAGGTCCAACTGGGCACCATTGTCCAGGCACATTTTAATCATTTCCAAGTCACCGCTTTGAACAGCCATGTGGAGAGGGCTGACTTTCCTGTTGTTCACGAAGTTAATGTGAGATACTCTGCTGTACCCATTCTCTTCACCTTTAGGAGAAAATAAAATTCAACATTACACATATCATAAATAAATGAAAGGAATTTTTTAAAGAAAAGGTTGTCAGACTTAGATGCCCACGTATGAATTCTATTAAATAATTTTCAAATTAATAGCATCCACCAGAATAGGCATTTTATATTATATAATGGAGGAAAGCCTCTACTCACCAAACTTTAATATTATTTCCATGCATTTTTTGGCACCTGAAAATGCAGCCTGGTGAATCGGGAAGCAGCCCCACTTATTTGATTTACATGGCTTGGCTCCTTTATTTAACTGGAAGAAAAGAAAGAACAAAACAAGTCAGATGCCACACACATTAAGCTTCAGATGACAAGGATGGGCAAGAATTTAAATGCCTCTCCTAGACCTTTTCACTACTCTGTGCCTTTGAAAAACTATGTAGAAAAGCTTCTTGTGATATAAAATCTAGGCAAGAAGGTAATTTTGGAACTAGGCTAAGATTCTGAAATAGAGACACTTCATATTTTCTTTTTAAAAAAATTTATTATAGGTGATTTACAATGTTCTGTCAATTTCTGCTGTACAACCAAGTGGACCAGTCATACACATACATACATTATTTTTCTCAGAGTTTCTATCATATTCTATCACAAGTGGTTGAATATAATACCCTGGTATCTTTATATTTTCTAACTATGAACTAACAACACAGACATAAAAATATCAAACTGCTCCCCCAGCAAACTAAAGTCAACCTATTTTTTTGGTGGAGCTAAAGATATTTTTAAAACATTGTCATGACTCCTCCTATATCCATTCTCAATTCCTTATACAAATAAAGTCCTATTTCCCAGATTATTTTCCTTTCAATTCTGCAGTTAACAAATGATTTGGGAGTTTCCATCATGGTGCAGTGGAAACGAATCCGACTAGGAACCATGAGGTCACGGGTTTGATCCCTGGCCTTGCTCAGTGGGTTAAGGATCCGGCGTTGCCATGAGCTGTGGTGTAGGTTGCAGACATGGCTTGGATCTGGCGTTGCTGTGGCTCTGGCATAGGCCAGTGGCTACAGCTCCGATTTGACCCCTAGCCTGGGAACCTCCACATGTCGCAGCCCTAAAAAGACACACACACACAAAAAAAACAAAATAAACAACAACAAAAAAAGCAAAACAAACAAATGATTTGACCAGCACTCATGTTACACTATGAAAATCAGGCATTTTCACTAATGAAAGTTCTCTACTTAGATGTTGTTAAAAGAACCGAGTGGTATATTACCTTGACCTCTGAGTCAATCACTTTCAACTACCGTTTTCTATAGATCATTGGATTTCAGTTTTAAGTACATTTTATTATCACAAAACAAGAGAGTTTGAAAAGAGAAGAAAAGTGTGAAGAAGAAAATACCACCTATAATTTCACTTTCTAGAAAAAAGTGGAATAACGCTTGTTTCACATTGTAGAAAGCAATATTTTTTTGTCTTTTTTTTTTTTGCATTTATGGTAGTTCCCATCATGATGCAGTGGAAACGAATCCGTGACTAGTATCCATTAGGATGCAGGTTAGATCCCTGGCCTCGCTCAGTGGGTTAAGGATCTGGCATTGCCGTGAGCTGTGGTGTAGGTCACAGATGAGGCCTGGATCCCGCATTGCTGTCACTGTGGTTGTGGCTGTGGCCGGCGGCTGTAGCTCTGATTCAGCCCCTAGCCTGGGAACCTCCATAAGCCAGGGATGCGGCTCTAAAAAAAAAAAAAGTAGCATTAATGTGTATATTATGTGATATCACACTATTCAAAAAAGTATTTTACCTAATAATACTCTTAAATTATATGGTTTTATCAAGTATCTATTCCATATGGAGGTATACCAAATTTTATGTAATGAATCTAATACTGAGTTTCATTTTTTCTCAGTTCTCTCTGCTGTATATAATGTTGATGTTGATACCAGTGACAGCTTTAATTATCTCCTCGAGATGTATTCCAAGAATGAGAATTGATGATTGAAAAAGTATTCACACCAACAGTGTATGAAATCCCTGACTCATTAAAATTTCTCTATCACTGTACACAGTAAGGATTTTTCAACCACTGAAGTTGAGATGAAAAACAATGTTACATTGTTGTAGCATATTTCTCTTTGATTACTAGAGAAATTACAAAATCTCTGTGTCTCTTGCCAACTTTCTATGGAGCATTGCCTTTTCCTTATAGATCTGTAAGAATACTTTATAGATAATTTTACATCCATTCAAAGATAAATAGATTGATATAATATGCTTTGTCGGCTTGGGTCAATTGATGGGTTATAATCTAATTTTATACTGAACTGCCTGTACATTCCCTAGATAAGGCCAACATGTATTAGGTGTTACCCTTTTTTTTTAACTTAAGTACAGTTGATTTACAATGTTGTGTTAGTTTCAAGAGTACTGAAAATGATTGTTATGTGTGTGTGTATGTGTGTGTGTATATATATCTTTTTCAGATTCTTTCCCCTTATAGGTTATTACAAAATATTGAGTACAGTTCCCTCTAGGTCCTTGTTGTTTATATATAGTAGTGTGTGTATATTAATCTCAACCTACTAAATTATCCTTCTCTCTGCCCACTTTCCCCTTTGGTGACCATAAATGTGTCTTCGGTCTCTGAATCTATTACTGTTTTGTAATTAAGTTCATTTGTGTTGTATTTCTTTTAGCTATTTTGATGAATTAGGCGCTAGTATTTTTGAGACTTTCATTTATATTTATTTATACGTGAAACTGATTTACATTTTTCTTTGGAGAGGGCTCATAGAAGAATGAGATTTTAGAATTATTATTATGCCCATTTCATACAATTAATCTAGAAGTTTTCACTCTTTCTTGTGCTATAGGAAGGTTATTACCTGAAATGGAAACTTTTCCCTTGAAAGTTTGAAAGAATTTGTAAGAGTTCTCTTGTGGGGCAGCAGGTTAAGGACCCCTCGTTATCACTGCAGTGGCTAGGGTCGCTGCTGTGGCATGGGTTCGATCCCTGGCCTGGGAATTTCCACATGTGAGGGGGTGAGGTGGAACACAGCCAAAATAAATAAATAAATAAATGAAAGAATTTGTAAAATCTATAAAAGCATGTAATATTAGCTGGATACATTTTTTTTACTTGTTATGGTTCTCTACAGATCTTTATTTTTTCATCAATTTTGACATTTTAGTTACTTTCAGCTATTTATCCATTAAAAAGGCATTTTCAAAATTTTTAGGATAGGATTATACATACTGACCTTTTGTTATTTTAAAATTCCCCATCTAATATTGTTGACTTGGGCTTTATCTTTTTCCCTTGTGGTTAGACTTGCCAACACTATGTCTTTTATTATCTTTTCCAAAAGAAATAACTCATTTTATCAACTAATTCCAAGATCATTATTTTCTGTTTTCCATTTTAGTGTTTCTTTACTCCAATTTTCTTTTGGTTCATTTGGGGTGCTTTTTCTGAATTCTTGGTTGGAGTATTAGTTAACATTTTTTATTCTCTTTTTGGTCCAATCAAGATAGCTTATAAGGGAGATATCCTTTCATCCAAGTATATCTAGTAAGTATGTGAGAACATAATCGTAAATGGAAATATCCCACAGATATTCTGAAATTCTTTCATTTCATTCTCTCTGGGATGGTGGACAGGGAAAATCAGGTGTGAAAAATATAGAACCTGGCCTGACTAATGTACACATGATGAAGGAATATTTCAAAGACAACTATTTGCTGGGACTCTGGTACCACACTCAGAAGGGGTACTCCTTGGAGCGGGACTCGGCCATTCTGGTGGGCCTCTCCAGGGTTTTATGGACCACCCCAGGAGGTCCCAGCAGAGGAAAGTCTGGCTTTGCTTTTAGGGCTGTGGCTAAGGCCCTCAGTCATTATATCATACAGGGTTTTCTTTCTGAGAACCCATGGCAGCAGTTTCTTCTCACCTTGAGAACAGGTCTGGCTGTGTTTCTCGTGGCTTTCATTTTAGGGCCCAACAATAAGTTTGCAAATGTCTGTATTCATCTTTCCTTTGACTCTTCAGAAGCTCAGAGCCAAAAATGGTCCACCTTTATGAACATACAGGCCCTTGGGCTCTGTATTTTGTGTTCTAGCCTGTGCACCAGCTTCACCTTAATTTTTCCTGTCTATATTTTCTTTTCATGTTGACTTCCTCATATTTTCTGTAATGCTTTCCTCTCAGTCTTCGATAAGCCATCTCAGACCCATTTAAGACTGAAGGGGTATGTGCATATACCCAAACACACAGAACTTTTTTTCTCTGACATATTCTCTGCATTTTGCTAAGAAGAGAAACTGACAGATGTTGTAAATAATGAAAACTCATGTTGAACTAAAAGATAAAAAAAAAACAGAAAAATATTGGAATAAAATACAAACCAAAAGCTGCACTGCTTCACTATTATCGGTGAAACACGCAGTTATCAGAGCTGTATTGCCATTTTCTCCTTCCAGATTAATATCGGTACTGCTGTGCTCAATCAAGACCTGTAGAAAGAGGGAATAATGGTCCAAAATTTAATTTATAGGTTTCCAAACAGGGCATTTGTCTTCCCCCAGATTATAAACTCTCAGATGCCAGGGGCCATGTCCTTATTCATCGTTTTCATCGCTCTCCCACAGAATCTTGCATAAAACCGTCTACATAGTGGGTGCTATATGAATTTCTTAAACAGATGAAATAATGGTGATTTCTATATCATAGCATCTAAGGCAGCATGGAGTTGCAGAACTGGAAATAGGCCAAGAAATGTAGATACTACTTACCATCTCTCACTGAACACTCCTCACTTGTTCTAAGTGAGTTATGTTAACTAATATCTGCCAAAATAAATTGGTGGAGCTGTTTGGAACATACGGGTGGTAGAGGAGGAAGGGATGTAAAGAAAGAAGAAAGGGCGAGGAGTTCCCGTCGTGGCGCAGTAGAAGCGAATCCGACTAGGAACCATGAGGTTGAGGGTTTGATCCCTGGCCTCACTCAGTGGGTTAAGGATCTGGCATTGCCATGAGCTGTGGTGTAGGTCCCAGGCATGGATTTGGCATTGTTGTGGCTGTGGCACAGGCCGGCAACTACAGTTCCGATTAGACCCCTAGCCTGGGAGCCTCCATATGTCTCGGGGTGCGTCCTAAGCAAAAAACAGAGGGGAGAGGGGGATGGCTTCCTTTTTCCATCCAGTCATTTTTCTTTTACCCAGATTGCAGGTATCCTGGGAAATGTCAATTAAAACTCCATTCTCTCCAGAAGAGAAAGGAGAGTTTCATGTAAGGTATAGCTTAACTCAATCAATTCAAATTGACTCTGGAACAGACACTTTTTCTATGATGTAAGAAGTGAGCATCCTGATGGAAATTAACTGAAGACCTGTCTCCCTGTCACTTGGTTGACTTCCAGGTGGTTATTGGTCCAGAATCTATAGATCTTTAACCGTCTTCATTTTATATTAAATCTAACTATAATTATCTCAGATAAGTGTCTCTCCCCAAAGAGAAAATCCATTTTTTTTTTCACTGCTGCACTTGCAGCATATGGAAGTTTCCAGGCTAGGGTCGAATCCAAGCTGTAGCTGGAGGCCTACACCACAGTTTGTGGCAACACCAGATCCTTAACCCACTGAGTGAGGTCAAGGATCGAACCCACATCCTGGATTCTTAAGCCGCTGAGCCACAATGGGAATTTCCCCAAAGAAAAAAATTTGACTCAGCCTCCTAGAAGTCTTTTCTCTTGTAGCGAGGCTATTAAATTATAACATGTGCTTGCAATTAAATTACTTAAGAGAATTTATGAAACAAGCTGTTTCTTGAAAACCTTGACTTAAAAAAAAAAAGACACACAGAGCCCTTCGTTAATAGAATGTGTCCTGAAGTGAGTGTCAGCAAACGCATTAGGCTTCCTAATTTGCTCTGCTCAGAAAGGACAATGACACTGAAATTTTAGGACATGAGAATATACACAGAGATAATTGATGACAGACAACGAGAATGCATGGTTTGGCCTGGGGACTGAAGGCTCTGTGTTCAGTTCTTAATAAGCTCTGAAGTCACATGGGAAGTCATCTCCCCAAGCCTTATAAGAAGAGGTTTTTAATCTCTTCGCCCTCTTAGAATCAAGGATCGTGGATTTGGAGCGTCCATTGGGGTGTTGCCACTCATTACCATTAACATAATCTTTCCTAAAGCTGGATTCAATTGTAAGCGGTAGGGGGCCCAGAGAGAGCAACTCAGCGTGAGCCCAGTTCCGGCTCAGGCATGCCCAGGCAAGTCTGGAGGCCCGCAGGCGAGGGCTCCCGAGGTCCCCATGAGGTGAATCCAGGAAGCCTCATGGGAGGGATGCTCAGGGACTGGACGCTTGGAGGTGAAGCCCCAAGGACAGGACTGCTGGCTACTGAGATGCAAGGTACCGCGTGCCCCAGGGAACACTAGGCATAAAACTGGTTATCTTACAAGGACTTGAGTTGACACATGGGTGACAATTTTTTACTTTACAACCACAAGGCAGCTGTGGGGGGGTCTCGGGAAGGCTGAACAATGGCCAAGCATTTGAAATGGGCAAGGGCTGGTGGGGAACAGGCCTGACCCCTGGGTATAACTGGGAGAGGCTGGCCTGCAGTTTGTAAGCACACAAAGAGACACTTGAAAATTCCTCCTCTTCCTTCCTCTGTTCTTTTCATCTCTGGTGAAGCAAGAGGGTTGGGCAATAGTTTTCGATGCTGTTATGGCTGGTCAAGACCAAGCAAAGGAGAGACAACTAATTTTGATTCCTTATCACCGTATTTTTTTTTTCTTCTTCTTCTTGTGTCACCCAGGAAAAATCTTCATTCTCTCCACTGCCCAGGTTATAAATCAGTTATGAGCTTTATTTCTAGACTTTCTTTTCTATGTGATACCTACCTTTGTTAGTATGATGATTTCAGATGTCTAATTAACAACAGCCTTTTTAATTCCCAAACCTGGCTTTCAGAGCCAAGATTCATTAAGTCAATGGGCATTTATTTCTGAAAAGAGGCTTCGGAGGAAGCTCTGGAGTTCATTGGGGAAATACGTGGCATCGTGGGGGTGGGTGGGAGGCGTTGCTATGAGCTTGACCCAGACGATAAGGAAGTAGCATGTGACTCATGAACAACGCAGACCACGGAAAAAACAAAGAGCCTATCGTCAAAGGCCTTTCCAGAAGCCTCCCCAAGGAGGTGCTCGGACTCATCTTCTTAGGCACTAATATTTCAACTCTCCCCTTCTCCTTCAGCCCAAACACCTAATAACTCATTTTTTTTTTTTCATTCAAGAGCCATCATTTACCAGCCATGTGTTAATGACTGGAGATGTTTAGGTTGGTCCCACCCAGTCCCTCCTTCAAGGATAACCAGCCAGAGGGGGAGAAAAGCATGTCCACATTTGATGACAACAGCCTGTGCTAAGAATTACGGCAAAGCTACACACGAGGCACAAGGGGACAGTGGAAAGGGGGCTTCTCTCACACCCTCTACGCCTAAAGGAGCTAAGAACTCGGGGCTGAGAGGAAGGCGTTCGGGCCAAAGGGAGCATGGGGCTCATGGACACCCCAGAAATCCATTGGTGATTTATAGGCAAAGCAGGTTTGGGTGTGCTATGATAAACTGGATGTTTTTTGTCCCTCAGAATTCTATACCCTGAAATCCTAATCCCCAGTGGGGTGGTACTAGGAGGTGGGGCATTTGGAAGGTGATTAGGTCATGAGAGCCTTTACAATGCCCTTGTAAAAGAGACCTCAGAAAGCTCTCTCGCCCCTTCTGCTACGTGAGGACACAGAGAGACAAAGGCCATCTACGGATCAGGAACCAGGCCCTCACCAGACACCAAATCTGCCAAGGACCTTGATTCTGGGCAACCCTGTCTCCACAATGTGAGAAATAGGTGTTTGTTGTATAAGCCACCCGGTCCCTGGCATCATGTGACAGCAGCAGGTCTGACTAAAACAGGTGCCTCAGGGCTACAGCCCAGGCATCATCTGCAGCATTGTTTCTGCAGGAAAACTTATTAGAAGTTCCAAATGCCTACCTTAGAAATGAATTTCTAGAACATGCTCTGTTTGTAAATTGGATTCTCTTTAGGTCTGTGTGTGTGTTTTCTAGTGAGTCTATGAGACTCTGAGATGTAGTTTAAAAGCCAACGACTAAAGACCTTTAGGTATTTACCAAGGTTTCCTGTTTGACCAAACTCGCTCTCTTGAAAAAATAAGAAGAAATTTCCCAATAGTATTATGTCTTCCACTAAGAAATGCCATGCACCAAGGCATGTCATCCAATCTAACCAAAACGATAAATCATAATTATGTTTCTCATCTTCACTGAAGCACTGAACACCTTCTTCCTCTGAAGCATTAAATCAGCCAGGTAAAAGCAGTAAAGCCTTGACCTACAAAACATAAAGTTGGAAACAAAATTCCTAATTCTTGCTTTCACCACCTAACTCTTAATGTGATAATTAGGCGAGTTAGTTGATTCTCTACCTCAGTTTCCTCAGCTATGAAATAGGGATGGTAATAGTCTTAGTTTATAGGTGTTTTTGAAATGATTTAAAAAACGAAAACACAGAAAGCCCTTCGAAAGAACTAATCAATAAAGATAAGACTGCTGTTATGATTCTCATTGTCATCATCTTCACTAGCGTTACCAGCTGGTCAGAAGAAAAGCCCACGTTGAAGTAACTGTATTTCGTTGGTCCAAGCGGACGCAGCTGGACGTGGGTCCTGGCTCGCCCACGATGCTCGGTGATGCTGCAGAAGCCGCCAGCAGCCTTACCTTCATCACCTCGTTATGCAAGCGCTGCACAGCCACGTGCAGGGGCGCCATCATGTTGCAGTTCCGCAGGTTTGGGTTAGCTCCTTTGCGAAGAAGAAACTTAATGCTTTCAACCTGGTTCTTCTCTGCAGCCCAGTGCAGAGGGGTATTTCCATAATCATCCATCACATTCAGTACTAGAAAAGACACCGAAATATGGATTAGATTTTGCTTGGACCACATTCAACAGCTACTGCACATACCTGTTCACCTGCAGCATATGGAGGTTCCCAGGCTAGGGGCTGCATCGGAGCTACAGCTGCCGACCTACATCACAGCCACAGCCAATGCCAGAGATGAGCCGCATCTGCGACCTACACCACAGCTCATGGCAATGCTGGATCCTTAACCCACAGAGCGAGGTCAGGGATCGAACCTGAGTCCTCATGGATACTAGTAGGATTCATTACCACTGAGCCACAATGGGAACTCCCTCCTTTCTAGCATTTCTGTGGAAAAAAATTGAGGAGCACAAGCCTGGAGGGAAAACCACACTCCCAAGTGAGATACTCAGGTCCTTTATAACCGGGAACTAATCTACCATCAGCGTCACCTCATTCCTCTCTTCCCAATGAGTCTAATGGGCTGATGGGTTTACGGAGCCCTTGCTGCAGCATCCCCGTTACCTTCACAGGAGGAGTCGCTGACAATCATCTCCATCAGCCCCACTTCACCTTCTTCTGCAGCATGATGCAAAGGGGAGGCGTTCACATCATCATATTTTTTAAGTTTCTTTTGTTTCTTCAAAAAGTTTTGTAAACCACATGCACTTTCCTCAAAAACCACCTAGAAGCATACAAAAAAAGACCTGTTACCTTAAATAAGTGTGCATAAAACTTAATATAGATTTATTGTTAAAAGATTGTCAGGGTTCCTGCTGTGGCACAAAAGGATTGGGGGCACCTGTGGCGCACTGGGATGCAGGTTCGATTCCCAGCCTGGCACAGTAGGTTCAGGATCCAGCAGTGTGGGTCAGATCTGATCCCTGGCCCAGGAACTCCATATGCCGTGGGATGGCCAAAAAGAAAACGAAAAAAGAAAGTTATAATTCTTATGATTAGATAAATATTTCTTTGGATTCAACCCATGCCCAGGAACTTCTCATACGCCTCGCCACAGGTGTAGCCTTAAAACAAATAAAACAAACAAAACTATCATGGAGTTCCTTGGTAGTGCAGCAGGCTAAGGACCCGGTGTTGTCACTGCAGCAGCTCGGGTTGCTGCTCTGACACGGGTTCGATCCCTGACTGGGGAACTTCATTAAATAAAATGAAGTATTAAAGTGCTTAATGTATTTTAATCTAGTTAATGAAGAATTGAGCATATAAGAATTCACTCAGTAAACGTCAGGTTGAAATAAAAAGAAATCTCTTAAAATTTTGAACTTTGGTTCTTGCTGGGATAGTACCTAAGAAATCACTCTTCTGTGATAGTCCCTTAAACAACGATGTGTCACTTTTCAACTATAAAATTCTATATAAGGGACACAGATTTAGGATGAATGTAGGATGTAGCAATGGGTATCCCATCCCATCCATTTCCGAATTTACACACATTCAACATTAAGTTAAAAATGAGCTTCTTACAGAAAAGGGCTCCTTCTCAGTGTCTTACCCTATCAAAGAAAGTGTTTACCTAAATCGATTTAGGAGTATTTTTGCACTTGAATTTGATATGTTCTTCCACTGATTTATAATAAAGGGATTCTACTGTCAGTCCCACAGACAAGGAAGAGCAGTTTTCAGGTCTGCTCAGTGACATGCTGTCAGCACAAACCCAAGTTGTGCAAGGACCAAGTTCAGAGGCTTATGAGGCACTGCTGAGTCCACGGTGACAAGAGAGCCCCTTTATGCAAGCTTATCAGATGTGGGAAGTAGTCTGAATACAGTGCATGGCACGTTAAGCCAGGCTTTGAAGATTCTTCTTTAAAGAAAGTTCCAAAAGTAAGTCAAGGATGTCATTTAGCCAAATTATCATACGTTCAGTCAATACAGTTTTCCACTGTCATGGGGTCACTTCAGATTCTTTCAAATTCTGGACTATATGACTAGATTCGGAACATGACAGACTAGATCACTTTTAAAGAAGCCGATTCTAGCTGAGCCCTTTAAAATGGAAATATCAAATACAACCATTCAAGGTTGCTTTAGTGAAATACATATGATCAGTAATACAGCGAAAAGGAGGGAAACCATATACTGCACTGAGAGGTTACAACAAATGAGAGATCAAATGCTAAAGTCTTCCCTCCCTTGAAGGAAGGTCATTGGACAAGGTTAAAGGCATCTATCAGATGGTTGCTTTTCCATGTTTCTGATCTTGTAAGGTTTCTGCCATCCTTCTCTTTTGTTGGTTACTCCTGAGACAGTGTGTGTGCTGGAGGAAATGTTATACAGCACATCTTCCTACTAAGGACATTCCTAGAATTCAGAACTCTCCAGACTATTCCATGTATTGATTTGTAATTAGTCTCACTGCTGAGACTCCCACAGGATTATCTGGAATTGTAGGTAATAAAATAAAATATATAAATCCCTCAATCTACAAGCTCTTCTGTGGCTACTAAAAGCCCCATATAACATAAAGCCCTCCTACTGGACTTGAGCAATAAAATCAAATAGAGACAATTAAACAAAAACAGGAAGAAAAATAAGTTTGAGACTTTGTGCTGTAGAATTCCTTCACTAGTATCTCTAGCAAATAAAAAAAAACACATCAGTAAATAAAAGAAGTATTTCTGCTGTGCTTTTCAGAATTTAAAAATTTCTTCCTGGCCCCTTCTGTTAATTCCAAAGACATTATCCTAGTGTTTGATAGCCACTCATAACCTCCATTCTTTTTATTGAGCCAAAGACCGTGGTCAATATGCTGATGTTAGGAGGAGGAAAAAAAGTCAGTGTTTAATCCAGATGTGCAAATAGATTCGCCTTGGGAGGCCTGGTCTGTTGCTTTATGTGATTTACTGTGCATGCCTGACTCACGCACATGCTTGGAAACAGTGTCAATTCATGAAACCAGTTTAGAAGGCAATTTGGCTATTTCTACCAAAATCAAAGCTGTACTTAACTCTTGATTCCACTTGGACTTTAACATACTCACCAAGGTTCCGTGGATAGACTGAGGAAGCCACATGTAACTCACACTCCATGGCATGTGTAATAACAAAACAAAACTACCACCGCTTAAGCGTCCACGCTGCAGCACCCATCAAATAAAGCAGGACACATTCATACAAGGGAATATCATAAAACAGCTAAAAAGAGTGAGCTACATCTCCAGGTGCTGATTTTAAAAGTATTCTAAAATACAGTTCATGAGTAAATCCAAGCGCAAATCTGTGACTTCATAGTTGGTAAATTAAAGTTAAAAATTAAATTAATGTTTATTAATTTAAATTGAATTTAAAAAATATTTGAAATATATATATATATATATATATATATATATATATATACACATACACATACACACACACATATCAACGTGTGTGTATTTGCATAAGCATTTTTCCCTTCTGGAGAATACACGAGGAAATGTTAACATGGTTCCACTGTAGAAAGAGATTTGTGGTGGGATTGGAGAAAGACTTTTAATTCTATTTTAACGTTTAAAAAGAGATCCTTCCTTGTGTTGACAACGTGAGGAAATCCTGTTTTCTGAGCAGCCAACAGCCTCCACCTTCAGACCTCTCCATGCGGGAGCGATGGGGAGGAGGGGTGGCAGATGTCACCAATAAGTCAGAGTGACCTGGGAACCTCGAAGGAAACAGACTCTCCATCCTTGACCTTGGGGTTCCCAGAAAACCACCTACTCAGTTCAGAAGGGCCTCTCCTCCCCAAATCCGACTCCCCCCCCCCCCCGGAGGAATCTCTGGCCCTGAAAAACACTTCTTTGGCCGGTGTCTCCGTTCCTCTCCAAGAGACAAGCCTGCTTCTAAACCCCCAAACACCTCTTGGAACAGCCATCCAGATACAGCCATCTAGCGGTCTGGTTCTAAGTAAAATCTAGAAAAGGATCAAGTGGAAAGGCACACGCTCCCCAACTGTCCTTTTTTTAGGCAGTCGGCTGATTCTGCCAAACGCCAAGGATACTTTGGGGGTAGCTCTCCAAACAGCCACTTCCCATCACCCGCCAAAGCAGGCTGGAAAAGCGAGCACCGGGAAATAATAAAGCAGACAGCGCGCGGGGTGGGCGCCTTAATAGTGCGGTCCCCCCGGGGTTCCCACATGCTGAGAAGGTCGGGTCTGGGACTGCACTCACAGCCCGAAGCAAGCAGCCCTCACCGCGCCGCGTCCTCCCACCGCAGAGCTGCCCGCTAGGAATCGAGGAGGGCAAAGTTGAGAAAAGCCGACCCCCGCCCGCACTTCGGGCGCCTCCCGATCCCCGATGGCGCGGCTACCTTAAAGGAGTCTTTGGAGTCGTCCATGTGGTCCTCCACGCCCTGGTAGATGACGCCAGGGGGTTCCTTCTTCTCCCCCGGGCGCAGCATCTTCCTCAGGCTGCTCCTCATCGACCACACCCCGGACGCCACCTGCGGCAGCTGCTTCCCACGGGCGCACGCACCTGGGACGACGGAGCGCAGAGCAAGGTGAGCGCGCGCCGGGCCTCGGCGGGGGCGGTGGGGTCGCGTGCGCCGCGGGTGTCAGGGTCCGGATCGCGGTGCAGGTTCCGGGGAGGAGAAAAGCTTGCTTTGCGTGTGGCCTGATGAACTTCTGCCTGGAGTTGCCCTGCCCAGGCTACTTGTAGCGTAGGAAGCAGGAGGGGCGCGGGCAGGGGTGGGGACGCCAACGCCGTGTCCACGCGCGTCCAGGGGGCGGCCCCGCGTCTGTCCCAGGTTCCGGAGTTGCACGTTCCGGCTGAGGCTGCCACAGCGCATCCCTGAGTCGCCTGCGTCGAGGGGTCAGGTCACCCTGAGTCCAGCCAATCTTGAATCTTTAATAATAAAAACCTTAAGCGCCTCCCCAACCCCTGCGCTGGGGGGAGGTGGGGGGATGGAGGAAGGGAAAGGAAAGGGGCGAGGGAGAGAATGACAAAGAATAACTGGGTACAGCAGATTTTTCCAGCTAAAAGCCACTGGGCCTCAGTTTCCCATGTCTGCATCACTGTAAAAGGTGTGTGTGTGTGTGTGTGTGTGTGTGTGTGTGTGTCTTTTTGGCCTAGTTTGCTCATGCTGAAATTCAGGGGCCAGAGATCCAAGGCAGCCACAGCTGTGACAATTGTGGGATCCTTAACTTGCTCTGCCACCAGGGAACTCCATAAAAGGCTCTGACTTGAAAATAAGGTTTTTAGAAAAATTTCTTCTTCCAAAAGAAAAGGGAGAATGATTAAATCCTGGTACTGGTTTGAGTGATTAGATTAAGTCCCTTTGAATCTCTGGCCCCGTTTCCAGTGCGTAACAACTGTAATTTCTTCAGGGATTGGTGTTTCAGAATGCCTGAATAAATGACTGTTGGATTAAACAAAGTCGTAATGACCGCTGTCTGCTTGTTTACCCTCAGCCCTGTTTGCAAGTCTTATCTTCCTGGGCCTGTGCTGCGTTTATTAATCAACAGCATAGGTGTAGTTGTGGAGTAGAAGCTGTCTACTCCCTATGACAGAGTCTAATCCTACCTTTACCTACAGATGGTAGAGCCTCAGAAACTGTTGCAAGGTTAGAAAGCAGCCAGCTTCCTTGCAAAGCTGATTACTCTTTGCACAGGCTAGAATTTAGCTTTTGACAGTTTGCACACTGCTCCTTTAAGGAGATTGTTATAATCACCTACAATCTCCACCATCTGATACAAGAACCACATGGATCTGAGACCTGGTAGAGGCACTAAATAAAAGTTTGCAGATTGCCTGCCTTGGGGGCTTCACTGAGGTGAACTTCAGAGCAGGTGAAGTAGCTGGATGAGTCTGTGGAACTCTGAAAAGCTTCCCCCTAAGTCTTCCAGTAGTGACGGCAGGTTGCATTAGTTCCACCCTTTGAATGGAATTCCTTGGAAAGATAATATTGAAGAAGTTATCACTGGTCAGTGACCCCTGAGAGTGAACTTTTGAAAGACTGGGAAAGGATACAGTGTTCAACTTCACCACCTGCAGTTTTCCCATCAGCCTCTGTTTTCAGGGAGTACAGAACAAAGATCAGCTGCCAGCTGGGAACTGAAGTTTGGCACTTGCCATCAGCCTCTATGGATTAAATCATGAGCCACTGCAGCACCCCCTGAGCAGAGCTCAGGGTGAAAATCAGGAGTGAGGCACTCTGTGCTCTGGACAAACTGGGAGGAATAGGTCTTCAGATAGTCAGATATCTTTAGGAGAAGATTTTATGTGCCCAATTCTTGCATCTCCTCATATCTAGGGAAACAGTAAAATGCTTCATGGTGCTGTCTGCACCCAGCTCAGCAGGGTGCACTAAGGATCCAGCAGTTGCCATGGCTGTGGCCCTGGCCTGGGAACTTTCATATGCTGCAGGTGCAGCCATAAAAACAAAAACAAAAAACAAAAGAAACAATCAAAAATCATTAATTCAAATATATTATTTGTAGAAAACCTATAACTGAGGGTATATGTGATTACCTTAAGTGCCTTAACTTAATCATATATAATGAAAAAGAGTCCATAAGCCTGCTAAGGAACAGAAAAATTGTATTGCATCTTTTTAAAAAGCATATAAAATCCACTCATAGTATGTGTACAGCTTGATGATTTTTAGCACACTTATCCACTTTTACAATCATTTCCACAATCCAATTCAAAAAATTTCCTTGTGCCCAAACGCAATTAATCCCATCCCACCCTCAGCCCTAAACAAATTTGATTTGTTCTATCTTTATAATTTTGCTTTGTCCAGAAATTGCAGATATGTGAAGTCCTACACTGTAAGTCTTTTGTACCTTGCTTCCTTTGATTAGTATAATGCACTTGAGAATAACCCATGTTGGAGTGGGTATCGATAGTTTCTTCATTTTTATTGCTCAGTAGTATTCCATTATATGAATGCACAGCCTTCTTTATCCATGCAGTCAGCATTCCAGGATTAATCTAATCCAAGTTAAAAATAATAAAAAAAAAATTCCAGGAAGTTTCAAAAAGCAAAATTTGAGTTTACTGTTCACAGGCAACTATTCATATAGCGTTTACCTTGTATTTTGTATTATAATTAATCTACAGGTGATTTTAAGTGTGTGGAATGATGTGCATTGGTTATATGCAAATACTGTGTCATTTTATCCAAGAGACTTGAGCATCCTTGAACTTTGGTATTTGCTTGGGTCCTGGAACCAATCATTTGCAGATACTGAGGGGTGACTGTGCCTTATGTTCTTTATTTGTGTACCAGTTGATGGACATTTTGATCACTTCTAATATTTAATAATATTTAATAATAAACAATATTAAATATTAATATTTGATGATATTTAATAATAAATAATGCCGCTATGAGCTTTATCATATACCTCTCTTTGTGGACACATGTTTTCATTTCTCTTGGTTAAATGTCTAGTAATGAGCTGCTGAGTCACATGGTAAACATGTGTTAGCTTTGTATGAAACTGCCAAACTGCTTTCCAAAGTGGCGGTGCCATTTTCCATGAGAATTCCAGTTTTGCCACATCCTCACCAAAACCCAGGATCAGCAATGTTTTTTATTACACGCATTTTAATGGGTACATAGTGTTATCTCATTGTGGTTTTTATTAGCATTTCCCTAATGACTAGTGGATGTTGTCCATACTTTCATTCCCTATTAGCCATTCATATGTCTTTTTAATGAAATGTTTATTAAATTCTTTGCCTCTTTTTAAATTTCAATTTTCTTATTATTATTGAGCTGTGAGTTCTTTTTTTCTGGATATGTCTTTTTATCAGATAAGTGATTTGCAAGTATTATCCTAGACTCTTCTATTTCCTTAATGCTGTCTGTTGAAAAGCAAAATTTTTGAATGTTGACAAAAATCTAACTTGTTCATTTTATAACTTGTGCTGTGTGTCATATATAGAAATGTTTGCCTGCTAAAATTAAAAAGATTCTTGGGAGATCCTGTTGTGGCTCAGCGGTAATGAATCTGACTAGTATTCATGAAGATGTGGGTTCAATCCCTGGCCATGCTCAATGGGTTAAGGATCCAGCGTTGCCCTGAGCTGCCGTGTAGGTCACAGACATGACTCGGATCTAGGCTCTAGCTGTGGCTAGCGCCTAGGCCAGCAGCTGCAGTCCAATTGGACCCCTAGCCTGGGAACTTCCATATGCTGCAGGTGCAGCCCTAAAAAGGAAAAGAAAAAGGTTCTTTTCAGTATTTTCTTCCAGAAGGTTTATGGTTTCAGCTTTTCCAAAGATTTATTTTGAGGTAATTTTCATGTATGGTGTGAGGTAGAGTTCTAAGTTCCTTTTTATTTCACGTAGATGGCCAACTATTAGCATTTATGAAAATAACTATGCTTTCTTCATACAATTGCCTTGGAACCAATCAAAAATCAATTGACAGTAGAAAATTGACAGAACTCTGTAAAGCAGCAAAAATGGAAAATAAATAAATTTCATTATATATATATAATCAATTGACCAAAAATGTATGGGTTTGTTTCTGGATTACCTATTCTATTCTACTGAGAGATATATCTGAGTTTAAGCCAGTACCATACAGTCTTGATATTGTAGCTTTGTGGTAAATTTTGAACCGAGATCATGTAAGTCCTCCAAATTTGTTCTTTTTTTCTAAATTATTTTGGCTATTCTAAGTCCTTTGCAGTATAAATTTTAGGATCAGCTTGTCAATTTCCATGGAAAAGCTCACTATTTTGATAGAAATTGCATCGAATCTATAGATCAATTTGGTGAGAAGTGCCATCTTATTGTCTTCTAATCAACAAACATGGGATTTTTCTCCATTTATATAGATTTTTCTTGATTTTTTCAGCAGTGTTTTATAGTCTTCTATGTGTAGGTCACACATCTTTCTTGTTAAATGTAGTTCTAAATGTTTTACTAGTTTTAAGATATTTTGAATGGAATTGTTTTCTTATTTTACTTTCAGATGTCTGTTGTTAATGTATAGAAATACAATTGATTTTTTTATATTGCTCTTGTTCCCATAAACCTGTTAATCTTCCTCATTAACTTTAATAGTTTTTTTAACAGATTCCTTAGAAATTTATACATATAAGATCGTGTTTTATACTATGAAGACAGTTTGCTTCTTCCTTTCCCAACTGTATGCCTTTAAATTCTTTTCCATTTTAATGCACTAGACAGAAGCTCCAGGACATTGTTGAATAGAAGTCCAGAGAATGGGCATCATTGCCTTGTTCCCAATCTTAAGGGGAACTCATTGTTTTTTACCACTGAGTATGACGTTCATAGTAGGATTTTAATGGTTGCCTATTATCAGGTTGTGGAATGTCTCCTCTGTGCTCACTTTGTTGAGAACTTTTCAGGAGTAAGTGTTGAATTTTATCTGATGCTTTCTGTACAACCGTTGAGATAATCATATGCTTTTCCTCTTGGTTAATTGATTTTCTGTTATTAAATTAACGTTTCATATGTTGCTGGATTCAATTTGTTACTGTTTCATTAAAGACATATGTTTATGTTTATGAAGACTATCCCTTTGTAGTTTGTGTATGTGTATTGTGTTGTCTTTGCATGGCTTTGGTATTAGTGCAATAGTGGCCCCACTGAAGGAGTTGAGAAATGTGCCTTTCTATTTTCTAAGTAGTTTTTATAATATTGGTATTGTTTCTCTCATGTTTGATAAAATTTATCAGTGCAGTCCTTTGTGTCTATCTGGGCTTTTTGTTTTCTTTCTGGGAATATCTCTAATTACTAATTCACTCTTATCTTTTATAAATCTCTTGATTTTATATTTTTGCTTGAGTAAACTCCAGTGATTTGTGTCTTTTGAAAAATGTGTCTATCCAAGTTGTCTATTTCTTGCCATAAAGTTGTTCTTAAGATTCTCTTATAAGTAATTTAATTTTTGTAGGGTCTGTGATAACATCCCCTCTTTTCTTACTGATTTTTGATAACTTGTGTCATCTGTCTTTTTTAACAAATAGTTTGTCAATTTTCTTGATCATTTCCAAGAACAAAATTTTATTTTTCTCTATTTTCTTTCTACTGTTGGTTTCATTGTTTGCAATGTTTTTTCCTTTGATTTATCTTTCTTTCTAATCCTTTTGGGTTTGATTTACTCTTCTCTTTCTACTTCCTTGATATGTAATCTTAAGGTTATTAATTTTAGGTCTTTATTCCTTCTAGTGGAAGCATTTAAAGTTCAAAATATTTTCTAAGCATTGTGTTAGCTGCATCCCATAAACCTGGATTTATTGTATTTACATTTGTGGTTTCTTCTTTAATTCACAAGTTATTTTTTGGAAGTGTGTGTTTAATTTCCAAGAATTTGGGGTTTCCTCAGATTTCTTTCTGCTGTTGTTGACAATATGGTTGTGGTCAGAGAACATATTTTATGTGATTTCAATCCCTCGAAATTCAAATGTAGACTTTTTGAAATGCGTTTTATGGCTGGCATGTGGTCTCCTGGAAATTGTTTCACATACACTTGAATAGAATGTGTATTCCACTGTTGTTTGGTAAAGTTTCTGAATGTTTTAAGGTCCACTTGGTTAGTAGTATTATTCAAGTGTTCTGTTTTCTTAGATTTTCTGTCTATTCTTCTATCTGTTGCTGAGAGAAGAGTATTAAAATCTCCAATTATAACTGTTAAATTGGCAACTTATTTCAATTTTGTTCAAGATTTATTTCATTTTGGGTGGATGTCTGTTCTTAGGTGTGTGCATATTTGTAATTATTGCTATTCTGTTATATTTACCCTCATTATTATGAAATTCCTTTCTTTGTCTTCAGTGATACTTCTTTTGTTAAAATCTACTTTGTCTGAGGTAACTACTCCATACTGATTATGTTTGTTATTTATATAGTAGAGCTTTTTCTACCCTTTTACTTTTAACTTATTTGTGTATTTAATTTAAATTCTGGAGTCCTTTTTGTGGCATAGAGGAAACGAATCCAACCAGTAACCATGAGGCTGCAGTTTCGATCCCTGGC
This sequence comes from Catagonus wagneri, assembly GCA_004024745.2. Lineage (NCBI taxonomy): Eukaryota > Metazoa > Chordata > Mammalia > Artiodactyla > Tayassuidae > Catagonus > Catagonus wagneri. The sequence continues at coordinate 14,406,696 of PVHT021183584.1, forward strand.
TTCGCTCAGTGGGTTAAGGATCCAGTGTTGCCATGAGCTGTGGTGTAGGTCATAGACGCGACTCGGATCCTGAGTTGCTGTGGCTGCAGTGTAGACCGACGGCTACAGCTCCAATTTGAACTCTAGCCTGGGAGCCTCTATATGCCACTCATGTGGCCCTAAAAAGGAAAAAAAAAGTAATAAAATAAAAAAATAAAAATAAAAATAAATTTAAAGTAAATTTCTTATACATAGTATAGAGTTAGATCCTGCTTTTTTATCGAACTTGATAGTCTCTGCCTTTTAACTACAGTGTTTAGTTACTGATATTTAATATACTAGTTGCTACAGTACTGACATTTTGATATTTGTTTTCTACATCTTATATACTTTTCTGCCATTCTATTCCTCAATTACTGGCTTATTTTATGTTCAACAATTCTTTTAGCAAACCACTTTACTTGTGTTGGTTTAGCAAACAAATTTAATTTTTGGTACTTTTTAACAGCATTTCTTAGTGTAGTGATTACAGTGTTCATCTTCAATCTACGTCAGGTTGATGCTTATATAATTCCAGTAAACTGTATCAACTTTGCTCCAATATACCTTCATTTCTTCTCCCTCCTTTATACTATTATTGTCATATGTAATACTTCTATGCATATATCCTACATCTATGTGTGTTTTACATTAAAAAATACAGTGTTATAATATTTACCATATCCAGGGCTCCTTATTTTTTCCTGTAGATTTGAGTTATTGTCTGGTATTATTTCCTTTCAATCAAAAGGACTTCCTTTAGCATTTCTTATAAGGCAGTCCTGCTTGAAAAAAAAATTAAATACTTTTGTTAGATATAGCAGTTTTATTTTTTACTGTAGTTGATTTATAATGTTCTGTCAATTTCTGCTATACAGAAAAGTGACTCAGTTATACATATGATATAATGCTTATTTGGAGTGAATGGGCAATGGGATCCACTCCAAAAGAGCAGTTCTCATCTGCTAACCCCAGACTCCCAATCCATCCCACTCCCTCCCCCTCCCCCCAGCAAACACAAGTCTGTTCTCCTCCATGATCTGCTTCTGTTTTCTAGATAGACCATTTGTGCCATATTTTAGATTCCACATAGAAGTGATATCATATGGCTTCTGTCTTTCTCTTTCTGATTTACTTCACTTGGTATGAGAATCTCTAGTTCTGTCTGAGTTGCTGCAGATAACATTATTTTGTCCTTTTTTATGGCTGAGTTGTAGCCATTGTATTTATGTACCACATCTTCTTAATGTTATTAAACACTTTTTAAAAAGCACTTTCAGTGTTATTAACTGCCTTCCTACCTCTGTTGTTTCTGATGGGAAGTCATCAAAATATTTTATTGTTGTTCCTCACATAAAATTTTTGTCAATTTCAAAAGTTAATTGTTGTTTCCGTCTTCTCATTTACAATATAACAAGCTTAGCAGGCTGACATTTCTCTCTTCCTGATTGCCCCTCTCATCTATATTAATATATCCAGTGCTTCATTTTCTTAGGTTTTTAAACTTTATAAAATATTCAGACAATTGTAAATTGTATTGTTGTTACATATGACATTGCTGTTTCTCACAACTTTATCATTCTTTTTCTTAGATTCATATGATTTTTTCTTGATTCTATGTATAAATAATTCATCTAGAGAAGAAGAATTTCTTGAAGAGAAGTTGGTTGTAAAATTTCTAGGTCCCAAAATGTCCAAAACTGCTGTCTTTATTTTGGTTTCCTATTGATTACAATTTAAATAGAGGATAAAACTCTTTCAAATTTATTTTCCCTCAGAAATCTGAAGACTTTATTGTTCCCTGTTATCATTTATTTTTAAGGATGAAGTATCTTTTTTTTTTTTTATTGTTCTTTTTATGGCTGCACCTGTGGCATATGGAAGTTCCCAGACTAGAGGTCAGATTAGAGCTGGAACTGCCAGCCTGTACCATAGCCACAGCAACACGTGATCCAAGCTGCATCTGCAACATATACTGCAGCTCACAGCAATGCCAGATCCTTAACCCAACCAGGGATTGAACCCGCATCCCCATGGATACTAGTCAGCTTTGTAACCTGCTGAGCCACAACAGGAACTCCAGGATGAAGTATCTTATGTTAATCTGTTTCTCAATCATTTCTTGGTAATTTTTTTTTTGTCTTTTTGTCCTTTTATGGCCCTACTGGTGGCATATGGAAGATCCTAGGCTAGGGGGTTGAATTGGAGCTGCAGCTGCCAGCCTACGCCACAGCCACAGCAATGTGGGATCTGAGCCATGTCTGCAACCTATACCACAGCTCAAGGTAACGCGGGATCCTTAGGCCAGGGGATCTAACCCAAAACCTCATGGTTCCTAGTAAGATTCGTTTCTGCTGAGCCACAACAGGAACTCCATTTCTTGGTAAATTTTAAAATTTTCTCTCTGCAATCTTTTAGGATGTTTATCTTATTCTTGATGTTATGAAATTTCACCATTATGCAACTCACTGGGGGTTTTCTTTTGTTTACCTTGTTCTGAACTCTATTTTTACTTCTAATCTAGCAATTTTCTTTGGCTCTGGGAAATTTTCTTCCATTTTATGTAATATCATCATTTATGTCTACAAGGCTAGGCATCTTTTCATGGCAAATGATAGACACAACCAAAACTGGCTTAACCAACAGTGGAATTGATTGGCTCACAGAACTAGAAAGGCCTGTGGTAACATAATACTGGTGTAAGACAGATTGATCTAGAACTCAGTGTGATCAAAGCTGTTTCTCTTTCCTTCTATCTCTTTTTTCATCAAGAAAGAGAAATTTCTCTACCTATTTGAAGGCTCACATACAGCAGGACCTGGCTGGAATCTTCCAGGTTTATGACCATTCGGTTTATGCCGAATTTTTTACCAGCTCTACAGAATTTCCTGATATGCCATTGGCTCACTCATAACTCAAGCCATTCATTGAATTAGTCAGTCACCATGGCAGTAAAACAGTGATATAATTAGCTAGATCTGAGCCACGTACTCTCGTGGATTCACTTGGAGACAACTTTGCCCAATGCATTGACAGAATAGGGGAAAGGCTATTTTCCATCACCCTGAGAGAAACTGGAGTACTACTGGCAAGAGAAGGAGGAATTGATGTTGAAACTGGAACACTATTGGCAAAAGAAGGAGGAATCGAGATTGAGTCTATTTCCAGCTGGGTGTATAGATGTTTATAAACCTTCCTTACCTTTGCTTTTTCTGGGGACATGTGAAAATTTCCAATCCATTTTCCTCACGTGGAAATCTTAAGCTTATTATCATATTTTCTTTTTTCATTTCTTTGTTCTTTTACACAGTATTATGGGGGATTTCTTTGACTTGATCTTCCGGTTCACTCTTTTGCTCATCAAGTCTGTCCCTCCATCATGTATTTTAATTTCATAGAGAAACTTTTATTTCAAAATCTCTGATTGCACCTCTGTAAATGAAATATATTCTTACATTTTTATTTCACTCTAAAGTCCTGATCAGCTTATCCTATTACCCCCATTTTCTGCTTATAATAATGTTAGTTTCCTTCCAATGTCGAATAATCCCTGTTTACTTGTTTTTTCATTGGATCGGTCTCTTTCCTTGCCTCTTCTGTTCCCCAAAGTCAGTCTCTGATGACTGTGCAGGAGGGGGCAGATGTGCCACTGGGAGGATTGTACCTCAATTTCACTTTTGGGTACGGCAGCAGCTCCTGTCCCCCTGGACCTCTGCCCTGCCTCAGGGGTCCATGCCACACACTCTGCTTTGGCACACGGCAAACACCATTGCTGCCTGCTGCTTAGGACAAACCAGAGAGAGGACGGATAGCAATCAGCCTCACTCTGACCGTGTCTCCGCAGTTAATGACCACTGTAGGGGATGCCTGAAGACCAGCTCTATGTTCCTGTGGTCGCTGGTGCCTCCATCCTTCTTCCCATCACAGTATACTTTTGCCTATGTTTAACGTGTGTTTTCCTTTATTTTTATCTCCGTAGATCTGGTCTTGTCCGCCGCCCATCTTTATAGAATTCGTTAACATTTCCATACTGTTGGTGGCATTGCTTTTTGTTTTCCTACTTCGGTTTGGGTTTTCTCCTTATTACAAACAGTTTCGTTCTTCCAAAGGGTCTCAGATGGGAAGGAGGGTTGATGCACGCTCTGACAACTATCTTAATCCAATCACTTTCACTTATTTTCTCTGTAATTAAAAAAAAATTCTCTTGGAGTTCCCGCTGTGGCTAAGGGGTAACAAACCTAACTAGTGTCCATGAGGATGTGGGTTCGATCCCTGGCCTCGCTCAGTGGGTTAAGGATCCGTTGTTGCCGTGAGCTGTGGTGTAGGCACAGACAGCTAGGAACTGGCGTTGCTGTGGCTGTGACGTAGGCTGGCAGCTGCAGCTCCGATTTGACCCCAGCCTGGGAACTTCCATATGCTGCGGATGTGGCCGTAAAAAAAAAAAAAAAATTCTCTCCTGTTTCTGTCAAGTTTTACGGAAAGGAGAAATTTTCTGTATAACACACCTTGAAATAGTTCTTACATTAGAAAAGGATTTGGTTTTGGAGGAAGGGGAGAAACTAATGTTCATGAGATTCTACTATTCACTGGGCCATGTCATTAGTGTGGTGACAACTGGCTCCTAGATGGAAAGTTTCCCTTAATACAGATACATAGATAAATTGCACACACCCGTGCATGCGTATGTATGTGCTCACAGGTGCACACACACACATACTACTGTAGACGTCTGTGAAATGCTCTTCTCAACCAGGGAATCAGAGAAATGCAGTGCACTTTGATACAGAGAAACCTGAAGCAGGTTCTGCCCTGTCTCCTTCCCACAGGACCAACTGATAGACACAGACTGTCCAAACCACCACTTTTCCAGGGCCCTTGGCAACCACGGTCTAGAGAGAGTATTGGAACAATGAACAAAACTGCAAACGATTGTTTCAATAGTGAGACATTAAACAAAGCTAATTAAGTTGGCCCTCTAGACCAAGAAAACCTTGAGTCAATTGTATCATGGCAATAGTATTTCAAATTTAAGAAGAGAGTGAGGAATATACGTTTATTTTATCTGTATTCAATTTCTGGAAATTGTATTCCATGACTTAATTAGATAGTGGCATTAATCTTTATGTTGTGAATTTTTATTTCTCACTATTTAGCCTGAAGTAACAGCCAAAATTTAAAATATATTTCCATGGTATCTGCCAGTGAGTGAGATACTGGAAGATTTCTCATGGTAGTAGTATTACTTCAGAGGATCAAAAGTACAACTGAATCTCCCCACTGATTATAAAAAGCATCTATGGTACAACTTTACTTCCTAGACATTTAATTAATTTATACTAAGATCACTATAGACTGGGGCAGTAAGAATACAAAGAAAAGGACCTCTGCTTTTTACTTAGTAACTTCATTACATATGGAACCATTTAAGCCAAGTGTATTCTAAATTGATATATGAAAACGTTTTATTGAATTTCTCTCAAGCATTTAACACAAATAATATCTGTAGTTCAAAGTCTGTCTTCAATATATAGAGATATCCTTGTTTATTGTTTCAAGGCTATATTAACTTCTCTTGGTCTATGAAGAAAAAAAACTTTATAGGTTCCTAAATCTTATGCCTCTCAGTGAATTTTGGATAACCAGAGCTCAAACAATTCAAATAAAATTTTATGTAAAAACAAATATTTTATTTCATCTAATTCATATTGGGAACTAAGCCAGATTGAAACCAAGTAACATCAAATATAAAATGAGAACTTATATTTCTGACAAGTGAAACACAAATGAGCCTTTCAGATAGAAATAACTATTATATTAATTTTTGTTTCAGAAACCTGGACTCATATAACATCTAAAATATATGCATTATCCTTTAAAATATGAAAGTTACAAGATATTGAATACAAATTACACTTACCTTTATTCATGGGGATTGACATCCTGTTTCTGATGTTATACGGGCATAGATATGAAGTAGAGAGCTGATCCTTTTCTTACACAGTAAATAGGTTGCACCCACTTTTATGGTCCCATATAATTATACAAGGGGTAATTTATTCCAGGAGTCAATATTATGCCTTTTTATTAGACTACTTTATATAACTAATGGGTGAACACTACGTTTTCATTATTGGGCTTTGAAATGTGATTACTTGCTACTGAAAAGGAGTCACTTAATTTTTGGCTTATAAGTTTATCTCACTGACCATGACCTCTTATAATGTAAGATCACAAATCGAACTAGTTAAAAGCAGTAGCCTTAGGAGAGTTATCTAGCTTCTTGGGAAACTGGTTACCATCCTTCTATTCAATAAAAGACAGATCACCCAGAGAAGTCAATGAAGGATTGCAGCATTGTCATTTACATATTAAAGTTTGTGATACACTGGTAAACTGGGGACAAAACTGAGTTATCCAAGAGAAATTTATCCAGAATATCCGAGACAATTATCCAGAATAAAATAAGACAAATGCCTCAAACCTTAAGCATATATCTTGGTCTACTGCAGATATGATTCCCGGACTAGGGACTGAACCTGGGCCACAGCCCTGAAAGTGCTGAGTCCTAACCAACAGGCCACCAGGGAACTCCAAAAGAAAAATAAATTTCTAAAGAGAGTAATTAATAAGATAATCTGTGAAAGCTGGAATGTTTTTTAAGTTAAGCTAGTTTTGAACATCAAATGTGACAATTTAATTGGAGTTATTCCATCTGATGTGATGTGTTCTCTGTTTTCTGTCTCTAATGTATTTTTATTCATTCATTCAATTATTAATTCAGAAACATTTATTTAGCAGTAATTATATACTAGGTAGCATATTAGGATCTCCCAAAGAGCTGCAAGCTTAACAAGAAACAAAGAGAAGCAGGTATTTGTACCTGAGTATACACAGTGTGTAAGCATAGGCAAAATGTGGGACTAAGAGTTGGTACCTCAATATACAAAGTCCAAAACATACCTGTTTCTAATCAGCCAGAAACTCCTTTCCAAGTCATGAATCAAAGACTAAGGGTCCTGCCATATAGTGACTTCGTCATCTTCACCTCGTGACTTCCCTTGCTGCCTTGTTTCTGTGTATGGAACCATGGAAAGAGAACAAAGCCTGGAGCAACTCTAGGTGCATTGTTTTGGGCCAGGCCCATTGTGGCCACATGACCACAACAACTGCAAGAGAGGCTGGGAAGTGTAGTGCCTATGAGGAAGAGGAAGCATATTTGTTGCCAGTCCCTCTGCAGGTGCTGTGGGACCACAGCTACGGGTGGGAAGTTGGTCAGGGAAGGCTCTCTACAGGAAGCAAAGCCCTTCTTGTTTATTTTACATGTATAATATGATGAATTATTACAAGGGAGAAAACTCACATTTGGTTGTTTTTCTGTGGCCTCGCCAGGGATGAAGTAAATATAATAATTTCATATTGTATTACAATATGAAAGTAAAACAACTATAGACCCATAGAGAGAACACTACAAAACTAGTCTTTGGTCCCAAAGGGAAATCAGCAAACCCACGGCCAAAATACCACCTGCCCATAGAAGATCCCACAAATGCTCTGCTGAACCAATCTTTTGCAAGCCAGGAGACCACCATGTTGCATAATGACATGGAATTTGAAGTGAGAAGACCAGAGTTTGAGTTCCAGCCTGCCATTTGGCAATTTGGTAACCTTAAGTTGGTCATTGAATTTCTCTGAATTTCTGAGCTCTTATGCACAAAATGGAAATAGTAAAACCAGGGAGTTCCGGTTGTAGCTCAGCTGGTTACTAACCTGATTAGTGTTCATGAGGATGCAGGTTCAATCCCTGACCTTGCTCAGTGGGTTAGGGATCTGGCATTGCTGTGGATTGTGGTGTAGGTCCCAGATGTGGCTCGGATATCAGATGCTGTGGCTGTGGTGTAAGCTGGCAGCTGCAGCTCTTATTCGACCCAGGAACTTCCATATGCTGCAGGTACACCCCTAAAAAGTAAATAAATAAATAAATAAATAAATAAATAAATAAAGCCCCACTAGAGTTATGTTAGAAACAAATTAGACAGTGTATGAGAAAAATGCTTATTAAACTACAAAGTGCCTTGTAGCATAATTATATGTGTTTTATAAGCAGTATTAAAAATATTTACTATGCTGGTGATCATTTTAGTAATAGGAGAAACCATTAGCACAGTACAAGACAGAACATTATAAGGCTTTCAGGTGGAGAAACATCACATTTTAGACTCTTTTGGACACTTCTAAAGTCAAAGGTGCTTCACTGTGGTTCTTGGGAATAAGAGAAACTACTGAGGAAACGACTACAGAGTAATTTTTTAAAATTGAGTCACTCTAATCAAAGGGAACTAATGTTTCCTTTTTATTCCAGAGTCACCAAGATATTTACTGTAATTACTGGACAGTATTCACTAGATTGATGGCCAACAGTTATTAATGAGCCAGTTTTCATACTTATTATCTCATTTAAGTGCTTTACGCTTATCATCTTGTTGAATGCTCACGGCAGCTTATGAAAGTAGGTCCTTTATTTCCCCCATTTCACAAATGAGGAAGCTTACGCATAGAGTGATTGAGTGACTTTCCTAAAGTCCATGTCTAGAACTGTCAAGGACTATCAGGGACAGAGATTGCCTAACATCTTTGGTTGTCAACTCTAAGAATAAGTAATCTCCATGCATCACAAATCGCCCCACCTACTCCCTCCATCACTCCATTCACATAATTGTTATTTTCATCTGTAAACACTGAAACTTGGTAGTCTGATTCATCCTGACTATGCTCAATAGATACTGCCAGACAATTTATCTACCCAAGAGCAGATCCTTCCAGATATAAATTTCCTGTGTTGTGGTTTAAGAAAATGAAACAAAGTAAAATTGCATTCTTGCCCAGTCAGGTACAGAGCCAATCCAAATTAGGGCTAATATTGGACACACTGTGTCTCACCCTCATTGGCAGGTTCCAAGCACAGACCCTGCTGACCTGCTGTTTGGTTGGGGAAAAAGGAGTCTTACCATACACTTGCTGGTTGGTTAGGGCGCATATAAAACCCCTATAGGGGCAGGGTGAGGAGGGGGTTACATACCTGTCCTAGTAGGAAGTAGGAAGGAGCAGGCCAGGTTGCTCAAGGCTGAGGAGCGGGCATTACGATGAGATGGGTGGGGGACGATAAGGGTCTGGTAATTCTTGTCCAGAGGTTTTGAGTTCAGTCTCCTTGAAGGGCCTTGAAGTCCAACACTCTTCTTGCCTTCCTTTCACTTTTTCTCCTACAGCCTGCATTCCCAGATTTCTGTCTTTTCCCTTAGGTGAGTCCCTTTAATGAGGATCCCAGTGGCATTCATGGAAATAACCTGAGCCAGTTTCATCCATCTGTTCAAACAGCAAAAATCGGCTCCCCATATAGGGCACACCCCCACAAGATGCTGGTCAGCCTGGCCAGCCACAGGTACAAAAGCACCTTGGTACTGCCCTGCACACCTCGGATTTTGGTGCTCACTGAACATCTACTTTTCTTTCTGCACAGATGTTAATCTTCCACTGCGATTAGCAGATCAGGTGTTTATATTACCAAACATGGCCTGATTTTCTGTAAAGTTGCCTCATCACTGTGGTACGGTGTTGCTGCCTGGTCACAAGGGTGTCTGGTCACAAGAAAAATTTAAAACATCAGGAACACTATCTTAGTAACTGAAATAAATATTTGGAGAGAAGATAAACTCAAACGTGTTTGTTCCGAAATGGTAATCACGATAAAACCTCCATCTTCATTTGTTGATGTTTTTCCTTCTTTCGGTGGTTCTTTTAGAATTCTTTGATCCATTTTGTACAGTGGTATTTTATTTTGATTTCTGAACATTACTTGGGGATCTGGTGTATAAAAATGAAATATCATCAGAGGTAAATATGCTTTTAATTGTTTTTTTTATGGTGGTGATGAAATTGCATGCAGCTATTAGCACTCCTTTCTACTGATTCTTTATAGGGCTATTGTGGGACTGAATATTTGCTCAAATATTATCCCAACTTACACATTTATCTAGAGTAAGTTTGCTAAAGTGACATCACTTATAAGCCTTCTCTCCTCTAGAGGAAGAGAGAGAGAGAGAAAGAGAGAGAGAGAGAGTTGTTATGTCTGTGCACTAAAAGTATTAGGAAATGAGTTGTTTTTACTTGTTTTTCTTACTTTTCATGTTGACTTCTGTTGTCCTACATCTGGCATATGACATATGTGGAAGAACAGAAGACTGGAAAACTCACGTGAAGACTTTTGTTCAAAATGGTGCATGGCAGACAACCACAGTGGAACCCAGGATAGATGTTATTCCTTGCCTACCTCAATTCCATTCCATCTTTTTCTTTGATCAAATACTGAGTTTTGTTTGATAAGCTTCAGGAACTAAACCATAATAGGTCTAAACTAATTTTGGCAATTATGATTCACTTTGCCAGTGATTGGTTTGGGTATGAACAACTAGAACATGGGACTTGAGGAGGTTGGCTGGGGGGGAGGGGATGGACTTCTGAGAACAATTTTACTCCTTGATTGAAGGACAGGACCATATGAAAGCCCTTTTTCTTTCTGCCTATCACTGCTTTTTAGCTTTGGTTATTGCCATATGAGGATTTAATGCCCGGAGCTGTGGCAATTATTTTGTGACATGAGGCAAACAGCATGAGAATGGAAGCTGGCATGCTAGGAATGGTACCAAAGGTTGAACAGAATGTGTCTGTGACACTATTATTGAATTGGCTTTACCTTGGAATTGCTTTACCCTGTACTTTTGTTAATATCACAATAAAGATTTTCTATTCCCTGCAGTTAAAAATAGTACTTCTCTTTAGATTCTGGTATCCAATTCCAATGTTTTGCAGAATAGGTTTCAACACGCTAACAAACAATTTTCCAGACACCATTAGGGTGTTCTATAATTCAATTCAATTCTGACAGTAGCTACCCAGAAATAGAGTCAGATTCCATAGGTTAGGGGCTCAGTCCCTCCATACTGCCCCCATCCACATTTCCAATGCCACTAGCAAATCCAGGTTGTCACCTGTGCTTCTGACCAACCAGCTGCAGACTATAGGTTCCAGTGACCTCCTTCTTGGACTTCAGATGCCAGTTACAAGTCCAGGTTGTTACCTGTACTTCCAACTGGTTATAAATCAGGGGTTCCTACAACCTTCTCCTCAAGGTCAATTAATTTGCTAGAGCAGCTCACACAACTCGGAGAAACATTCTGTTTACTGGATTACCAATTTACTATAACAGGATACAATTTAGGAACATCCAGATGAAGACATGCATAAGTCAAGGTTATGGGGAAAGGACATGATGCTTCTGTGCCCTCTCCAGACTCTCCACAAATCTCCACGTTCTCACCAATCAGGAAGCTCCTGAACCACGTCCTTTGGAGGCTTCATTACATAACCATGATGGAATAAATCATTGGCTATTGGCAACTGAACTCAATCTCCTCTCCTCTCCCTGAGGGTCAGTGGAGTGGGACTGAAAGTTTTAACCCTCTGGTCATGGGGTTGGCTCCACTGACAATAAACCCCCATCCTTAAGTTACCTGCCTGCTTTACAAAAGCCACATTAACAATACAAAAGATACCTTTATAGCTCTCATCACTTAAGAAATTCCAATGGTTTTAGAAGCTCTGTGCTTTTTTATTATAAAGCACAAGATCACACCTTCAAATACAAAGCCTCTCCCAGTTTCTCACTGACACAGGAAAAGTGCTAGCAACTCATTCTAAAAACAACATCAAAAAGCCCTTACCATTACCCTTCCCCCTTTATTAAAAATGGCACACATTTGGAAGATGTCTCTAGGGTGCTGGAAGAAGAGGAAACCAATTAAAATCAAAAGAGATTAGCTCAAGAATGTTGGTTTTATTTGGGGGGGGGCAAGAGAACTCATTATCCATATTTTCAAGAATAAAATCTACCAGCAGGTGTTTCCTCCCTACCCTCCTTATATTTGGTTTTGGCCAATTACAGTGAGGGAACAAATGGTGTGGATAACTTTACCAAAGGACTCCTGTGCTTTTGTCACCAAAGTTTATTCACCGAGAAATTATCCAGAAAAGCACCACTATATTTGGAGGGCTTAGGTCAACTTCCTCAGTGATGACTCAAGGCTCCCAACACTAAGACATGTTGAGTAAATATAGGTCATGGTAATATAAATTCCTTTTGCCATCATAAAGGAGAGCATCGCCGGTATAAACATCCTGTATTCGAGAAGCACCATTATTCTCTTACATAAATGTCTAAACCACAGCATTAAACATGGCCTGTGTATTATCATACATCACAGGAATCCACAAAATTATAATTTGCTACAGAAAGCAACATTTCCATTTTCTGCTTTAATTATCTTATGAGCCTTATAACTGTGAATTCAGATATTGATTTTTAAAAAAGCACTTCATCTGTATTTGTTTGCATGTATCATTCTGAAAATGGAATGCTGAAAAAACATTTAAAAAAAACTAGAAAACTCTATCATAGAGATCCATAGGAAGGGGGGGGCATTTTAAACACATAGTTTAAATGTACTTGTGTGCATGTGTGTGTGTTTGTGTGTGCGTCTCACATTCAGGAAACATTGTCATTTATTCATTAAACAAACCATTAGTAACTAACTAAACTTGCTTATACATATGCAGATATTCGTAGGGTTGAACTAACATGAAAAGAGTGTCAGGAAAACAATATGGAAACCATATCCCATATTGAATGGACTTCAAGAAGAGTGAACTTCCAGGACCGTGACCTTCTCCAGTTAAACACTCTGCTTGGGAACTTGAATGCTGACTTCATTTTTTGTAATATCAAGGGCTTAAGGACAATGTTTAGTATATGTGGTTATGGCAGCTGTTTTTAAAAGAGTACTTGTGATTTAGGGATACTAACTAAAATATTTACAGGTGAAATGAATGGTATAATGTCCGGCATTTGCTTTAAAAGAATATGGGAAGTGGGAGTATATTGGAGGCTAAATTAGTCATAAGCTGATCATTGAAGCTGAATATAATCACCTGGTTACATGATGGTTTCATTATACTGTTTTGTCTACTTTCAAAAAACATTGTAAGGGAAATCTCAGTTTTCATGAATTGAACACAGTTGTGTACCAGACATCCAGATGAAGGAAGAAAATATTACCAGAACCTCAGAAAACCCCATTTGTGCCCCTCTTACTAATACCCTCCACTTTTCCTCCAGTGATCACCATCCTGGCTTCTGTTTATACAAACGGAACACTCATAGGTGCCTTGGTTTTTCATTCAATATTAGGGCAAAATATTTTGGAATTGTTTTACATAGTTATAAGTCATTCATTCTCAGTGCTGCAAATATTCCAATATGTGAATAAAATACCATCATGTACTGATCCATTGTACTATTGACTGACATTTGGAATTTTCAGGGTTTTTTGCTGTTACAGATTAGTGCCACTATAATAATTCTATATCATGTCCTTTGATTAGTATATGTTCATATTTTGGTTGTTGATGAGAATAACTGGGTCATAGGGATGTATTGCCAGTTTTAGATACCACTAAACTGTCTTCCAGAAGGATTAAGCCATTTTATATTCATACCTGCTTTGTAGAAGGGCTCTGGTTTATCCACATCTTTGCCGACACTTGATATTTTCTTTCTCATTTTTTTAAAATTTCTGGCAGGAGTACTATAATATCATGTTGTGGTTGAATCTGCAATTCCTTGAAAAGAATGAGGTTGAGCATCTTAGTATAGGTTTACTGGCTATCCGGATAGCCTCTTTTGTAAATGTATATGTAAAGTATTTTACCAAAGTATTTTTGGTATGTCTATGTTTTTCTTACTTATTGGTAAAAGTTCTTTATACGTCCTGGATAAGAGTCTTTTTTTCAGATATATTGAAGAGAATATCTTCATCGTTCTGCACGTTGTCTTTATATTCTCTTAGAGGTGGCTTTTGAGACACAGAAACTCTTAACTTCAACATAATCCATTTATCACCTTTTTCCTTTATCTTTAGTGCTTTTTTGGTGTGGTACTTTAAACAATCCAAGTCACAAAGATGACTTCTTATAATTCTTTCCAAAAGCTTTGACACTTTACCTGTCACGTACAGATCTCCACTCCATATGGACTTGATTTTATATAGCCTGTGAAGCGGGGTGTGGGGGTGTCAAAGTACACTAGTCCCTCCTAAGAACGTCTGATCAACCCAGCAGTGTTATTTAAAAACTGTTTTTGTCTAGTGCACTGCTATTTGCCATAAAGCAAGTGCCTAAATATCTGTAGGTTTACTTCTGGCTTCTCTGTTGAGTCCTCCCGTTCAGCACACCTATGTTTTTGCACGATCCTCTGTCTTAATATTGCTGATGGGATTTTAATGTCCTTGTCTGTTAACCCCAATATTGGGAACATTCACAGATGAGCTCTTAGTCTAGTACTTGTTGATTACATGCTAGAGTAAAAGAACAATAAAGAATCGCATAGGCTCTAGTGTGAAAGGACCAAAAAGGCTGTGATGTCATTTCCCATCAGAGAGATTTCCATATTTCCCTTCTTAGGAGAAGAGGGAGAAGGAGTGACTATCTCCATTCAGTCAAGGATTGTGCTGAGTCAGGGCTGGGTTGCAGTTTTCCTAAGACTCATTCTAGGTTTGATTTACATTTTTTAAAGGCATGTCCTTTTCCGGGACATTAATTGAGTTTTTTTTTTCTTTTTCTTTCTGGTGTGTGTGTTTGCCTCCTTATTCTTGAAACATTGTGGGAGATATATTTCTGCCTCCAGAGGTTCTCAGATGATCTTTTTAGATCCTTACCCCATACAGCTTTACATTTTGTCCAGGATCTTGAGGAATACTGGCTGATGTTTTTAGGCAGAGAAACAATCCAGGCTCCCAGTCTGCATTTTTCCTCATCCTCCTGTACAGACCTAGAACTCAGAAAAGTCCCATGGGGAAAGTTACCGTGTAGTGGAACCCCTTAACTCTCCAGTTTATTACTCTTAGCCCCATGTAACCACTAAAAGCTTTGCTGCACTTTCTTCCCTTCTGTAAAACTCCTCTGGGCATTCTAAATTTTAGCTTCAGCCCATGCTCAGAATTTTTAAACACCCCCAGAGAAAAAAAATATCTTGACTGTTTGATTCCTGGCCTTGCTCAGTGGGTTAAGGATCTGGCATTGCCATGAGCTGTGGTGTAGGTTGCAGATGCAGCTCAGAGCCCGCGTTGCTGTGGCTGTGGTGTAGGCTGGCAGCTACAGCTCCCATTTGACCCCTGGGAACCTCCATATGCCGTGGGTGTGGCCCTAAAAAGACAAAAGACAAAACAAAACAAAAAAATCTCAGTGCCTTTACAGATCTGAGTTATTTCTGCATCTTACAAATAGGAACAGATCTCATCTCAGTTACCTTGGTCATTGAATTAAATGTTTATCTTTGTCAAAGTGTTTCAACCTTATCGTTACTCTGTGACTCTTGAAAAATTATGAGCAACTTAATTAAAGGTGACAGACAATGTAAGGTATTAAGAATATAGCATCATTATCATGTTATCATTCATTCATTTAACCAACGTCATTTGGGTCAATTCTGTTCTAGGCCCTTTGCAAGATGCTGGAGATACAATTAGGATAGTACCCCTGTGTAATTATTTTCATCATTTAGAAAAAAAGTAGAGGAGTTCCCTGGTGGCTCAACAGATTAAGGATCCAGCATTGTCACTGGTGGGGCAGGGATTTGATCCCTGGCTGAGAAACTTCTGTATTTCAGGCACTGCCAAAAAAAAAAAAAGTGACAGAGAGAATAGGAGGCAGAGAAATCATTTGACATTGGTTCATGGTCTTACAATTTCTGAGAATATTCATTTCTTAAGTTCATATTTATCATCACGATAGTATAATGAATATTATTATATGAGGCAGATTACATAGAGGTGATGAGGGTGGTCTCTGACACCTAAGATACTTGGACATAAACCACAGCTGCCATTTCCTAGCTATGGACCTTGAACAAGTTTCTTAATCATTCTGTTCATTTTATCTGAAAAAAAAATGGATAAGATAATAATACTTAGCTCATGGGGTTATAGTGATGATTAATTTTTTGATAATCTATGAAGTTACTCAGAATAATAAGTGTTCAATAAATGTTAACTATTACAACTTTTCTTTCACTTTTATTTATTGTACCAGAAGAGTGAATGAATAAATTTTGTCCTTCAAAATGTATTTGCCTTAATCCTAACTTTCCATGCTTATTCTTAATATTTTTACATAATTGCAGTGAAATATAGACTCAGTTTACTATAGTACGTGCTTTTTACCTGCAAGTTTATCAGAAACCTTTTCTAGCTTTTATGTAGTTTTTATAATTATTCATTCTTAATGTAACTGGAACTCTAGCACAAATCACTTATCCTATTAAAAATATACAGATGCCTCTTCCAACTAATAGCAAGTAATTGCTAATGAGAAATACATAATTATTTATCAGGCAGAACACATTGCTAGATCCACTGAGGTAAAGCCTGGAAATATTCAAGACAAAGCCTGCCCTTACGGTTTTCGCAGTCAATTTGAAGAAACTCCATTTGTAAATAAAAGAAAGGACAAACCCATGATAATCGTATTAAAGAAATGTTACTGGAATTTGGTGGAGGAAGAGATTGGTATTAGCATTGGAGAAGGTTAAAACGAATTTGTTCTTGAAAAACTGGAGCTGTACCGGCCCACACGATACCCCTGCCATATTCTTCCATGGAGCACTGGAAATGTGTACAATTAAGATGCTATAAGTATATATATTTAAAAAAAAACCCCAAGTTTCAACCACTTTTAGTTTGAAAAAAGGAATATATATACATATATATATATTTATATAATTTTTTTTTTTTTTTTTTTTTTTTTTTTTTTTTTTTTGCTTTTTAGGGCCACACCCGCGGCATATGGAGGTTCCCAGGCTAGGAGTCGAATTGGAGCTACAGCTGCCGGCCTACACCACAGCCACAGCAATGCAGGATCTGAGCTATATCTGTGACCTACACCACAGCTCACGGCATCACCGGATCCTTAACCCACTGAGTGAGGCCAGGGATGGAACCAGCCTCCTCATGGATCCTAGTGGGTTTGTTAATGCTGAGCCACAAAGGGAACTCCTAGAATATATTATTAATAATTATATTAATTACATATTGAGATGATAATCTTGTGGATATTTTGGTTTAAAAACAGATTATTAAAGTGAATGTCCCCTGTTTCTTTTAACTTTTCAAACAGTGGCTGTCGTTATATTTCTATGAGGCAATGCTGGATAAGAGGAACAGACTGACAGCTCAGTATAGGCTGCAGTAAAGGTTTCTAGTTACTTGAACTAGTAATTTAACTTCTTCAGGACTGTACATGCAAAGGCAGCACAAAGTGATGTCAGAGACAGATTGAAGTCATTTAGGTGTTGCATAGCTCATAGGTCATTTTCAGTAGATAACAGCATTCATAACAAAGACTGCAAAGGTTAGACACTTCCCCACTACCTTTTTACCAAGTTATAATGCAAGTAAGTCTCAGACCAAATTCTGCCTACAGGTATTCATTCACAAATTCTTTAAGCTCATGAAATCCATCTCTGTCCATCACTCCCATATTAGTACCTTGAGGCAGACATGCGAACATTCCAGATGCAAGATTCAATCAACATTAGGAAAACAGAAATCTTCCTAATGAATGGGTGGCCATAGGACCTTTCAAGAATCTGTCCATGAGAATCACTGCTAAGAGTGCAGCCTTTGCTAGATTCTTCTCTCCTGTTTATGTAAGAGTAGGAAATATTTCTCCAATGTTTTAGCCAATCCACGTTTTGAATACTTTTCATCAAGGAGATAATATTTATAATATACAAATCACAGACTTCACCAGTGAAAACTTATTCCTAACGTTCTCCAAGCTAACTCATAAACCCTCAGATGATGTTCAAGACACAGGCAATAGAAGCGCTTATTGAAGCCCCTTGTGAAGTGTAGCCTTTTTCATGTAACTCCAGTTGAAGTTTGAGAAGATATCTCATCATGGCAGAGGGGAGTGATTCCCTTCTCTCCCTCGTTTGGAAAACAAGGAAAATAATTTGCACTCATTTCAGTGCAAATTATATTATTAACATTGCATTTAGAGCCATATCATACTATGCTTCTCATGGAAACGTATGGTAAATGTGTCTTCATGCATTCAGTATTCAACAAATATAAAGGTAATAACGGAACAAAGTTAATTAAAAGTCCTTTAACTGGGGACGCCCCTGCACCTCCTTTTGCTAAGCCTCTTCTGTGTAGTATCCAAGTCTGGATCCTTGACACTTCAATCGGTAACATGAGCAACTAATACTCTTTAAAATACCCCTTTCTG